>JAJHZJ010001000.1:0-368988 GCA_023548195.1 Bettongia penicillata ogilbyi
GCATTTCCTTGATTTTCAGATTTTGGCCACCACAAAGAGTACTGCTATTAATGTTTTTGTTCATGTAGGGCCCTTTCCCATTTTTATGATCTCTTGAGGATATAGTCCTAGAACGACATTGCTGGGTCAAAAGGTATGCACATTTTGTAGCCCTTTGGGCATAGTTCCAAATTGCTCTCTAGAATGGTTGGATCAGCTCACAGCTTCACCAACAATGAATTAGTATTCCATTCTCCGACATCTTCTCCAACATCTATCATCTTCCTGTTTTGTCATGTTAGCCAATCTGAAAGGTGTGATGTGGTATCTCAGAGTTGTTTTGATTTGCATCTCTCTAATCAATAGAGATTTAGAGCATTTTTCATATAACTATAGATAGGTTTAATTTCTTCCTCTGGAAACTGCCTATTCATATCCTTTGATCATTTATCAATTGGGTAATGACTTAGTATTCTTGTACGTTTGCCTCAGTTCTCTATATATCTTAGAAAAGAGGCCTCTGTTTATGGTGTCAATTTGTTTGTAATATCAATCTTTATACCTAGATTATGTACCCATTTGGACTTTATTCTTGTGTACAGTGTCAGGCATTGGTCTATGTCTAGTTTCCACCACACTGTTATCCAGTTTTCCCAGCAATTTTTGTCAAACAGTGAGTTCTTATCCCAGAAGCTGGGGTCCTTGGGTTTATCACACAGTAGATTGCTATATTCATTCACTACTGTGTCTTAATTATCTAACCTATTCCACTGGTCTGCCATTCTGATTCTTAGCCAGTAGCAAGTGGTTTTGGTAATTGTTGCTTTATAATACAATTAGAGATCTGGTAGAGCTAGGCCACCTTCTCTAGCAATTCTTTTCATTAGTTCCCTTGATATTCTGGATCTTTTTTTTTTTTTTCAGATGAATTTTTTATATTATTTTTTCTAGCTCTAGAAAATAATTATCTGACAGTTTGGTATAGCAGTGAAGAAGTAAATTAATTCAGGTAAAATTGTCATTTTTATTATATTTAGCTTGACCTAGACATGAGCAACTGATATTTTTTCACTTACTTAGATCTGCCTTTGTTTGTGTGAAAAGTGTTTTGTAATTGTGTTCATATAGTCCCTGGATTTGTTTTGGCAAGCAGTCTCTCAGATATTTTATAGTGTCTACCCTAACTTTAAATGGGATTTCTCTTTCTATCTCTTGCTGTTGGGCTTTGTTAGTAATATATAGAAATGCAGAAGATTTGTGTGGATTTATTTTGTAACCTGCAACTTTGCCAAAGTTATTTATTATTACAAGTAGTTTTTTTTTTACTTGAATCTCTGGGATTCTCTAAGTATATCATCATTTTATCTGCAAAGAGTGATAACTTACTTTCATCTTTGCCTATTCTAATTACTTCAATTTCTTTTTCTTTGCTTATAGCTAACATTTCTAGTACTATATTCAATGATAGTGGTGATAGTGGACATCCTTGTTTCACCCCTGATCTTATTGGAAATGCTTCTAGCTTGTCCTCTTTGCATATAATGTTTGCAGAAGGTTTCAGATAGATATTGCTTATTATTTTATGGAAAGTTCCATTTATTCCTATGGTCTCTAGTGTTTTCAATAGGAATGGGTGCTATATTTTGTCAAAAGCTTTTTCTGCATCTGTTGAGATAATAATGTCATTTCTGTTAGTTTTGTTGTTGATATTATCAATAATGCTAGTACTTTTCCTAATACTGAACCAGCCCTGTATTCCTGGTATAAATCCTACCTGATCATAACATATTATTTTCATGATAAGTTGCTGTATTCTTGCTGCTAAAATCTTATTTAAAATTTTTGCATCTATATTCATTAGAGAAATTGGTCTATAATTTTATTTCTCTGTTTTGGTTCTGTTTTGGTTTAGGTATCAAAACCATATTTGTATTACAAGCAACTCAATAATGTTAAATTGTTTACCAGTCCATATGAAAAGATGTTACACATATGTTCTATAAGTCAAAGAGATGAAGAGAATCTTAGAAAAATTACCTATGATAGATTTATGGATAAAACTAAATGGGAATTGAAAGCAGACCTTTTTCTCAAATGTAACTTGTCCCTTTCACAAAAAATGACCATGTAGTAGAGCATGAAAACCTCATAATCAAATGTGGAAAAAGAGAAATGTAAAATGCACTTTACATTTTCAGACTATATTGCAATATCAATTACATTTAATAAAGGTCCATGGAAGCACAGATTAAAGATAATTGAAAAGTAAAAATCTAATCCTAAAAAATGAGTGGGTCAAAGAACATCATAGAAATAATCAATAATTTCATTAAAGAGAATAATATTAATAAGACAACATTCAGTAATTTGTGGCATGCAGCCAAAGCAATTCTGAGGGGAAATTTTATATATCTTGTTAGAGTGCGTCAATAAAGGAGAGAAAGAGTTGACTATTGAATTGTGCATGCACAATTTGAAAAGAAAACTACAAAATGAATAAATTAAAAATCCTGAATTAAACACCAAAATATAAATAATGAAAACCAAAGGAGAGATTAATAAAACTGAAAAAACCCTAAACTTATAAATAAACTAAATAATAATTGAATAAATAAATAAGACCATTCAACTAATAATTCAACTAAGGTAAAATTGGGGCTAATTTTATGAGAAATAAAATAAAACAAATAAGCCACTGGTTCTAATTTTTTAATTTGGTTTAAAAAAAAGAAGAAAACAAAACTATTAGTACCAAAACTAAAAAGGGTGAATGTACCACCTATGAAAATGAAAATAAAGCAATTATTAGGAATTATTTTTCCCAACCATATGCTGTCATATTTACCTACTAGAGTAGGGATTTGAAAGAACTTGCATTTTATATTCACATTTTCAGATTTCTTTCCTTTTTAAAATATTACCTAAATGACATATCATCATAAGCCTCCAAATATTTAACAGCCCTTCAGTGATTCCTTAATCCAGTCTAAATCCATTTCAGCAAATATTTATTAAGCATTGATTATGTGTCAGACACTGTGCTAGATTATTTGAATAGAAAGACAAAATCAAAAACAGCAATTGCACTCGAAGGAATTGCATTCTGCTGGGTACTAGCAACATGTAAGTAGACTGGTAAATATACAATGATTTAAGAAAAGAGTCAGAGAGATATGTAGGAAGAAAATGGAAGAGATCAGAGGAAAACAGAGTTGAAGGGAGAAGGAACTAAAGGCTATGGGGTTCAGGAAAGCTTTCTGTAGGAAGCAGCAACTAAATTAAGACTTAAAGGAATCTAAGGATTCTGAAAGTAAGATATGAATGAATGAATGGTTTGAAAAAAAGCAGTTTTTTTTCCAGTTTGTTCTGTAGCCCAAGAAGTATGCTAAACACTGGTGACACAAATACAAAAGCACAGCCTCTACCTTCCAGGAATCTTGTAGTCTAAGGGAGTAGAAAAACATATAGGTGCTGTGGAGAAATACTTTCATTTGGAAAATTACTTGGATGGCGAGTGAAGTCATGGAGTTGTAGTATGATGAACTTTTTGCAAGAGCAATGATAGAATTGATTTACTGGTAGCTATAAAATGAGAAAGGTGAAGGAAAGGAGAAAAGGCAGAGGCCTGTAAGATTCTGCAGAGGAAGCTCGTTCGATGGGGATCTGTTAAAGCATTTTTGTGCTTATACAAAGCAAATAGGCCTAAGCATCTTTATCCTGCAAACTGAGAAAAGGTGATAAACACTGAACAGTCCAAGTACTTCAACTTCAAGCCCAAGATTGGCCTGAAGCAATCAATTTCCTAGGACAGATAAAACATCCTATTTTAGATCATGGACTAAATCACTCTGAGTTGGAGGTTTGCTAGAAACAAAGCGTCCTCACTAATCTTGGGCTCTATGGATACTACACTGAACACCCGTACCTAACAAACCTTCACCTGAAACCTTTGCCCAGATCAGAGGTGTCAAAGTTAGAAAGAAAGAAAAAAGATCCCTGTGGGTTGCACATAGACTCAGCGAATCACAAATACCACAAATAAACATTACCTAAGTTGTATTATATTTGTGCTTATTTCTTAAACATTTCCCAATGACATTTTAATCTGGTTCAGGCAGGCTGCTGATTGAGAATTTGACATCTCTGCAGGAGAGGGTCTTGTGTAGGTCTGCTATAGCACAGAAAATATGTGAATCAGAAAAAGCATGTCTCATATATCCCCTTTCATCCTATTATTCTCTCCAACATCTGTGACCCACATTCCTGCCAAAGTAGGACAGTCTTCCATCTGGACAATAATGTTGACTAGGCCCTAAATTTTCACAGTGGCATGTCTACTCATCCAAAAATTTTCTTAGTATCTAAAGCATACAGATTTCTCTGTCTTTAATCAACAACCAAGAATATTGGCTGTTTGGGCATTTGATCTATACCTTGCCAAAAACTCAGTAGAGACAGGTGCCACATCAGAGAGACAGACTAATAGATATGCAAACTATACACTGCCAGATTCTCAAAATTCTATACCAATATTAAGTTGTACCATCACAAAGTTACTTACCTGGACCATATTTTCTCAGCTCCCTCTATAAATGCTTTCACTGAACTGATTTAATGTGATACCTTCAACTTTTATAGAGGATCAATGTAAGAAATGTCTATTTGAAGAATGTTTCTGTCTTGCAAAACTGTAGCTGAATACACAGTTCATTTTGTTTCCCAGAGTCCTTTATAGAAAGATCTAGATGATAAATTTCTACTAGCATTTAGTGACAGGAAAATTCCCATCTCTACTAATGAATCCGTACACTTTCTTTAGTTGTATGGTAAGGCAGCTAGGTGGCAGAGACATAGAGCTTTGCACCTGGAATTAGGAGAACTAAGGTTCAAATACTGCCTCAGATACTTATTATCCATTTGACCCTGGCAGGTAACTCAAACTCTGTCTGCCTCAGTTTCCTCCACTGTTAAATGGGGATAATAATAGCATCTATCTTCCAGAGATGTTGTGAAGATAAAATGAAATATTGTGTAAAGAGGTTAGCATAGTGCCTGGCACATAAAGACAGTCAATGCTTATTCCCTTTCCCTATGGTTATATGTTGCCTGAAATCACCTTTGGAAGAAAATGGCTCTTAATCTATTTTCCCTAAAAGAAAATATCTATTCAAGCATCCATTCAAGTCACTCCATGCACTTGGGTCTGCCCTCCTTGGTCCTTATACTGTACCCACCTGTTGCTTGTCACTGCTATACTCATCACTAACAGATCCCCACATTTTGTCACAAATAAAAAGAAATTATTTACCTTTTCTTTGTCACCTTCCTCTGTTAGAATAAGAGCCTTGAGGGCAGGGCTGTCTTTTTCCTGGAATTTATATCTCCCGGGTCTAGCACAGTACCTGGTGTATAGTAAGCACTTCCATTCTTCTTCATTTGACTTCGCAAATATCTCGTGGTTTAGTAATAAAGAGGCTGACTTTTGAACTCAGTCTGTTTAGTATGGTAGTAGATGACTAATGGGCCGTGTGCTCAAATAATATTGCATAAAATTTTTAAGACTAGATCTCCTATCTCACCTAGGCTGGCCCAGAAACTGTGATCTGCTGTTTCCAACGTGGGTCAGCTCATTCCCTTCTTAAGCTACAAGGTCCAACGTGGGTCAGCTCATTCCCTTCTTAAGCTACAAGGTAGAAGAGCCAGGACCTCAATCGAATCATGCTAACTCAATGATTATATACTGCGTTCAATTAGAATTGACTTGTATTTGCAGCCCACTGTCACAGAAGATAAAGTCATCTGAAAGACCATCTTCATGTAAATATATACCATATAAATAAGGCTCATAATTCTTAATTAAATCTAAATGCCTTCACAACCAAAAATGAAAAAAAAAGTGGATCTCACAAACAAATAAGCAGAGGAAAACCTCAGTGTCGCTACATGAAAGTGACGTTTTGAGACACTGTTCCTATCTTTGGAATACCATAAGAATGTTTACTTCTTTAGCACATGGACTCGACTCCTGTATAAAAGCTAAATTTACCTTAAAGAATGTAGTTTCTCAAGTTCCTTCTGGTTATAAAAATACTCAATGAGATGATGAGAACTTCGATTCTCAAGAAATGAATTTAATTTTATATTTTTTTTAACTTTGATGTAGATTTATGCTTGAAATTTGTGTAGAGAACTTTTCATTTAAAAATTCCTTCAACAAAGTCAAGCAGTAATGCAATAGTGAGGGTGAAGTGATTTGCTTGTGCTGACGCATCTCATACGTAACAAAGGTAGGACTTGAACCCCAGGTTTTTCTGACTCCAAGGCTGACCCCCTCATCCATTCATTGTACTCTGCTGTTTCTATCACATTACTGCTGAGCACAGTACCACCGATGTTTGCTTTCATGGTCTACCTGGTTCAATATTACGCCCCTGTAGTGATAGCAAAGGAAACTTCATTATGAAACTCCACTGAGGCTAATTAGGAAAGGTCCTGGGTATTTGCATCTCTGAGTAAATCCCTTTTTGACTTGAAGAGGCCAGGCTACACCATGTCATTTTCTCTACAATCCAGGGACAGCAAAGAAAAACCACAATACAAAAGGTAACTGCTTTTGCATTCCTGGTTACTCTCAACACCAATGTATAGGACAGATACACCACTCTCCAAACTTTATAAAAGAAAACCCCAGGAAATTACAATTGATCACACATTAGGCTAAAGAGGGATAGAATTCCAAGATTAATCCCAGTGCAAAAACTTCCCTGGATTTCCCAGTCTCCTAAACCTCAATCCAATCTAGTGGCATAACACAATTGCTTCATGAGAATTCGATGGCCTATTATGACAATTTGGGTTCGTTGCCCAATTCATAGTGAGTAATGCTAGTTAGTAACTAGAAATAGTTACCCTTAGATAGAATCTTTTGTTACTGTATCTATACCCTGGTATCCAAATTCTCAACGTTCTTTTATAATTAAGGGGCCTATTAACTTTGACTATTAGAGTATCCTGTGTCAGAGGTTTGTATTCTTTTCATTCTGTTTCTATGCAGGAAAATGTTTGCCTTTTGTGTATCTACTTCCATTTTCTCTCTCCCTTTTTTGTTGTCAAAGGAGGATATGACCTTTTTCCCTTAGAAACCAAGTTCAAGTCTCACCTCAGATACTTTGCTGTGTCTGTCATCTGTGTGCTCATTTAGTCTCCTTGGACTAGATGAGCTCTGAGGTCCCATCCAGTTCTACATGTATGATCTTATGACCTTTTGGCCATTGCTTGAGGATTGCATCCTGTTCTGTTTCATTCACTGTCATCCACACTCTTCCACTTCTGGTCGTGGCATCCTTCAACTGCTGTCATGTTAAATGCAGGGCAGTTAAACTCAAACTACTTTAGATTAGAGGTCATCAAATCCATTATCTTCATTTTTGAGACATCACCATCTCACTCAGACATTACTTTAATTTATCTTTAAAAGATGCAAGCAAATCTCTATTAAATTAAATTCCACATCTTTAAGAACTTTGCATGCATCTTCAAAAATAAATTCCTCATAATTACATTAAAAATATTACTTGGACCAAAAAGGAACTAACTCTAGATATACCCTCTATTGGAAGAGATGTAAATGTTTGCTTATCCAAGCAGCTTTCTATCTAGAATATTTTCCAGGCTTCCAAATAATGGGTAAAGAAATAACTTTAAATAATATTTTCTGTTTGTTTTCTGAAAATTAGAAACTTTGAGTTTACATTTGATTCTATTATGTTTTGACTATTTAAGCTTCCAAAAATGAGTCTTCAGCTCATCAGCCAAAACCTCTAGCAGAGATAATTTGACCAACCGCAAAAAAGGTATAAACAAGATAATTGAAACAAGATAAAAGATAATTGAAAAGGGAACGTTCAGCTATATCAAACAGGAAACTTGGCTTCTAAAATGGGGGTAAACATGATTCAAACTATCCACTGTTTATGCTGTACATAATAGAAAGTGATTTAGGCATGAAGAGTGCCAGGAGAAAATGGATTCCATGCTCAAAGCACTAGATGACTATCAAGCTTCCATATTCTCTATGCTTAGTGGCAGCTGTAACAAATTATTTATCAATCTAACAAGTTTCTAGGGCATTTTAAATCCCCCAGCCAACATTCAAAGTCAGATCTTTAATGAACCCCGTGGTAGCCAAGCTTACGCTGAGTAGTGAATAAAATTTAGCTGTGTATAATATTTCTTCATTTTACTTATAAAGCAAGAAAGGAATTAATGATCTGTCACTCTGAGAATCATGATATTGATGTGTGAGCAATAAAACAGTACAAGAAAAATTGGTTATCTCCATTAACTTATTCAGCTTAAGCTTCTTCTTTTAAAAAGGTATTATATACCATACTCACAAATTGAAATAACTTGTCTAACTTCAATAGTTGTCTACTTTTCTTTGAATACAAGTCATTGAATTCTTAACTTAAAGCTCTTAATATGTTCATTGAAAATGTTTTTGTCTGTCTCTAGCTTTGTTTGACTTTAAATTTTTCAAAAGTTGAAAAGTGACATTTTTTATTTAAATTTATTTATTTAAGTTTCAACATTCATTTCCACAAAATTTTGGGTTCCAAATTTTCTCCCTATTTCTCCCCTCCCCCCACCCCAAAACGCCAAGCATTCTAATTACCCTATCAGCAATCTGCCCTCCCTTCTAACATCCCTCCTTTCCCTTATCCCCATCTTCCCTTTTGTCCTGTAGGGCAAGATAACTTTCTATACCCTATTACCTGCATTTCTTATTAACTAGTTACAAGAACAATACTCAACAGTTGTTCCTAAAACTTTGAGTTCCAACTTCTCATCCTCCCTCCCTCCCTACCCATTCACTTTGGGAAGGCAAGCAATTCAACATAGGCCCTATCTGTGGAGTTTTGCAAATGACTTCCATAATAGTCATGTTGTGTAAGACTAACTATATTTTCCTCCATCCTATCCTGCCTCCCATTTCTTCTATTCTCTCTTTTGATCCTATCCCTCCCCAAGAATGTTGACTTCTAATTGCTCCCTTCTCCTACTTCCCTCCCTTCCATCATCCCCCCATCCTGCCTATCCCCTTGTCCCCCACTACCCTGTATTGTAAGATAGGTTTTTCATACCAAAATGAGTGTGCTTTTATTCCTTCCTTTAGTTGAACGTGATGAGAATAAGCTTCATGTTTTTCTCTCACCTCCCCACTTTTTCCCTACACTGAAAAGTCTTTTCTTGCCTCTTTCATGAGAGATAATTTGCCCCCTTCCATTTTTCCCTTTCTCCTCCCAATATATTTCTCTTTCACCCCTTAATTTCATTTTTTAAGATATGATACCAGCCTATTCAATTCACCCTGTGCACTCTCTCTCTCTCTCTCTCTCTCTCTCTCTCTCTCTCTCTCTCTCTCTCTCTCTCTTTCTCTCCCTCTCTCTCCCTCTGTGTGTGTGTGTGTGTGTAATCTCACTAACTACCCAGATATGAAAAAAGTTTCAAAAGTTACAAATATTGTCTTTCCATGTAAGAATGTAAATAGCTCACTTTAGTAAGTCCCTTATGATTCTCTTTGTTGTTTACCTTTTCATGCTTCTCTTCATTCTTGTGTTTGAAAGTCAAATTTTCTTTTCAGTGCTGGTCTTTACACCAAGAATGCTTGAAAGTCTTCTATTTCATTGAATGACCATTTTTTCCTCTGAAGTATTATAGTCAGTTTTGCTGGGTGGATGATTCTTGGTTTTAGTCCTAGTTCCTTTGACTTCTGGAGCATAGTATTCCATGCCCTTTGATCCCTTAATGTAGAAGCTGCTAGATGTTGTGTTATCCTGATTGTATTTCCACAAAACTTGAATTGTTTCATTCTAGCTGCTTACAATATTTTCTCCTTGACCTGGGAACTCTGAAATTTGGCCACAATGTTCCTAGGAGTTTCTCTTTTTGGATCTCTTTCAGGTGGTGATTGATGGATTCCTTGAATACTTATTTTGCCCTCTGGTTCTAGAATATCAGGGCAGTTTTCCTTGATAATTTCATGAAAGATGATATCTAGGCTCTTTTTTTGATCATGGCTTTCAGGTAATCCCATAATTTTTAAATTGTCTCTCCTGGATCTATTTTCCAGGTCAGTTGTTTCTCCAGTGAGATATTTCACATCATCTTCCATTTTTTCATTCTTTTGGTTTTGTTTTGTGATTCTTGGTTTCTCATAAAGTCATTAGTCTTCATCTGTTCCATTCTAATTTTTAAATAACTATTTTCTTCAGTGAGCATTTGAATCTCCTTTTCCATTTGGCTAATTCTGCTTTTGAAAGCATTCTTCTCCTCATTAGCTTTTTGAACCTCTTTTGCCAATTGAGTGAGCCTATTTTTCAAGGTGTTATTTTCTTCAGCATTTTTTGGGTCTCCTTTAGCAAGGTTTTGACCCACTTTCCATGCTTTTCTTGCATCTTTCTCATTTCTCTTCCCAATTTTTCCTTCATCTCTCTTACTTGATTTTCAAAATCCTTTTTGAGCTCTTCCATGGCCTGAGATCATTGAATATTTATTTTTCATGTTTGAGATACAGAAGCCTTGACTTTCATGTCTTTCCCTGATGGTAAGCATTGTTTTCCTCACCCAAAAGGATGGGAGAAGATATCTGCTCACCAAAAAAGGTAACCTTCTATAGCCTTATTTTTTCCCCCTTTTTTTTGGCATTTTCCCAACCAGTTACTTGACTTTTTGGTCTTTTGTCAAGAGTAGGGTATACTCTGGGAATCTGTAAGATCACAGTTCTTCTAAGTTGTCACAATCAAGCATGTACACTGATCTGGGAGCAGCCTGAGATTCTTGTGCCCAGAATATTAGCAGTTTCCTCTCCACAGCCACCTGCCCTCCAGTTCTACCAAGCCAGCACTGGGGGCTGATTTTCACATAACCTGTGAGGGCAGGGCCACCATTCACTGTGAAATAAAGATCCACTCCCTCAAGGCCTCTATGCAGGGCTAAGGTTAGACTCAGCTCCCCAGTGCCCCCACGGGTTTTTATGATCCACCAATGGATGCCGGCTGTTGTAGGGGCTGCCATGGGAACTTCTGCCACCTGCCCAGGGTGGCCTCTGGGGCCACTGCCTAAGGCCAGAACTATGGGAAGGCCTTTCTCCCTTCCGGACCAGCTGAAAAAAATCCTGTCACTGACCTTTGATGCCTGTGGGTTGAGGTATCTGCAAACTGCTGCTACTGGGACTGGGGATTCCATGACTGGAGATTCCACCCCCTAGAGCTGTTCACAGGACTTGCACTGAGCAGCCAAGGCTGGGCTGGGCTCCGCTCCGTGTCCGGTGCAACAGACATTTCCCATGGGCCTTTCATGTCACCCTGGGCTGGAAATCTCCTCCATTCTGTTGTTCTCCATTTCTGCTCCTCCAAATTTGTTGAGAGTCCCTCTCTACAGGTATTTTATGGGCTGTGTGGGGAGAATCTGCATATGTGTGTCTTTTTACTCTGCCATCTTGGCTCCAACCCCGAAAAGTGACATTTTACCATTAATTTGAGATTCTGTGGATGGATGACTTGATGATATTGAATTTCAAGATCATGTTTTAATATAGGGTGTGCCACACATCAAAATGTGGGGGATACCCTTTATGTAATTACTATAAAGAATGATAGTGAACTATAGTCTTAACTACCAGAATTTCCATTAAAACCTTTCTTGGATGGCCAGTGAAGGAAAATCTGTATTCCTTGTTCCTGTAAAAATTTTTAAAAATATGGTGTTAAAGTTGGTTTTTTGTGTGTTTATTTGTTTCAAAATCTCAAGAGATACTGCATTCTGCATTGGAACTAGTGGTGGGTTTGTTCATATGAGTTAACAATGAGATTGTTTGAGTTTTCTCCTTTCTTTTCAAATGTTCAGAAAGTTTCAGTTTTGATCATTTAAAAAAAAACAATACAGCAAAAATTATTCACTATTTTTATATCTGAGGAAAATAAATAATTCATGATCTCTAAAATATGCTTCATAAAATTGTCTTTTTGTATCCCTCTAGAGAAACACTTTAAGTTCTTAAGGCAGTAGCTTTTCAGAAAGGATATATTACTTCTTTTTTTCATTCATTCTTTTCCCTCTTTGTTTTCCTTTCTCTTTCATTTTTTCTCCCCTCCTTCCTTCTTTCCTTTCACTCTTTTTCTTTCTCTACTTTCTGAATCTTTATGTCATCTTTCTTTTCTTCCTTTTTCTTGCCTTCCTTCCTTCTTTCCTTCCTTCCTTCCATCTTTTTTCTTCTCTCTCCCTAGGAACTATAGTGATTATCATTTTTTAGGAGAAGTGCATTAGACTTGTAATTTCATCAGGGAGAAGACTTCCTCTAAAATATAGTTCGATAATTTATGGTTTTATAAAATCGCCTCAGGGCACTCAGAGAGTAAGTCAATTTGCATTGATTAAGGACTTACTAGGATTTATTCACAAAAAAATGAGTATACCAAAAAAAAAAAAGAGAAAGATCTTCCCTCCTCTCAAAGACCTAAAGAAGGATACAAAATACAAACTCTGTGTAAACCAGATATAAACATGTTAACCTGAAGAGAATAATGTAGGTAAGATCAGATTTTAGCTGAGACTAGATGAAAGTCAGGGAATGGTGGTGGACATTGGGATAACAACAGAAAGTTTTAGGCATGAGAGACAAGTTAATTGATTTGCTGAGGATCATAAAGCCAGTATCTCTTAAAATGAAGATTTGAATCTGTCTTCTTGATGCAAATGCTGACTCAGTATGAAATACATTCCACTATCCAGCACATAGTAGTTGCTTGATGATGACTTAATGAATGAATGAATAGGTAGTAAGATGACACTGTGGTTAGAGATCTAGACCTGGAGTCAGGAAAGCCTGAATTCAAATCTTTCCTCAGACACTAGCTGTATCCTACTGGGCAAATCATTCAACCTCTGTTTGCCTCAGATTTCTCATCTTTAAAATCAGGATAGTAAATGGCACCTATTTCTGAGGATTGTTATGAGAAGAAAATGAGATATTTGTGCAGGGTTTAAAATAAAGAAACCTACAGCTCTGTGTAAATGTTAGTCATAAGCAAAAATCACTTCCTACCTATTGACATAGGTTTATGTTTGCTAAGTGCCAAACTGAGTTATTTTGGCTATGTATATGAAAAGTTGAAAATTCAAATTGACCCGTATACATTTTCCCCCTACATGCCTTAACAGAAGTTATATCCTTTGCTCCAATAAAACATTCTTTTTCATCAACATCATCATCAAAAGAGAGCAGCAGAAATAATGTCTCAGGTCCTTAAAAGTGCCTTTCTTCTCAATAGCAAATTTTGCCCTGGAAATTTTGCTCCAAAAATTTTCATAATACATTATTCCATTTGAAATGAGGTTTTCCACTGTGTTTATTCAGAGTAAACAAAAAAGTTGTGAAGTAGATAGTCAGGAAGTATCATTGTTACATGTGACTTATGGAGATTATGGCTTAGAATAATATGATTTTGCCCACCTTTCTTTGGGGAGAAAGTATTTCAAACCTTTAAGAGATGTATATGTCGAAGTGATTTTACTAATTTTATTTATCTATATACTAATGTTTAGACTTTGTGAACCAAAAGGTCTGACTGTGACACAAAATGATACTGGCATTGAGTAGAACATCCATTGATACTTTTAGAAAAGAAATAGCAAAGTGATTGATCATCTTAATCAGTTTTGAAAAAATGTAGCAGAGGCTTTTGGGAATCCAAGGTCTCCTTAATCATAGCAACTGAAGGAGTAAGGAAAGGAAATAGCTAAATTTTTAAAGGCATGAATGAAACCAACGGTGGTAGAAAGAAGGGAATGGTTTTTATAGGAGAGAATAAAGAAGCCAAGGTGCTCGCTAGTCACCTTCCTTTATGTTCTTTTACTCAAATGAAAGGAAAAGGGAAGTAATCTTTAAGAGAACTCTATGAGATGTCATTTTAATGCATGGCAAAGTTACACATACATACAGATTTCAGGTTTCTACTCATATATTTCAATGGAATCATCATGCAGGCAAAATTAAGTCACCTCTCATTCAGATTAAAGTCAATGGAAGGTTTAATATGATGGAAAATATTTAAATAAATTGAGGATGATCACCAGAAAGTGTTTACTAGATTACAAAGAATACTAGAGGAGAAGGGAACAGACATTTGTACAGCACCTACTATGTGTCAAGCACTATTCTTAGTATGATATAACCAAAGTTACAAATTTCAGGTATTTAAGTCACTCAATTCGTAACATTTATTTATGAAGTGCTTACTAGTTATGTTTGTTTTCAGTTTTCATCTATCACTTCCATAAATTCCCAATTTTCTTCTCCCAATAAATCCTTCCCCAAGATGCAATCTTATATGGGATCTACAGATGCATTCCTAATAAACACATTTTCACATTAGTCATGTTGCATAGAAGAATTATAATAGAGAAACTGTGAACAAAACATAACAAAGGAGAAAAGAGGGCTTAGTTTTGCATTCTGACTCCACACTTCTTTCTTTGGATGTGGATGGCATTTTTCATCATGAGTCCTTTGGAAATGTTTTAAGTCCTTGCATTGCTTAGAAGGGCTAATCCTATCAAAATCAGTCCTCCAACACTGTGGCTGTTACTGTGTATAATGTCCTCCCAGTTCTGCTCACTTCACTCAACACCAATTCATATAAGTCTTCAAGTTTTTCTTAAATGAAGGTTTAAATTCTAAAAAAATTTTAAATTCCTAAATTCTATTCATCATTTCTTATAGCACTATAGTTTTCCATTACATTCTTGTACCACAACTTGTTCAGCCATTCCCCAATAAATGGGCATCCAGTCAATTTCCAGTTCTTAGCCACCACAAAAAGAGTTGCTATAAATATTTTTGTATATGTGAAACCTTTTCCCATTTGTATGAGCTCTTCGGGATACAGTCCTAGAAGCGATATTGCTGAGTCAAAGTGTATGCACATTTTTATAATTCTTTGGGTATAGTTGCAAATTGTTCTCTAGAATGACTGGATTAGCTCACAACTCCAACAATGAATTAGTGTTCCAACTCCCCCACATCATCTCCAACTTTATCATTTTCCTGTTTTGTCATGTTTGCCAGTCTGACAGGTGTGATGTTATACCTCAGAGTTGTTTTGATTTGTGTCTCTCTAATTAATAGTTATTTAGAGCATGTTTTCATATGACTATAGACAGTTTTAATTTCTTCCTCTGAAAAATGTCTGCTCATATTTTTTGACCATTTATCAACTGAGAAATGATTTGTATTCTTGTAAATTTGACTCAGGTCTCTATATATTTTATAAATGAGGTCTTTATCACAAACACTAGTTGCAAATGTTCTTTCCCAGTTTTCTGCTTCCCTCCTAATCTTGGTTGCATTGACTTTGTGCAAAACCTTTTGAATTTGATGTAATCACCATTATCCATTTTACATTTCATAATGTAATGGTCATAAATTCCTCCTCATTTAGTCATAAATTCCTCTATTCTTCACACATTTTACAAATAAAATATTCCTTGCCCCCCTCAATTTGTTTATAATATCAGCCTAGATCATGTACCAATTTGGACTTTATTCTAATATACAGTGTTAGGTGTTGGTCTGTGCTCAGTTTCTGCCATATTATTTTCCAGTTTTCCCAACAGATTTCGGCAAACAGTGAATTCTTATCCCAAAAGCTGGTCTCTGTGGGTTTAGCAAACAGTATAATGCCTTAATCATTGATTAGTGTGTTTTGTGTACCTAACCCATTCCACTGATCTACCCCCCTCTACTTCTTAGCCAATACTAACTGGTTTTGATGATTGCTGCTTATAGTACAATTTAAGATCTGGCTAGGCCACCTTCCCTAGCATTTCTTTTCATTAATTGCGTTGATATTCTGGAGGTTTAGTTAGTCCAGATGAATTTTGATATTATTTTCTCTAACTCCACAAAGTTATTTTTGGTAGTTTGATTGGTATGACACTGAATAATTAAATTAATTTAGGTAGAATTATCATTTTTATTATATTAGCTTGGCCTACCCACAAGCAACTGACATTTTTCCAGTTATTTAGATCTGACTTTACTTGTATGAAAAGTATTCTGCAACTGTATTCATATACTCTCTGGGTTTGTTTTGTCAAGCAGACTAGAAACTTTAAATGGGATTTTTATTTCTATCTCTTGCTGTTTGTTTATTTTTTAGTAATATATAGAAATGCAGATGATTTATGTGTTTATTTTCTATCCTACAACTTTGCTAAAATTGTTTATTATTTCAAGTAAGTTTTTTTTAATTGATTCTCTAGGATTCTCTAAGTATGTCATCATACCATCTGCAAAAAGTGATAGGTTAGTTTCTTCTTTGCCTATTCTAATTCCTTGTATTTCTTTTTCTTCTTTTATTGCTAAAGCTAATATTTCTGGTACCATATTGAATAACAGTGGAGATAATGGACATCCTTATTTCATCCGTGGTCTTAATAGAAATGCATCTAGCTCATCACTATTACATATAACACTTGCTGATGGTTTTGGATAGATACTACATATCATTTTAAGAAAGGCTCCATTTATTCCTATGCTCTCCAGTGTTTTCAATAGAAATGAGTGTTGTTATTTTGTCAAAAACCTTTTCAAAATCTATTGAGATAATCATATGGTTTCTGCTAGTTTTGTTGTTGATATGATCAATAATGCTGAGAGTTTTCCTAATATTGAGCCAGCCCTGCATTCCTGGTATAAATCCTACCTGATCATAATATATTATCCTTATGATAAGTAGCTGTAATCTTTTTTTACTAATATCTTATTTAAAATCTGTATTCATTAGGGAAAATGGTCCTATAATTTTCTTTCTCAGTTTTAGCTCTTCCCTGTTTAGGTATCAACACAATATTTTTATCACAAAAATAATTTGGTGGGAATTGTCCTTTGCCAGTTTCCCCAAATACTTCATATAGTATTAGATTTAACTGTTCTTTAAATACTTGATAAAATTCAATTATACATCCATTTGACCCAGGAGATTTTTTTCCTAGGGAGTTTATTGATGAGTTATTCAATTTATTTTTCTGAGATGGGGTTATTTAAGTATTTTACTTCCTCTTCTGTTAATCCAGGCAATTTATATTTTTGTAAATCTTCATCCATTTCACTAAGATTGTCAGTTTTACGGGCATATAATTGGGTAAAATAATTTCTAATTCTTGTTTTAATTTCCTCTTCTTTGGAGCTGAAACCACGCTTTTAATTTTTTATACTAGTAATTTGGTTTTCTTCTTTTTAATCAAATTCTCCCAAGGTTTATCACTTTCATTGTATTTTTTTTTCGTAAAAGCAGATCTTGGTTTTATTTACTTGGTCAGGAGTTTTCTTAATTTTTACTTTTATTAATCACTTTTTTGTTTTTTTAGTATTTCTAATTTGGTATTTATTTGGGGACTTTCAATTTGTTCTTTTTCTAGCTTTTCCACTTGCATGCCCCATTCATGGCTCTCCTCTTTCTCTATTGTATTCATGTAAGCACTCAGAGATATGAAACTTCCCCTAAGAACTACTTTTGCATCATCCCATAAGTTTTGATAGGTTGTCTCATTATTGTCATTCTCTTCAGTGAGGTTATTGGTTGTTTCTATGGTTTGTTGTTTGACCCACTCATTCTTTAGGATTATACTTAATTAATTTTTGGTCTATCTTTCCATGGCTCTTTAGTACATACAATTTTTATTATATCATGATCTGAAAAGGATGCATTGACTATGTCTGCCTTTCTGCACTGGATTGAGATGTTTATGCCCTAGTATATGGTCATAGTTTGTACATGTGCCATGTGCCACTGAGAAAAAATATATATTCCTTTCTATTCCCATTCAATTTTCTCCAGAGCTCTATCATATCTACCTTTTTCAAAATTCTATTCACCTCCTTAACTTCTTTCTTGTTTATTCTGAGGTTAAATTTATCAGGTTCAGAGAGGGAGAGGTTGAGGTTCCTTGCTAGTACAGTTTTTGCTGTCTATTTCATCCTGTAACTCCCTTAACTTTTCCTCTAAGAATGTGGATGCTATACCACTTGATGTGTATATATTTAGTAATGATATTACTTCATTGTCTATGGTGCCTTTTAGCAGGATATAGTTTCCTTCCTTATCTCTACATGTTTTTGCTTTTACTTTGTCTGAGATTAGCATTGATAACCACTTTTGTTTTTTTTCCTTCAGTTGAAGCATAATATATTCTACTCCAACCTTTTACCTTTAGCTTACATGTATCCCCCTGTTTCAAATGTGTTTCTTGTAAACAACATATTGTAGTATTATGGTTTTTAATCCATTCTGCTATCTGCCTCTACTATATGGAAGAGTTCATCCCATTCACATTTGTAGTTATGATTACTATCTGTGTCTTTCTCTCCAAACTATCCACCCATTAATGCTTTTAGTTCTCCTTTCTCCCTTCCCCTTCTCAAAAATTTTATGTTTGACCACTGCCTCCCTCGATGTTCCCTCACTTCTATCAGCCCCCTCTCCCATTTTCTTTTCCATTTCTCCTCCTACTGCTATAAGGCAAGTTAGATTTTTATACTTAACTGAGTTTGTTATTCCTTGTTTAAACCAAATGTGATGAGATTAAAGCTCATATAATGCTCATCTCCCTCCCTTTTTTTTACCTCTACTCTATATGTTTTGTGCCTCTTCATGTGATGTAATTTACTCTTTTCTGCCTCCTCCTTTCACTTCTCCCTTTTCACCACTTAATTAGGCTTTTTACCATCATGTCAGTTAATTTATACCCACACCCTCTGTCTAAGTATATCTCTTTTAAATGTCATAATAAGTATACAATTCTCAAGGTTAGCAAGCATTATCTTCCTATATAGGGATGTAAACAGTTTGCCCATATTGAATAACAACGTTTATTTTTTTCGTCTATTTTTCTTTTTACTTTTTTTATGCCTCTCTTGAGTCTTGTACTTGAAGATCAAATATTTTGTTGAGTTCTGGCTTTTTCACCAGAAAGGTCTTGAAATCCCTTATTTCA
Source organism: Bettongia penicillata ogilbyi (assembly GCA_023548195.1). Classification (NCBI taxonomy): domain Eukaryota; kingdom Metazoa; phylum Chordata; class Mammalia; order Diprotodontia; family Potoroidae; genus Bettongia; species Bettongia penicillata. The sequence continues at coordinate 19,036 of JAJHZJ010001000.1, forward strand.
TTGAATGTCCATCTTCTTGCCTGAAAGATTATGCTCAATTTTGCTGGGTAATTTATCCTTGGTTGTAGTCCAAAATCATTTGTGTTATGGAATATTATATGCCAGTCCCCTTTGGTCATTTAATATAGAAGCTGCAAGGTTCTGTGTGATCCTGACCCTGTACTTCCTTGATATTTGAATTTTTTCTTTCTGGTTGTTTGCAGTATTTTCTCCCTAATCTGATAATTCTGGAATTTGGCAACAATATTCCTTGACATTTTCAATTTGGGATCTCTTTCAGGAAGTGATTGGTGGATTCCTTGGATAACTGTTTTGCCCTCTGCATCAAGGATCTCAGGGCAGATTTCTTGTATGATTTCTTGAAAAATACTGTCTAGTCTCTTTTTTTCATCATGGCTTTCTAGTAGACCAGTAATTCCTAGATTTTTCTCTCCTGGATCTATTTTCCAGGTTACTTTTTTCAAATGAGGTATTTTACATATTCTTCTATTTTTTTCATTCTTTTGATTTTTTGACTGATTCTTGAAGCCTCCTGGAGCCGTTAGCTTCTACCCAATTTTAATCTTTAACACATTGTTTTCTTCAGTTAGTTTTTATACTTCTTTTTCCATTTATGTTATTTTGTCCTTTTTAGGGAGTTATTAGGTTTTGTATCTCCTTATTTATTTGGCCAATTTTACTTTAAGGAGCTAGTTGTATTTTTAAAATCATTGGTCAATTTTTCTTCTACCTTTCTATTTTGGCTTTTAAATCCTTCTTGAACTCTTCCAAAATGCTCTTTGGTCTTGAGACCACTTCATATTCCCATTTGAGGTTTCAGATGTGGGTATTGTGTCATTGTTGTTTCCTTCTGAATTCATATTTTTATCTTTCCTAACCCCATAATAAGATTCTATGATCTTTGGTTTTCTAACCTGCTTCTTGCTCATGGTGATTGCCTTTTTCCTGGCTTTTAAAGTGGATCTCTGCTTCTGGGGCATGGGAGGCTCTGGACCCACATTTTTCATGCTGGAAGCTAGTGGCCTGGTTACTGGTTTTGTGTGCTGTGGCTTCTGATTCTTTCAGCTAGAAGCTATATAATGCTGCAGCTTACCTGTTGCTGAGCTGGCTGGTGTGTGCTAAGGCTGAGGTCAGGTGAACTCCATCTGAGTTTCCTGGGGTTACACCTAAGCTCAGAGAGTGAGGTGTGAGGAAGGAGTGGTCTGGCCACTGGAGGCCTCCTACTCCCTTAGGGCTGCACTAGATCACATGCAGGCTCAGCAGTTGGTGAACCCCATCTGTACTGCTGTCTGCCCAATTCCCCTGACTGTGCTAAGGCATGCCTGTGCTTCTGGTGTTCATGTTTACCAGCTCCAACCTCCTGGGGCTCAGGATCTTCTTGTGGTCCACTAAAGTGAAGATTTCTGGGATGTCTCTGGTCCTGAACTGGTCCCCTTCAGCCACAGCAAGAGGGACCCTTCCCATCAATCTCCCTGGCCTCCTGAGCTAAAAGACTACCAATATTCTCTGAGGTTTTCAAGGTCATTAAGAGGATAAGATAGCACTTACAGTTTATTTCACCATCTTGACTCCTGGAAGTTCAATTAGGTGACTTTCAAACATTTATTTTGTGGACTAATAGAACCAGGAATAGCTGTTGTTGCTGCTGCATGCCTTGCACTTCTCTCTTACCCAGCTCAACCAGAGTCCTATGCTGTGCTGAGAAGTTTGGGAATTGGCACTGCTGCTGGTGATGCAGACCATCTGGACTGTTCCTGCTCCATTATGGCCAAGTCTGCCCTGATTCAGGCCACATACTCTGCACTGCCCCAGTCTGGTGTAACAAATCCTTCTCATCGACCTTTAAGGTTGTCCTGGACTGGAACTTTGCCACATTGTGTTTTCTAGTGAATTCTACTACTCTGAAATCTGTTCAGATTCACTTTTTAGAGGTACCTGAAGGAATCTGTGGAAGAGCTCAGGTAAGTCCCTGCTTTCCCTCCTTTATCTTGGCTCCCCGGCCCCCTAGACAGGTCTTTATACACTACTCTGTGGCTGCAGGGGTAAGAATTAGAGTTGTGGGAAGAAGAGAAAAGACAACCTACTTGAGAGAGAGAAAGAGTACTCCAATCAAGTCATATAGACCAAGCCCTTCAGCAAAGATCAGAGTCCAGATCATCCCAGGAATAGCCAGTGCTATCACCAGAACATAAGCATTCCCTACAATTCTGATGGCAAAGCTGACTCCCAGCCCACTCAGTTGATACCAGCTATTCAGCATGATTTCAGATCACATGACTGTCATGACTAACATACCAATGCATTTTTTTCCTCTGTCAAAAGCTGCAAATGTGAAGATCACGAGTGAGGAAGGAGACTTTTTAGGGACTCTTGGACATGGCTGTGTGAAGTAGCCAGAAGGTAGATGGGGCACAAGACTGAGGCAACCAGTAAAACACTGGAGACTGAGTAGGCATGAACTCAGCTGACTTGCATCTCTTTTCTCATCTTTAAATAAAGGGGATATATTAGATAAGCTCTATGCCATCAACTTAGATTCCAGAGAAAGAAAACTCTTAGGGGCTGGGTGATGATAAATCTGTGTCACAGTCAAAAACAGCTAAATCTTCTCTCTTTGGACTTTCTTTGTCAAAGATAAGTAACAGCAGCTAGATCATACAGTGTGTAGAGCACTGGGTCTAGAATCAGGAAGACCTGAATTCAAATTTAACCTCAGACACTTACTATCTATGTGATTCTGGGCAAGGCACTTAACTTTATCTCAGTCTCCTTCATTTTAAAAATAGGGGTAATAATAGCACCTACTTTGCAGAATTATTGAGAATCAAGTGAGATAATACTTCCAAAAAGTTCTTAATGGAGTGCCTAGTACATGGTAGAAACTATGTAACTGCTTATTTCCTCCCTCATACATAACAGGTGGTTATTAAGCTCCCCCTAGATCTTCTCTTAGATACTTTTTAAACTGCTGTTTCTGAAGAACATAATATTTGAATCAGCCCTAAATTTAAACAGGCAAGTCCCTGCAGTTCTGAGATAACTCCTGTCCTAGGCAAACCCAAGAACTCTATCTGAGGTGCCAGCTACATTCCTTTCCTCCATGTTGCATTGCCCTATTCCTCCTCAACTGAGGACATCATTTGTACTTCTTTTGTGAAGTATGACAAGGATTGAGAGAATGAGACTGCCTCAGGTTTCCACTATTTTCCCATGACTTGTTTCTTTAAAAGATGTATTACATGATCACATTTCTGTTGTGATGAGGAATCTTCTAGGAAATACTGACCTTCAGGAACCAAAATAATTAATGGTTAAAAAAAGGTGGTATGTGAATGGAAGAGAATGTTTTTGCACCATAGTAAAGGGCAACTATGAAGGATTCAGAGAAGCTGGGAAAGATGAACATGAATTGATGCAGAGTTAAAATGATGAAAATCAGAACAGTTTACATAATTATACTAATGTAAAGGGTAACATTTTTGAAAGACTTCAAAACTCAGTTCATTAACCAATAATGACTTAAGAAAAAAAAAAGATAGACAAGTAATGGACTAGAGGCATGGAATGAGATATTTTCAAATATGGATAACCTGTTCATACATGTTTTAAAATTTATTCTTAGTTTTCACCGTTCACTTCCATAAGATTTTGAGTTCCAAATCTTCTCCCCATTCCTCCCCTGTCCCTACCCAATATGTTATGCAATCTCATACAGGCCCTACATATGTATTTACATTAATAGATTTTCACATTAATCATGTTGCAAAGAAGAGTTAGAAGCAATGCGAGAAACCATGAGAAAGAATAAACTGGGACGGGGGTGGGCAGAGGTTTAAAGAGGAGTAAGGAGGGGGGAGGGAGAAAGAGAGAGAGTGTGTAAATAGAATGCTTTGATCTGCATTTAGAATCCATACTTCTTTTTCTGGATGTGGATATCATTTTCCATCATGAGTCATCTGGAGTTTTCTTAGATAATTGCATTGCTAAGCAAAGATGAGTGTATCAAAATTAATCCTTGTACAATGTTTCTGTTACTATGTAAAATGTTCTTCTAGTTCTGCTCACTTCACTTAGCATCAGTTCATGTAAATCTTTCCAGGCTTTTCTGAAGTCCACCTGCTCATCATTTCTTATGGAGCATTCTTATTGGAACCATTGCATTTATATAGTACAACTTTTTCAGCCCCTTGCAGTTGATGGGCATCCCCTCATTTTCCAATTCGTGGTGACCACAAAAAGAGCTGCTGTAATTTTTTTTGGTACATGTAGGTTCTTTTCCTGTTTTTATGATCTCCTTGGGATACAGACCTAGAATTGGTATTGCTATTGACATATTTTTTGTTAAATATACTTACTTGTTACAAGGGAGAATTTCTGCTTGGGGAGAGAGGTGAGTTAGTGAGCAGTACTAAAGGTTTTTAAAGGGGTAAGAGAATCAATGAAAGATTAAAAATGCACAGAAGAAAAAGGTAAGGAGATACAAACAGAAATTTTATTACTACTTTGTTACACTAAATACACATTAAAAAATAACTGTGTAGTGGAAGTACACTATTTAATATAAAATTCTCTAATTATACTTTTTTAAAAATTTCAAAATACTTGGTTTCTTTTTTCTTGCTTGAATCATGATTCATAGTTTTTATGTGATTAATATCATTTCTGCTGGATTTGTAAGTTTGTAAATTTTTAAGGAAAAAAGAAATGCTGGCTTCTGTAGGCATAAACATTTCAGAAAATGTGAAAAGATGTCAAAGGAAATTGGTTCAGGTTACATTGTGGGCCTTTGGGCTTTGGGGCTTTTTATCTGATTTCTGATTAAATTTACTAATGGCACAAATATGGTGATGGCAATAGTTAATTCACTGCAGGACCCAAATGTTATTAAAATGAAATACAGGAAAGAGAAGAAGTTAGTGCTGAGTTTGCAAAAATCAACTGCAACATACAGAAGGGGAAAATTTGAGTAGAAAATTATTCTTGTGAAAAGAGTTAAGGATTTTGATTCTAATGGATCCCAGGCCTAATGATATGAATCATCATATAATGTGGAAGACAAAAAGTTAATCTGGTCTCAGTCCTAAATCAGTAGATAGAAACTTTCCTGCTATCTGCATTTGCTAATGTGCTGCCTTTCTGACTCTCTCTCTCTCTCTCCTTAAATTGCTGAGTATTATGCTTATCTGTGTTCATATTGTATACCTCTCATAGCTATATGAGATGCCCCTTAAGGACAGGAATTACTGAGTGTGTGTTAACGTATTTGCAGAATGGTGAAGAATGAATAGTATCCAGAAAAATGGAAGTAACTAGTCCCACTGTCCTACTCAGTTCACATCTGGAATACTGTGGCCAGTTCTAGTTTGTGTATCATAGAAGGGTAATTGATACTTTGGAAGGTATCCAATGGTGGGTGAAGAGGATGGTACAGGGGCCAAAAATCATGTCATATAGGGACCATATAGAAGAACTGATTATATCTAGCTTAGGGAATTTAACTTTTAGTTAAAAAGCATCTAGGGTTGTGAAAGGTCACCAAAAGTCTTCAAACTTAACATATTTGAAATATCATGTGTATACTTGTTCTGCTTGACCCTAGGGTAGGTAGGTAGTCAGACTGCATTTTCATATAAACAACAGTCTTAAAAATGAAAGTTGTCCAAAAATGAAATGGCCTGCCTGTGGTCGTGATTTTTCTTTGATTAGAAGTAAAATGTCCTTTTGTTGAAGCTGTTATAGATAGGACTCACACGGAAAGTCTGGATAATATGTGAGGTCTATTTCAGTTCTTAGTGGATGATTCCATTTTCTTGATAGAAGTACTATGTTTAGACTATAGTAAATAGGACAAATAATGATGAAGAAATTCTATTACAATGCATTTTCATTTCTTCTACTTATTCACTGTGAGGTGCTAAACAAATCCTTAAGTCTATATCTTGTCATAGCAAGGACTCTAAATAACATATTGCCTTTCTTTTTCAATTTTTATAGGACTTAGTAAATGGTGAAGCATAATTTGTTCAATGGCTAAAACTTATTTCCATGAAAAGTATGAAAATGAAAATTCATTTTTAGATGCTACTATTACCATTTTCCTAAGAAATTAAAAATGAATATTCACAACTGAGAAATTAACATGATTATTAAATAATTAATGATGATATATTGTCACTTCAGATAAATTTGCAAAGGAAGATGAGAGTCACTGGAGTTATCACCCAAGGAGCTAAGAGGATTGGAAGCCCAGAATATATAAAATCCTACAAAATTGCATATAGTAACGATGGAAAGACTTGGACAATGTATAAAGTAAAAGGAACCAATGAAGACATGGTAAGATTGATTTAAGAATATTAAATTTACATGTTATTATCAATTAACAAATGAATTTAATGTCTTTAAAAGAAGCTTAAAATTCTTGATATTCAATAGTACACTTTTTTCTCTAAAGATGAGTAATAACTTTGTATTTAGTTTCGTGTATGACTTCCTTATAGCTTAATTGATAGATCCATAAATACTTTGTCCCAAGATTACCATGATCCTGTTCGATATACTTAACCAATTTTCATTTTAATTGCTTTACCAGTAATTACTCATTCACTTTCAATTTAGCTTTATTACATTAACAGAGCTAATTTTAACTCTTAAAATAACACAACACATTAAAAAAACTAATTGTCCAATACCTATTAATAGTGAATATAGATTTAATGTTTTACAGCCATAGATTTTAAAATGTTAGATGAAACTGTTTCTTAATGAGCAATGAGATCAAATAGAAACTTTTCAAAAATAAAGATTTTGATGTGAAAAAAGTCTCAATATGGGTCATACTTATTATTATAACATGATGACCCTGGTTTCTGAAAGAAGTTTTTATAACCTAAACTATGCTCTGGCTGGTTCTTCCAGTTGGAAAGGTTTTGAGTATAAGCTTAGTGATTGATCATGCCTACTATCCTGGGACCAGACTAAAAATTACAAGAAGGATTATTACCAGAAGATTAGATATTAGGGATTATCTCTTCTGGCCAAGTGACCCATGAAATGGATGCAGATATACAATAAATGGCTTTCCCTTTGGTGTAACCCTTTTCCAGTTCACTGTATCATGGAACAAGTGACAAAAATGGAACAAGAAGTACTAAGAATTAATATTATCATGGTTAGCATCATCTAAAATCAAATCATTTTAATTGTAGGGAAGCAGCAGCCCTTTGTTATCCTACCTTTAATGCTACTGCACTATACTGTTAGTCTATCTCTTTCAGTCGTGTCCAACTCTTTATGACCTCATGGACCACTTCTCTCAAAATCTGTCCAAACCAATGTCCATTGTTTTCACGACTCTCTCTATCCATCTCATCCTCTGCTGCCCCCTTTTCTTTCTCCTTCTATCTATCTTCCCCAGCATCAGAGTCTTTTCCAATGAGCCCTGTCTTCTCATTATGTGGTCAAAAATATTTAAGCTTTAGCTTCAGTTTTTACCTTCCAGTAAGGAATCTGAATTAATTTCTCTAAATATTGCCTGATATGATCTTGTTGTCCAAAGGAATCTCAAAAGTCTTCTCTAGAATTGCGGTTTGAAAGCCCTGATTCTGCAGTGCTCAGCTTTCCTTACAATCCAACTCTCACAGTCATACGTTGCTACCGGAAAAAAAACAAAACAAAACATAACTTTCACTGTAAGAACCTGACACATTTGGGGTTGATAGTAAAAGCACCTAACTTTTATATAGGAGCCTTACTTTTGAGTTTTATGTACTTCAACACCCATTATCTCAAGTGTTCAGTTACGGATAGGAAATGGACAAACCTTTCCTTAAGTTGAGTGTGAGTTATGGCATCACAGAATTTCAAAACTGAAAGAGCACTTCTCTCTTCTGCTTCAACCCTCTCATTAGAGTGCAATATAGTTGGTTTTGGTTTTGTTTTGGGGGGAAGGGTACTTCATTTAGAAGCAGAGGAGATGTGCTAAAATTGTGATTCAGCTACTTACTAACAATTGTGTGGCTTTGGGCTTTAGCCTCTCCAAACCTTCGTTTCCAACTATCAAGTTAGTATAATGACATTAGCACCATGTATCTCTTTTTGAGGACAAAATAAGATGATATATGTAAAGCAATTTGCAAGTTATAAATTTCTGTATAAATATGAGATATAATTAACGTTTTTCAGATGAAAATACTAAAGGAAGAAAGGGGAAAGACTAAGCTAGGGTCATCCACTTAGTAATTGCCAAAGGCAGGGGAACCCTGGAGTCCTGAGAATCAGTCTTCAGGTCAGTTACAAACATTTGATACTTTTAATGTCTGATCTTTGTAACCAAACCATATACTAACACTATGGAGAATTTGCACAGTAGTCATATAAATTATGTGAAAAGACTTAGGGAACATTCAGCTAATGGAAGTATAGCTCACATATTCTACTTGGGATATCATTAGTAAGTTGACAGTCAACATTCTTTTTTCGCCAAGAAGAAAACAAGAAACAATTTCTTGGGATGTTTGTTCATCTTGTTTTTCAATGCTCATGTTGATCCTAAGCAAATGAGATTGTAATGAAGCTAAAAAATCATATTTTATAATAACCTTATAAAATGAGGAAATAGAGAAAACCTATGAAGAACTTGACAAAATTCAGTAAAGCAAATGAATTTACACATTGGTACTGGGTGATTTCAAGGAAAAGCACTTTTGAAAACATGGTTAAGAATCATAAAGTGAAAGGCATAGAAAAACTAGTGAACTACCCAGAATTCTTACGTAGAAATCACTAAATACTTTAGGAAGAGATTCATTGCTTTTACAGAAATTGGAATTAGAAGAAACCTCTGACTGGAATAGCTTCATTTATAGATGCAGAAACAAGGGGGCTAGAAAGTACATACTTACATGACAATGAATTCAAAGATCTTTGAAAGTTTTATACATATAAAAATGTTTTTCCCCCTCTCATCTATAGTTGGTTAAATATCCCTTTGGGTAGATTTGCCTTAATAACATCTTTCTTTCTTTTTTTCTTTTTTTTCCATTTGGGAGACAGTTGGGATTAAGTGACTTGCCTAGGGTCACACAGCTAATAAGTATTTGAGGCCATATTTGAGCTCAGGTCCTCTTGACTCCAGACCCAAGTACTTTATGCACTGTACCATCTAGCTGCCCCTCTTTATAACATCTTTAGCAAATGAGAAGGATAACAAAGATGTAAAATATAACAAAGCCTCCAGCATTTTTGTGATAGCTTATTTTCTTTGGCAATAATAGAATCTCTACATTTGAATTCTATTAAATAAATTCCTGATATACTACGTGAGGAAGTGTAAATGATACTTACGAACATAAAATTGGGAGCAACAACGAGGGTCTAAATACAAAAGAAATCCACGCTGATGCAAGGGGTGATACAGTTTTAAAGGCACCAAAGTATCAATTACTAAAAATGGCACAGAAAGATAATGATTTAAGGAGAACAAAAGGACATGCTTAGGAGGATATGAACAACTATAGGTCTAAATGCCTATCATCTCTAAAAAATTTTTAATTCTATAAATGAATTTTGGTCATTTGCTTGAGGAAAAAACGAGAAGGGAATAGTCCTACTTTTACATATCACTGCATATGTGGGTCCTTACAGTCTAAAGTTCATATCATTGGGACTTCTAATGATTATTCACCTCATATGGTTCATTTCCCCAAATTCAAAACTGGGAACTTTTAAAGTCACCATAGGTCTAGCTATTCAGTTGCTGACAGGCCCTGGAGAAGAATAATATTGATGCAGTAAAACCAAAATTAATATTATAGTCACAGGACAAAAACAAACACAAAACTATCCCATGCATTCCCAAGCAAGTATAAGCTCATATTTTTGAGCAATTCAAAGAAGGCCCTCCAAACTCACTATTCCAAAAGGGAAAGCAAATAAAAGGTCCTTCTTTCCGCAGCTGAAATGTGCTGTTGGAAACTTAAGTCTTCATCTAAGATTATCAGTGAATCCCCTCAGTTCTGTCATAACTCATGGGTCCTCTCTGTCTCATGAGGTCACTAAGGGACACTAAGGGAGCTGTAGTTTCCTGAATACTACCATCATCCTGTCGGGCACTTCTTCAGTCTCTATTTTAGTGGCTAATCATGAAAAAACCTCCATATATAACCCTATCCTTTTTCCTTGCCCCAACACCTGGTCTCAGAAATAATAGAACCTTGGGAATTTTTTCTGAGTGATTACTCTATGAGACAAGTCATTCTGTGATAACAGCGCTACTCAGAAATGCCTGGTACACATGTATTTTGGACAAGCACCACAGATCGATGAGCTGATCCCAGAATTTAATAGGAGGCAACTGATGATGCATTGCATTTGGGAAACTGCAGTGCTTTCAATGATTCTGAATGCTCTCTACCACAGAAGCCTGACTCTAACTTGAATTCCCTCTGTGACTATATACAACTACCAATCATGGAACATCGTAATTTCAAAACAATCTTCCTAGTTCTCAAAGATAGTCTTCCATCAGTTGCTAGGCACTCTAGAAGCTAACGGTGATTTTGCTCACTTCTCAAATAAAAGGGAACTGCTCCGGGCTGGATTTTCCTCCCAGACAAGCTTTGGATTGTAAGGAGAACTTTGACCAGTTTAAATCACCTGCTCTCCCTTAGTGGTCTGTCTCAATTTCCTGATAAGCTGTATGGATGCAGGACAAACATGCACCAAACCTTTTGCCCTGTCACCCTCTCAATGATATTGAACACATGACTATGAATGAACAAAGACCATCCCCAATTCCATATCTTCAGCCATTTCAAAGCACTCCTCTCCTCAGTTTCCCCATCCAGATCTGCCTGACTCTTCAGTTGTACCTTCTAGAAAACCTGCTCTATAATGAACAATCTTCTTTTCATCTTAAACTTCTTTTCATACTTCTTCCAACTTTTGAAATTTATTGAGCACTGGCCCCCTAGCTCTTCTTTCTCTAATATTACTATACTTTTCTCATGGGATAGCTGACTGGTAGTTGTGGGGGAGATGAAACATTTCTTCTCGCCATTTTCATTTCCAGGTTCTTCCTTTAATACCATCATACAGCAATATTTCCTTCTTTCAGTGTCATGCCATCCAAACATATCATCCAAACTAACTCTATATAGTTTTCAGAACCTTGGACATGAGGCTTCCTTCTCACTGTGTTCAGTGCCTGACTTTTCTCCCCTTCTCTTCACTTGAGCTATACCAACTCAACAACCTCTACCATTGGTCAGACACAAGTCGTCCAAATGAACATTTGAACTGGTAATGTCGAATTGTGTGCATTTCACAATTCTTTTGAGCTATTGCAATTCTCCTTTGCTCATAGAGTATAGCATCTTCTTTCATGTAGGCATGCCATGTTGGGTTGTCCTGTTACAGTGTCTCCCATGTCTCATAGTTTACTTCTAAGTTCTTCAGAGAGATTTTGAAAATATCCTTCTATTAATTCATCTAACCTCCTTTTAGACAAATAAATGTTTGCCACTCAAACAGCATAGCCAGTCCATTGGACTTGAGTTCTCCTCGGCAGAGTCTGAATGCTTAGCAGTTCAGCTTAAGAAAGGACCTCAGTGTAACCTTATCTTGCCAGGTGATCTTCAGAATCTTCCTAAGACAATTCAAATGGAATAAATTCAATTTCCTGGCATGGTCCTGATATACTGTCTCAGTTTCACAGACATACAACAATGAAGTCGACACAATGGCTCTGTAGACCTTTGGTTGAGCAGGCAGCCTAATATCTCTTGTTTCCCACACCTTCCTGTGGAGACTCCCAAAAACTGAGCTAACTCCTGCGGTATGTGTGTGTGTGTGTGTGTGTGTGTGTGTGAACCTCATCAATGTGCACATTCCTGGAAAATATACTGCCACGGCTAATGAACTTATCCACAACATTAAAAAAACCCTATTCTAGATTATGGCAATATCTGCCTCCTTCACTTCCATTCATATTCTGCTGAATGGAACTAGAGGAAGTCATAAAATCATGCTGATTAAATTCACCACAAATTCATAACAAATGTATGTCATATAATGCCAATTAGATCATTCTTGCAGCATAACAATCCTACTCCTGTCTAATTGATCTCAGTCCCATTCACCATGGAAATGGTTCCAAATTTTCTCTATTCAAGCCTCCATTTCTTATTCGTTTAGGTGAGGATTTCCTTTAATACTTTAATTTTAAAAAATTGAGGTCCTTCCCCAAGAGCTCCCTTTTCTTACCTTCTCATCTCACATAACTCTGAAAGCATCTCCTGCTATCTTCTGCTTGATTCCAGCCTTTGAAGTACTTCTTCTCCTTGTCAAATCCAACCCATCTACAAGTATCTTTGATGTCATCTCCTCCTACAAACTCCAACAGTCACCCCTCCTGTCATTACCACTGTCTTGATAATTTTCAGTATCTTTTCTTGTGGAGTAAATAACGTGGATCAGCATACAATTGACTACCCACTCCTTTAGGGAAGAAAAGAAAGGGTTCTGATCCCTGTTGAAAAAAAAGGCAGTATATAACTGATAGTTCTAGTCCCCGCCCTCTCATTCTGCTTAAACCTGTGCAACCTGGATTCCAACTTCATAATTCAACTGAAACTACTCTTTCCAAAGTTATAAATGACCTCTCAAACACCAAATCCAATGGTCTTTTTCAATCTTTTTTCTTCTTGACCTCTTTATAATATTTGATACTTTTGATCAATTTATTCTATTAGATTATTTTCTTTTCCTCTCTGGGTTTTAATGATACTTCTCTATCTTGATTTTCATCCTTTTTCTCCTTTTTAATTGGTTCTTTTTAGTTTCCTTTTTAGAAGTTTATTCCATGTTATATCCACTAACTATGCATAAACCCCAATGCTGTATATTGGGCCCTTTTCTTTTTCCTTTCAATACTATTTCACTTGATGGTTTCATCATCTTCCATAGAAAAAGAAAAAACTTCCTTTTTATGACAGAAAAAGTGACACCCAGGTTATGAAAGAAAAATGATGTCTAATATCGATACATAGCCTGGTACAGTCTCACTAAATTAAAAAACAAGTCAAGAAAGCCTTATGGTGCATTAAGTGGATTCTCTATGGTGGATTTATGGAAGATATGAATCAACTGTAAGGAAACAGGAGAAGAAAGTATGAGGAAGTAATTCTTGTAAAAATTCACTGGCCTATCAGGGTGAAAAAGTGCCAGATTTTTTTTTTCCATATGCCATTTCAGATTATATTTTTCATAAAAATGTCCAGATTTAAGTATATATATAACCAATCCTACTTAAGCTCCTGGATTCATCAAAAACTCACAAATTGACAAAAACAAAATAAAAATCCTCACTATATAAAGTAGGATTGAAGAATCTAGTAATTGATTAAAATAAGACTGAAGAGTGTAAAATATCAAGAATGGAAGAAAAACAAAACAGCAAGTTTCAGAACAACAGTGGGAGAGGAAAAGGAAGAGTTCCACGATTTTTGATTGTGTCTCCCTGAGAGAAATTATTTAGCATCAGGTGAACTTGGACAGCAAAGACAGCATGACTCAGGCATGCCAACTCCCCCACCCCACCATGCCCCAGTTATACACTTTGCCTTATTATCAAAAAATGAGACACCAGGAAGCTCAATGGAAGAATAATTCTAAATTGACTCATAGAACTGCTTATACTTCCATATTTCAAAGGTCTATGATTTTGTTAATAAAAGTACTCAGTCTATTTGGATAAAACTCACTTTGAAAACTTATATTTTATATGTACATATCAAAAGCTGAAGAGATTCCATGCTCAGTCAGAAATCAAGGCATGTAAACAGTCCAGATCACTCAAGAAACTTGTGTGTGTGTGTGTGTGTGTGTGTGTGTGTGTGATTCCAGTGACCATGTCTCTTTTAGTTAGTAGACAGGCTTTCTGAATTGGTATTACAAACAACCTGGTAAAGTTCCTCCTCAAATTTAACTTAGAATGTTCCTAGGTGACAGTCTATCACCAAATCCAGACATAGATCTTTACAGCTTAGTAGCACCTATCAAAATTGGCATTCTTTTGACATAGCCTTCATGATCCATCTCCAGGACTGAGAGGCATTAGCAGTGGACTTTAGTATAATTGTAAGCACATCAGATAGCACCATACACAAATAGGCTCCAGTTAATTGGTATAATATATGAATCTATGTCCCAAGGTAGAGAAAAGTGAGGAAAAACTGATGGCTTGTCTCCAACGAGAAATTGGAATATGTACACATTGGAAGATTCTTATTCGAATGTAGATTATATCCTGGAGGAACAATGATAAATTCCTTTAATTAAGCTTGCATCTATATATTTGTTATTCACTGCTAATAGTCTGGAATACAGAGGGACACTTGAAGACCCACAATTCCTAAATGCTTCCAGCACCCAAATGAATTATTCAGTTACATAAAGGGTCTACCCAAGCATTTAGCGTAGTTTATGAAGTCCCACTATAAAACTAAAAAAGAAATAGATGTAATGCATCATTTTGACCTTTGTGGTTTATCTCCCACAGGTGTTCCGTGGAAATGTGGATAACAATACACCCTATGCCAACTCTTTTACTCCTCCAATAAAATCTCAATACGTCCGACTGTATCCCCAAGTGTGTCGGAGACACTGTACTTTGAGGATGGAGCTTCTTGGTTGTGAACTATCTGGTGAGGTTCCCATTCGTTATCTTTACTTTAAAAAAGTGATTATATCAAAGCTTTGATGTTAAACTACAAAAACAGCAATAGTTCAGTATGTATAGGGATGCATTTTTGGTACAAAATTTCAAGCATATAATTTAAGTCTATGCCTTAGTTTTGTCTATGTGTTTGTGTACTAGAAACAATGATAGAACGATGCTGTGGAGAACAGAGTTAATATAGTATTGAATTTATGGCTTCACAAAGTAAATGAAGTAAAGTCACACTGTTTACCATGAACAAGATCTGGACTTGTTTTCACCTTTTTTTTTTAATGTAGCAATGATTGATGATTTGTGACAAAGGTAAAGTAAGTACCAAAATCCATATTTCTCAAGGTCAAGTAAAGTTTAGGATATAAAGAAGGAAATTTTAAGTTTCAATTCCGTGTCTCACTGCAAGAACTCATTTCTTTAGATTCTGTACAACATGTAAATTCATCAGACTTCCCAAGGGGGTCATTCCTCAACACTAGGATTGCTACCATAAATTCATTTTGGGATCTGTCTTGGCTACCTCCCTGCTTATTATAAAAGCAGTGGTTATCAAGTTCAAGAATGATCCATCAAAGTACTCCAAGTTAAATAATTCTTGTCCCCCTTAGGGGCATCAAAACTAGAGTTAGACATGAAAAGTTAATGCATTAATCTCACTGTAATCTCTTCTCAATATAGCACTAAATTGGAAAGCAAATAGGAAATTCTGTCAAGACATTTTAGTGTGTGGGTATTGAGGTGTTTGTGGATTTCTTGAACCAGAAAAGTCTTTCCCCAAGTAATTGGGGGTTATTCTGTTCAATAACTGAGAAATTTATTGAAGTCACCAAGTGAATTCATCCTTGTAGCTATAGGGCTAGGTCCATGTCACCTCAAAAATTTAATGATATTTTGAAATAAGCAGGAAAAAAAGACCATTTTTGTACTAAACAGAGATAGCCTTGGTGGACGTTAAAAGGTCCTACTTTTACTCTTGGTCTTTTTAAATGGTCTCTGGGTTTTGAGTGCCACCTCCACATCCCATCTTTCCTTTCTTGAATGTATTCTTGAAATAAGGAAAATAATCTTTTCTGAATGAAAACCTTATTAAAAGTCACTTCTTTTTAAAATGAAAATGTTTCAATGCAAGGAACTCAAACAATTGAGTCAGATGAATACATCTTAAATAGCATTGTTTTCAGAGTATAGTTTTTTTAATAAAGCAACTAGCATGCTATTTTGAACCACTAATTAGTTTTTAGCAATATTTCTCCTCACCTTTTTTAGATTTAAAATCACTGACTCTTGAGGAGCTACAACATAGAATTGAGGAAGTGATATTGTAAAATACAAAGAGTTCTGGAATTAGAGGACCTATGTTGAAATCTCACTTCTCATGCATATCTGTGTATTTTGATTGTAGCAATTTTATCATTCTATTTCTTTGACACTCAGTCTCCTCATCTGTGAAATGAGGAATTAGATAGCCTTTGAAGTTCCTTCCAGTTCTTGATATAGAACTGTATAGCTAAGACAGAGTTATTGTCCTGTGCACTAGATATCACGAATATGCCTGTGGCATCACCAAACCACTGTTGCCTAAAAGCAATCAGGAAAACCTTATTCCCATGAAGATCGTCAAACCAGATTATTTTTTGCCTAAACTACTACTTTTCATTTTCTTCTTTGGTTAGTTTTGTAATATGTTAACTCATGAGGGTCAGGGCCTCATATAATACACAGTCATACTCTGAACATAGAAATACATTTTACTTTTGAGTTTGACAATAAATCACATAAACACTTTAAGAATTTTATTATATTAAAAAAAAAGCCAGGTCACATCCCCCAAAACGCTCAAATTGCTTTTGAACTTGTTATTAAACATAACTCTTGGTAGGCACTTAAATTAAGTCCTTCCTACAGAAATAATACTTGGGGGAGGGTAAATATAATTTTATTCAGATTCTACCTACATGAGTAAAAGGTTTAATTAGTTCCTGAATACAAAATAATGTGACTCAGATGGCTAATTAATAAGGTGAGTCACACTATTAAAATTTAGAAAGCCCAATGAACTCAGTTAACTAGGTGGTGCATGGGTAGGGGGCTATGTTTGTAGTCAGGAAGACCTGAGTTCAAACCTGGTCTTGGAAACTTACTAGCTATGTGACTGTGGGTAAGTTATTTAACTTTTGTTTTGCCTCAGTTTTCTCAACTGTAAAATGGGGCCACCAACACATTATTTGCAAAGTTATAGCAAAGATCAAACAAGTTAATATGTAAAGCATTAAGTACAGTGTATAGCTTATGGTAGGTGATATATAAATGATTGCTTCCCCCATTCACTGTAACAGTTTGTCTTAGAGTAAACTCCTCATACACAATGTGAAACAGTGCTCTATGCCATGGACCACAGTATTATATGCAATGAACTCTGCTCTCCAAGCTTTCTATCTAGTCAAACAGCTTTTGCCTTCCTAATAGGGAGGTATTCCACCTGATCATTAAGAAATGTGTTACTTCTTAGGTAGAAAGAGTAGTTTAAGTTAGCTGAGTTGCTTAAAATAGTAATAATTGCCAATACTGCCATTGATAGAGGGAGGAAAGCAATGTATAAAACTGTATTTCATAACTGGGTTGAAATAACAAAGGAAAAGTCCTTCAAAATATACTATTTTCATTTTCTAAAACCTAGAAATGTATGTTTACTTAAGTGGGAGGAAAAGCAACTCAACTTTTCTAATTATTTGATTTCTCTTGCAACTCAACTTCTTTCTCATCCTTTGGCACCTGAGACTATAATGTAGATACCTCATTTGTTCTTAGTGTCTGAGGATATATTCATGGACTTTCTAATGGTTTCCCTGCATGGAATCACTCTGGACTCATTCATCTTGCATTCCATTGCCAAGGTGATTTTCCTAAAGCACAGATCTGACCATATCAACCCCTTCCTCAATAAACTACAGTGGTTCCCTATTATCCCAAGATTCAGTATTAAATTCCCAGATTGACATTTGAAATCTTCTTATGCATCCTGCCAAACACACACTCAATGATCTGACTTCAATGGCCTGTGTGCTGTCCTTCACATATAATAGTCTATCATAATGCCATGCATTTTTACTGACTAGCTGCCATGCCTGTCATGATCTCCCTCCTCATCTCTCTTTCTAGCTACTCTGGCTTTCTTCAAGACTACTTAAATCCCACCTTCTGTAGGAGGCCCTTACCAGCCTTCTCTGCTACAGGTCTCCTTCCTCTGTGATTACTTCCTGTTTACACTACATATATCTTGGATGTATAAAACTTTTGACTCCCTGAGAGCAGGGACTAGGTTTTTTTATATTATTACTGTTTTTTTTTTTTATCTTCAGAATTTAGCACATTATCTAGCACATAAAACACTTAAACGCTTGTTGACCTGACCCTTTAAAAAGATACTGCCAGAAATTTATTAAATGTTGCCACATCTTATTATTAATTTGACTAAAAATGTAAGGTGTGTTTGAAAGTCAGGGAAGATCTCCTATGTAATTTGGTTGTATTGACTGAAATTGGAAGACCACCCTCCCCACTCCTGCCTTGCTATTCAATATCTGCTTGGATGTTTCCTAGCCAGAAGGACTGCACTTCCTAAATACAGAAAAAAACAATCACTGAATAGTGTGTGAGCAGATGAGACTTTTCTGAAACATCTTTTATTCATAGAAATGTTATTAGAGTGATTTAAGACATTTAGAATATACTTTAAGATATATTTCATTATTAGGTCATAATAACAAATTTGCCGTAATAAATTACTTTCCTACTTGCGCTTAATTTGAACATGTTAGTGACTTGTTACATCCTTCCACTGGACCATCAGGAATTTAAGAGCATAAGTCTTCATCATTTTTCTCCCTTCCTATCTCAAAAATGTGTGTGGGGCTCTTAAGAAGCATTGTAGAAAACATGAAAGAAAAATGATAATTTCCAATCATGAAAATGTCAGAAAAGAGATTGCTTGTCTCTTAACAGCTTTAATTAAAAATCATTTTTGTAACCATTTTGCTCTGCCTTTTATCTTATCTCTTCCAATTAAATCCAACTTTTCTAGGATGAGTTCTATAAGTAGTCATTTGAGATAATAAGAAATTAGAAGGCAAAGAAAAATCTTAAGGAAATGGATTAGAGTATTTTCATTGAATAGGAATGTATCTCACTACCAAGTCCTGTGGCTGTCTTCAGTGCAAGGGTAAAGATTGTGGTAGAATAACGTTGTATTGTAGGCATTTACACAAGCAGTAAGTTTGGTACTATGTAAATTGAAAACTATTTTCTAAGAAAATATCTCTTTGTTAAAGAAACGATAAGAGCTGCAGAAAACCAGGGAACAGTCATTAGGCTAAGACAAATGAAAATAGAGAATTTCAACTTTGTACCATTTGGCAAAAAAAAAAAAATTAACAGTAAAATACTTGAATTATCTATCTTGCTTTCAATTTTATGAAAATATGTTAGAATAAAATAGTTCAATTGGCTATTTTGTTTTTCAGTTTTACTCAGATGATCTCTTCATTAAAGATTTTCTGTAAGAATGTTAATACTCTCCATTTTCAAAGTGATTGTCGTCATGTCTTCTGTTGCCTATCCAGAAGCAGCCCAGAAAACTTTCAGAGTTATAGATGCTTTCTCTCATGGAGCCTTCTCATTTACATTCAGGTTGTTCTGAGCCCCTGGGAATGAAATCAGGACACATACAAGACTATCAGATTTCTGCTTCCAGCATCTTCAGAACGCTCAACATGGATATGTTCACTTGGGAACCCAGGAAAGCCCGGCTAGATAAACAGGGAAAAGTCAACGCCTGGACCTCAGGCCACAACGACCAGTCACAATGGCTGCAGGTAGTGTTTTCAAGATGTTTCTTGACATCTGTTCACCCTCTTTCCAGAAAAGCCATATCAGTTCTTTGAATGTCCAAGTTTACAGTCATTAAACTAATTGAAAATATGTTATTTTCCTCTTGAATCCACTAAAATTAATTTTGAAGTGTAGGTTAATGACATGGCAGCATCCATGTGTTGTTTTCACTGATGTTTGTAGGGCTTTAACTAGTGTAATGTAGAGAGGCACCTTGCAGAGATACATTTAAGCAGTCCACAAAGTGAATTTGCATTTTTGAACACTCATATACTGTCATGAATTTTGTCATCTTTTGATCATCCATGGGAGTTCTAGCATGATTTTAAACAGTGCACTGGATACACTGGGCATTAGGAAGTTAGGAAGACTCATCTTCCTGAGTTTAAATCAGACACTCGCTGCGGCTGAGCAAGTCGCTTCACCCTGTTTGCCTCGATTTCCTTATCTATAAAATGAGCTAGAGAAGGAAATGGCAAACAACTCCAGTATCCTTGCCAAGAAAACCCCAAATGGAGTCAGGAAGAGTCAGACAGGACTGAAAAATGACTAAACAACAAAGAGACACATCACTAACCCTGCTCCATGCATGTACCTTGTTGAACTTCAGTCGTGGGACAATGTGATTGCTTTCCCATCTCTGAGCTCCTGTGTGTAGAAGAAAATAGCCATTATTGAGTTGTTTATTGTTTGAAAAATTGACAACGTATGCAGTGATGTTTTTAAAAGAATGCTGCAGTTCACTTAATTGGAGAAGCTTTCTTAGATTATAAATTAGCTAAGATCTAGAACAGTAAGAAAGAAGAATTATATCCCGTCCTTGAGTACAGTCATTGTATCTGGAGAAGAGCAGTTCTGTTTTTATTACTTATTGATCTCAATTCCATATACATGAGAGCTTTGAGACTGTAGTCAGGAAAAAATTCTATGTTATTAATTATTAAAAACAAGCAAAACAAATAATGCTCATAACTTAATATTTAATGATGACGTTCACATGAGGGATTCATCGTTGTTCAAGCAGAATTCAAAGTATAGATTGTAGTCTTTTGGGGGAGGATCTTGACTTGTGATTTCATTAGTATAAGGAAATCCTGGTGAGGAAAATCCTGGAGATTAGCAACTGCTGTATGACTTGTAGACTTACATACTTACCTCAGGCACCAACAAGTTAAGCAACTTTTCCAGCACTATATAGCCAATACTACATTGAACGAGTATTCTTGAATGCAAGGCAAACTTTTCCATCTAGCATGCTGTTTATTGTGTTTTGTCCTAAGATTCTTATTTTCTGCCTCCTAATAATAAATGAGAATCCCTTTTTATACACTCTATATTGCCTAGCCGATAATAATTCTAAATTTCTAATTTCAAGGATTAGACCTTTCAAAAGAGAAATCAAACTTAGGGGAGACACTTCTACAAGAAGCTTCCAGGAATGTTTATTTGGGATTTCTATGAAAGTGCCTCTTTTGTAATTAATCTTTTATCTCTAGTTTGCTTATTAGATAGGTGTGTGTGTGTGTGTGCGTGTGTGAAATCCATGCATATATGTAAGTTTTCAAATATTAAACCATTTTCCCAGAACAATTCTGCATATGGAATATTGTTTTAAGTTATAAGGGTATTGGGAATAAAAACCAACTCTTCTCTATCCCATAAATAATCAAGCAAGTTCAATGACTTAAAGACATTTTACCTTCTGGTACTTCCAGAGGGTACCCTTAAAGAGCACTGCCCACGATAATTTGCTTAAATTATGTGCTAATTGCTAAAGTTATATTTAGCACAAAATTATAGCCACAATTTTGTCAAAATTATCTTTTCAATCACTTTCATGCTCACATTGCTACATTATGTTTCTTAAATTAATGAATGCAAATGCATCACTAAAAACATTATATGCCAAGCACTCTGCTAAACTTTGAGAAAACAAATAGAAAAATCAAAACAGTCCCTTTAAGAAACTCATCACCATCGACAGCTGCAAGGGAAAATTGATGACCGAGTCCTTTAAATTACTTTAATTAGTCATAGGATAGTTATAACTGCCTCGAGGGCATCAAGGTAGGAAAGGAGGTAAGGTCTAGAAGATTTTAAGAGTCATTGATAAGAGACAAAGTAAGGATAGATGGTCCTTAGTCTTTCCAGAAGAAAATATTGGTGTTGGTAACTTTTATTTTGTGCAAACCATGTGAGTAGTCAAAGAACCTGGATGAGTTCTAGATGATGCTGGGAGCAGGGAAAGAGGATGAGAATAAATTTTATCTCCCATAATTCTGGAATGGATTCTGGGTAAACAGGATTTGGGAAGGGGAATGAAGGCAGATTTTTCTCTCCGGTAAGCTTATGTTTCTCCAAGAGTAGGTCTATTTTTTCTTGTTGGCATGCAAAGCACAGAAGGAAATTTCAAGGCAGGGCAAATTGACACTTTTTTCTTAGTATAAATATGTTATGGAATTCTAATTATATTAAAATTCTTTCCTCAAAAAATATTATGCTCAATACAGCTACAAGTTACAATACTTTTATCTTGCTATTTTGTTTGGAGAATTAGATTACCAAACACTTAAATGATACCAGCAAAAAAATGTGGTTGGAGAACTACTGTAATGGAAGTCAATTTAGAGCCTGAGTTTATTCCTCTGAAGACATAGATTACTTTTATATTTTGAGCTACATGCCTCAATCCCCAGATGCAGTCGTAGTCCATCAGAAGGAAAGTCATGCCTATCATTTAAATTTCTAGACTCATTGTCGGTCTGTTTGAGGTTGAACCCTTTCAGAAATTTCCTTTGTAATCATAATGAGATGACCTTCTAACATAAGTGAATAAGTGATTTGATTTGATTTTGTTTCTGATTCAAGTAGCTTTTTAAGTATATAGTCAGAGCTTAGAGAAAAAAAAAACTCAATTCCAAAACATGAAAGGACAGCGTTTCATGTGTGCTATAGAACAAGAATTACTTTTCTAATTTACGGGCACAATGACATTCACAACTTTGTTTTCTTCTCATTGGTACTAGAAGGATACAACAGGCTTTCCCCCTTATTCACTGCACCTTGTGCAGGTACAAGGCATTGATCTCCACCAACGAGAAGAGAGTCCCATCCCAATGTGTTTTGGGACCCAAATTGCACTGTTATTGCTAGTATTGTAATCTAATTCCCTTCTGCAAATAGTTTCCCCCCCCTTTTTTTTAAACCAGTTTGGGTAAGAGGACTTTTACCTTTTGACATGAGCTCAGAATAAGTAACTAAACCCATACGCATATACATAAATAGACACAAATACATAGAGAGAGTGGGATGAAGTGAAAAAAGTGGAAAAAATAAATTCAAATTTAAGGTATGTTGTCTTAATACATGTAAAGAATTATGCTATTATTGATTCTCATTTGAGACCACAGTGGAGGGTGTCATTGCCTAAGCACTTGCTAATACTGGGACAGAAATATTTCCTAACAACATCATCATTTCTCATCCACTGATATATAACATTCTATCTGTTTTGTATGTTTCTAGTATATGTATCCACGTTATGTCTCTTGTTAGAATGTAAGCTCCATCAGGTCAAAGACTTTCATTTTTGCCTTTGTGTCTCTGTAACATAGAACAATGCATGGGCCATAGCAGATGTTTAATATTTGATTGAATGATTGATTGATTATATTGCAACTTTATCCATATCCATAATTCTGTGTGCTACCGAAAGGCTATATGCAGTTTATTTTCCTTAAATCCTAAACTTATAGATATAAGTACTGATTCTGTAAAACAACAACATAATTTTAATCTTAAACCTAATGAAAAGGGGAAAAATTGTACTGTTACCTGGAGAATGATCTCCTGGTCCTTTTGAAATATCACTCCCTCAGTAAAGAAAAACTACATAATATTTCAGGCAAAATCTATTAGTGATATTAATAGTGTTGTTAAACTGCATATCGCAGTAATGACCTTTTCAGAACTGCATTTGACTCTGCAAAACCTCATTTCAATATTCATTTTATGGGAATGTTTATGGTGACAATTGAATTTGTCTTCAATTTAAATAAGGCAGTAGAAAAAACAGGCTTATTTCTGATATTTTTATGTAGTATTTCAGCTATAAAATGCATAGCAGCTTTAAAGGCATTGATTTCTCTGAGGCTGTACTTCTATTCACCCATCATGCAGGGCAGAACTAGAGAAAATCTTTCAAGAAATAAATGAACTCCAGTTCTCCAAGAAGCACTAACAAATATTTGGATTCTCATATGGTGTTCCAGTATTTGATATGTAGAAAACTTTAATCCTAAATGAAATTTTGACTTGTGGATGGGTTATGCAAAGGTATAAGGCTTGATTCCAACATGCTGAATTTTTTGTTTGTTTGGAATCAATATAATTTCATCTCTAACACAATCTGGCATGGACTCCAGTAAATGAGGTAAATTATTATTATTTTTTCAAATTGACGAGGATAAAAGTTAAAATTAGAAAGTTTTTG
Organism: Bettongia penicillata ogilbyi; assembly: GCA_023548195.1. Lineage (NCBI taxonomy): Eukaryota > Metazoa > Chordata > Mammalia > Diprotodontia > Potoroidae > Bettongia > Bettongia penicillata. Next base: position 43,149 of record JAJHZJ010001000.1, read on the forward strand.
AATGGTGCAAATGGTATGAGGTGTCACTAGATTGTAAATAGGGAACTTGCCTCCGAGCTAGGAAGATCAGGGTTTAAGTATCTCATCTGACATGCCAGCTGCTGTATGACATAGGGTAAGACCTTTACCACCCAATGTTCTAGGCCACTCTCTAAGATTAGAAGTGTCAGAGAAGATACCAATCTGCATTAATAAAGAGAGTCTCTGCATTCAAATATTCCCTATGCCAATTAAATAATAAGTCCCTACCTATGCCTTTAACCTTGAGAGATATTCTTTGCTTTTAGAGATTAGGAATAAATTTCAGATATTATTTTACATCACAAATAGTCCTTAATAACCAAAAAAGTGAAAGGTACTGAAAAGTGTAGTTCTTGAGAAAAAACAGTTCATATACTTGCAGGAAGAGAAATTATTAGCTGAGGCTAAACATATCAGAAAAGGCATTAGAAATGATAATGGACCACAAACTGAGTTTTTCTTAAATTTTAATGTTTACTACAATTCAAATAGGACATGTGGTTATAGAGTTTTCTTTGCTTTTTTATAGATGGGGAAACTGAAGCAGGAGGTTACGTGACTTACCTCAGGCCACACAGCTTTATAAATAAAGACCAAACATCCTAGCATCTAAGCTCAGAGAGTCATTGTTAATTCCATTGGATTACATTACAGTTCTAGACAATTTAAAAACAAAGAGGAACGGTATTCTTTCAGAACTTTGTGTCTAAAGTAGTGATTTCACTTACTAACAAGGTATAGCAGGGCATTAGAGAGACATTTTCAAATAGTTTAATTTGCTAATAATGAAGATAATCTTTCCACATTCACCTTACGTGTTACACACATGCCATATTTCTCTCATGAAAATGCCAGATATTTCACTTTATTTTTTACTTTGTGAAAAGTAAGGATTCCAATAAATAGGAATTTTAGGCATATTTCCATAAAGTAAATCCTTTTTTTCTGTTTTCTTTTTCATTATAAAATTAGAATTGTATCCCCATGGGCAAAGTTGTCCAGTCAAATGAGTAGAACAACATGATGTAAAAGAGGTTTTGATGGCTGCTGTTCTTCCCATGGTATGCCAAGCAGTTCACCAAAATGTTGTTCCTAATTGGGTAGTACAGGTTCTACCTTTAATTCATTTTTCTGTACTATAAGTTTGGGGCCTTTGCTTGCAAAGTACCATGCATGATTATTCGCCAATATTCTCTAGTTCTATATATAAGATTCAATGACCTCACTTCATCACACAAGTTATTCTTGAACCTGCACTCATTTCCCTATTCCTCAGATTTTCTGATTGGATTTCTGACCCTTGGGTGCCCAAGCTGTTTGCTCAAATGTACCACTTTGGGCTGTCATGCAGATCATATGAACTTCCTCAGCATCATGAGTGTCTGCCAGGCTTTTGACTTATCACCTTAACTTCTTCTCCATAAGTTTCCTTACTTTACTCATTGCCCATTTTGATTACCTGCCTTCTGTGGAACTGCAGACTCAATGTACCTTGCATTAGAACAGAATGTCTTTTTAGTATCAATCTATGTCTTTACTCTAATTTCTAGTGTTTCTTGTAGTTCAGTCATTTTCAGTCACATCCAACTCTTTACGACCCCATTTGGGGTTTTCTTGGAGAAGAAACTGGAAGTGACTTGCCATTTTCTTCTCCAGTCCATTTTACGGATGAGGAAATTGAGGCAAAAAGGGTGGCTTGTTGAGTGACTTGCTCAGGGTCACTTAGCTGGTCAGCATCCAAGGCCAAATTTGGACTCAGGCAGATAAGTCTTTCTGGCACTCTCTCCACTGTACCACCCAATTGCCTTAGTCTAGCATTCGTATATCCCCTAATTTAGATTCCTCGCCTGACTTCACTTTTATCACGAAGCTCAGAGTCTTTTCTGAGTCCTGCTCTTTTTCCGACCATATCAGCTTTACTTTACTATACCTGGCATCACCCTCCTTCTCCTACATCCTCCACCTGCTATTACTGTTGAACTGGCAATGACACCTTTCTTTATTGTAGACATTCCTCTTCACCATCAGATCACCTTCAGAACATGAAAGCATATTTAAAGTGCCGCCCACACAATATTTTGTTTTATTTAATTTCATTCTAGAATGTTATTCTCATAAAAATTCCAACTATTCCATATCCTCTTCTAACTTCTCTATCACCTTTGCCAACTTTAGGTATCAGGGAGAGAAACTAAGTTTGCTTTTATTTTAGTCATTTAATCACTTATATAATCTACATGTGAATGACATAGTTTATAAAGCACTTTCACATTCATCTCATTTGATTCTTACAACAACACTGTGAAGTATGCAGGAAATAAGGTTTCCTTATTTTAGTAACGTAGAGACTGGGGCTTATGGTGTCAAGTGATTTGCCCAGAGCTAGCAAATGCCTTATTGATGATAATTTTCTGACCCTGACACTTAAGAAACAAAGAAAACAGAAAACGGTCCTCATTCTTCTGCTTGTGCCTCTTTCCATCTCAGCCACAACAGTGATGGAATGACAGAAAAGGAGGCACAGGGTACTAAGAATCAAGCAATTTTTTGACCTTTTTTTGCTTTAACTTGACTGCTGGTATTCTAAATGGCCAATATTTCTCAAAAGATCAATGGAAAGAGATATTACCAGGGGAGATGCATCATTGTTGATATTTTTACTATGGAGATGCCAGAAAAAAGAGGACATTGCCAGTCAAAGGAAGAATGGCTCTCAGAAGCAAATCAAAGCCATTAGCAAAGCTGGTTTCATTATATACCCAAAGGCAACGTAAAACAAGATATTCTAAGATATCTGATCATGTTCTATTGACATTCTCACGATATGGACTTATAAAAACAAAAATTTAAAGATTATACACTATTATTTGGAGAATATAAAGAGGAAGGGAAATTCTATGGAGAGCTTGATAAGAACTCTCTGAAAAAATGAACAAGCACTTTAATATTCAAATAATGCAAAGATGAGAAGAGGGGAGGGCAGGGAGAAATATGGCAGAAAACATAGGTCAGAAACAAGGGATGAGGGAGACCAAAGACTTCTGGACTACAAAAAGGTAGTAGCACAGGTGCGAAGCACATCCCTGCATCATAGATGCTCATTTGAAAAAGTTTGCAAAGGCCCTAGATGTGGCATGTACTATCCAGCATCACACACACACACACACACACACACCACACACACACACGAAGTTGATCGTATTTTAACAGAAAGGAAAGGTGTGTTACTGATAACAATAATGCTAGCACTTACATAGCACTTAAAGTTTTGCAAAGGGCATTACAAATATTATCTCATTTTATCCCTGCAACAAGCCTGAGACATGGATGTCATTATAATCCTCATTTTATAGATGACAAAACTAAACAGAGTTTAAGTGACCTGCCCCAGGTGACAAGAGCAGTGCTCTCTCCACTGAGCTACTGAGCTACTTGTTTACATTACTAATTCCCAAAACCATTCCTGCATTAGCTATCACTGTTACAGCTAGAACACTGACTTTTCACAGTCAAGATCCAAATCAAAATTAGTATAATCTAGGAGAAATAACAATATTAGAAATATATGACGTTCAGCTGAAAAACTCAAGCCTGATATGCTTAAATAAGTTATGGATCATTTTTAAAATTAGTAATAATATAAAGGATATAAATATTAGATAAAGTAGTTTCACAAATAAATGGAACTGCTGTAAATCAATTGCCATGACAAACCAAAAGAACCTTAAAAATTACATTAGGTAGCAAGCATTCCAAGTACTTGGAAAGTGGAGAGAGATGGCAGTCCAAGATATTACTGGTTTAGAATATACGTGTTGATCACATGAATATAAGCAAGGATATAAATGAGTAGAATTTGTGAAAACCTCAGTAACCCTTCAATCAACCAAACAAAGGAATTACATAGCAGATGTAGAATAAGTATGGCTGAATGCACACGATCAGAAGAAATATTAGCCCCAGGAAAGGTAAAAACCTTATGAACTGACACTAGAGAATTGTTATACCTGCCACTCCCAACTACTCCCCAGTCCTGTGCTACTATTGTTAGCATAGGCAAATTCATCATCTTGTGCCTGAGGCCCCAGCCTTAAGATAGGACACCAGTAGCAGGCAAGGACTCTATCCACCCACTCTGAAAGAAGTGGCAGACACTGATTCTGCCTGGCTACCTGAAGGAAGGCGAGAAGAGAGAGGAATCTGCTGGGCTGAAAAATATCTCTACTAGAAACTAGGTCACCTATGAAAAAAGGCAACTTGTATGTATCTTAAATCAGTCCTAGCACCAAGAGGCAGGAGTGTGCTGGAATCGATGGATACTGGCTTATGAGAGTCTATTGTTAAATTTTCAGTGTGAATAGTTATAACTCAGAAAATAGCAAGTGTTACAAAGCAGGGATTACTATTTTGCTGATGCTGCGATGTAAGAAAGTGTTGGGAAAAATGTTAACAATGCTGGTTAAATTTCAAAGTGTTTTGTGCATACATTTTTCTTCCCTGAAAACTGGGTGTTAAACAATTATCATCACACCTTTGCCCAAAGGTAACTCAGAGTGGGGACCCAGGCCAGCATACCCCATATTTCCCAAGGAAAGGAATCAAGTCGAAGCCCTTAAATGCAAATTGGAAGGTGCATGGCATGACCGAAGATAGAACATCTAAGGAAGTCTGAACACTAAAGATATCAAGATAATAGCTTCAACAAAAGAGCAGTGAACAATCACATAAACAACTGGAGAGGATTCTTAAAAAAAAAAAAAATGGAAGGCAGAATCTATACCACTACAAAGAAAAAAAAATACAATTGGAAAATACCATATAAAGTACAGTAGTCAATGAAAGATAAAATTCTGTTGTCTCCACAGAGACGATGGAAAAACGAGAAATCAGAACATTCAAAATAAAACTCATAGAATGATGTACACATTAGCAGCAATATTGTAAAGAAAAACAACTTTAAAAGACTTAGGAATATGATCAACTCAAGGATTAGCCACAGTTTCAGATGACTGCCTCCAGATAGAGGGGCAATTAACAGTATAGATTAAGCCAATTTTTTTTTTTTTTTACATAGCTATAGCGGGAATTTGTTTTGTTTGATTATATATGTTTATAGCAGGTTTTGCTTATGTTGTTTTAGCAATGGTAGAGAGGGGAAGATGGGAGGAGGAGAATATGGAGCTTAAAATAAAACTGAATTTTTATAAAGTTAGGAAAGAATTAAGTCAAATCAGATTCTACATGCAGAAACTAGAAGGCTAAAGAATTTTAAAAGTCAATTGGCAGAATAAAAGTGATTAAATCTATGACAAGGAATCTTTCTAAAGAAATAGAGGCTTTGAAAGGGGGATTAACAGATTTATAATACAAATACTGAAGTGAAGGGAAAATTGTCAGAAGGAAAGAAAAAGGCGATAACATCAAAAGAACGTATTAATTCTTTATAAACCAAAGTGATTGAACTTAGAGAATGGATCCAGTGATATATCATAAAGCTCATAGGTCTACCAGGAAAAAAATGCAAGTCAAAAATACTGAATACTATAATGTAAAGGGATGGGAGATAGAGTGGTCATGGAAAATTGTCCAGAATTTTTATACATATAATGAAGCATGAACTGAGATAATCAACAGATTGCCAAGAGGGAGAAAAGTCCAGTATTTAAAACTCATAAGATGCGCAGTGGTTACATTTGGCAATTTTAAAGACAAAAAATTGCAAGTAGCCGAGAGAAAGACTTCCTCATATGAAAGAAATGAAATATAAAAAGCTGCATTTGATTACAGTACAATTAAAGACATCAGAAAAGGAAATGGAATAATATATTCCCCAAAGCAATGGAGCCCAAGGTATGAAACAAAATTAAAAATCAACTTGCAAACCTCAGGTTAATCATTTACAAAAGGAAAATGGAGCAGCAAATCATTTTAGCCATTTACACACACACACACACGCACATACACACACACAATCCCAAAACCCAGAGGTGAGCAGGACTTGTGAACACTCTACAGGAGCACAAGAAGGGTAAATAAGTATAATTACAAAAAAAGCTAATTAAATTATCTCCTGTATATGTTTTTTTTTAATTTTTTAAAAGAGAAAGTGATCTATGGTACATTAAGACACAAAGGAGAAACTCTTAGAGAGAAGGTTTCAAGCCCTCCTTCCATCACCGTCCTAACTGTTATCCCAAGTCTATCCTAGCCTTAATTAGGTAAAGAATTTGTTGGAAGGAAAAAAAGAATAAATTTATATAAATTTATTACATATTTAAAGGAATAGTAAGTTGTACATGAGATTTATAGTTTCATGTACAATCATCTTTTTATTATTCTAGGATGTTGTAGAACAGTTGGTTTTATTCCTAAGTTTAAAAATAAATTTAATTTCATTTAAACAAAAAAAGAGAAGTTCGCTAGAACCTTGTGGATTACTTCAAACCACAAAAGAGCACCTGACTCCATATAAAGCAGATATTCAAGTCCTCCAGAAAATGCCCCTCCTCTCATACTCCTTCAAACCCCCTGGTCACCACATCTGCTTGCAGGTTCACTCGTGCTGCTCCTCCAACTTCCCCACTGAGCTATTCTCAATATAAAGCTATAATCACTAAAAATAAGATCTGTACTGGTCAGATGCCTCTCTCATGCTGGAACAAGCTTTAAACCGAGACAAATGGATAAAAGAAAGAGCAAATCAGGACAAATAAGTGATAATAAGGATCTTCAAAGTTAAAGACTTCAGGAGGATAAGACCCAGAAGAAGCGAAGATGAATGAGCTGCATTGATACACCATGAACCAGATCATCTGACTCCCAAATACAGAGAATATAAATTCATTCATAAAATCATATGAAGAAATGTAATTGAAAATGTTAAGCAGCATTTTCTCATAAAGAAAAACTAGTGAATGGTAAAAGCCAGGTAAAAGAAAGCTTATTGACAGACTAAGCAAAGTCATCCCAGGGCATTTTACGATAAGAAATGGAAGCAGGATATCAAACTATAGAAAAATAAAGATTTTTTTTCAAAAATATATTGAACTTTTTTCACCATCCATCTAATGGAACATCAAACTTGAATTCTAACATCATGTTCCTAGATATGCTTATAGAGGAGATAAAAATGGCATCAAAGTGAACAAAAATGAGGTGGAGGGAAGCTGGATTAAAGCAGGTCTACAAAGAGGAGATTTGTACTGAAAATAGAATGTTGTTAAGTATATCAAACAAGTCATCTTATTAAATTAAAAAGATAAAAAGCATACAGAGAAAAGAAGGAAGGAAGGAAAGAAGGAATGAATGAAGGAATGAAGAAAAGTGTTTACATAAAGGCTTACTTATCAACATCTGTATAAACTTTTTTTTAGAAAAATCTTCTCTTACTGAATACACATCTATAACTGAAGTCATTTAGAGTTTTATTAGGTAACAGATAGACTTCTGCAACAAAATAACATCAAGTGCAACACATTTTTGCTATCACAAAAATGACCAAATAATTTAGAGGATACAAGATCCTTTCTTGTTTCTTTATTATGCGTATAAAGCTTGAACAACTCGAATTGATCTCATTCAGTGGCTAGGCATGAAATAGACACATTTTGCCAAGGGTGCTCACTTCTGTGATGGAGGAGTTCCAGCTTAGAAACTGAGCTGAAGACGAATTTTCAATGGTCCTCTAATGGCTGCTCTTTTGGATAACATTCTGCTGATTATATCAAATCCCAGAACACTGCTGATCTCTTGGAATGCATCCATAACCACTAAAAGGGTTTAGCCTGGCCATACATGTAGGAAAAATGAAGAATCTCAGCTACCCAGATTTTGATGTGTAGTCAGATGGAAAGCCTAGAGAGACTGTCCATCAGGATAGAAATGATAGAGATAGAGATGAAAACATAATATTTGAATTGTAATCGATTTATTGAGGCCCCAAAATATGGAAATTTCCCTCAAAAGGGTGATCATCTGCCCACCCTTGCTTTCCAACTATGGATTCATAGTGCTATGCTCATCTACCAGAGCGGGTAGCTGTGTGACAAAATTTAGTCTAAGCCCTGGCCAGTTTATAAACCAAGGGAAAGGAACCACAAGGGGGTCTTGTTAAGTTGAGGCAAGCATGCTAGTTTGTTTTGTTTTTGGATACTCTTTGGGAAAGACCATGATGGCAGCAATGCTTCAATCATTCTTTAATAAGACACAAAGAGTTCGAAGGCAAATGGCCCAGAGAGATCCCAAGTGTAAAGAGGCAGATGGTATGGGGAGGGAAGCAGTCAGCCTGGGGAAGAGATTGGAGAGGGAACGGGGCACAATAAGTAACTTACATAACTGTGGATCAGAGTTGGGAGCATTTGAGCAGTATGGACCTGGAGCAGGTGAAATACTCAAGGAGCGGGTGTTTGAGGTACCATTTCTATAGGGTTTTGGTGGTAGGAAATGGATTCTTATCTATGCCGCCTTCATCTTAGTTCAGTAACCTATCAATATCAGCTCAAAGTTATCAACATCCCTTTGGATCAGTTCATTTGCATAAAGTTACTGGTTTTACTGTATATGTCTGGAGCTTATCTGCAGTTTAGAGACTGAAGACAGACAATTGGCTGGACCTAGAGACCATTCTATTGAAGCCTAGATGGCTTCCCCTAATTTAGAACACAGTCTCAGAATGCAGCTTTATCAATTTATGTGACAATGACTCCTATGCCCCCTTACTTTATGAGTTTGTGAGTGATTGCTGTGCGCTGCTATATAAGTGAAAGCTATGTTGCTTTTAAAAACTTGATTTCATTATTGTTACGTTATACTTGCTGCTACTGTTGAGGCATTTCACTCATTTCTGATTCATCATGACCCCATCTTGGATTTTCTTAGCAAAGATACTGGAGTTGTTTGTCATTTCCTTCTCCAGATCATTTTACAGATGAGGAAACTGAGGCAAATGAGGTGAAGTGACTTGCCCAGGGTCACACAACCAGTATGCATCTGGAGGTAGATTTTTACTCCAGGTCTGGCATGCTATCCACTGTGCCACTTAACTCCTACTTATAAACTTATTATACTGACTGGGGAATAGGGTGCGGGTTTTAAGGGAGACTACAAGGCACAATTTCAACACAATCTTGGCAAAGAAGTGCATGCAGAAAAGAATGGAACCAAAATTCAAAGGGAAGAGCAGAACAAGTTAGATTGCCCTCCAGAAATTTCAAAGTTTGTTTAATGATCCCAAACTTCTCTCAGAAAACAATTGTTTTTATGTCTGTGATTCATAGAAGACAACTGTCTTTAAAAAAATTGAAAATGGCTGTTACCCAGAAGAAATGTGAATGGTACGTGTGAATGAGCTACAATGTAAAAAAAAGATAAGGACTTTAAAAAATAAATAAATCTAGTAATGTATCTTGTCAGGGCAATGTATTATTGAAAGAGAAGATGAGATGGTCATTCAGCAAATATGAGGAAGACTTCCCAAGTGTGCTGCTGGTAGCATCAGGATAAGTAAGTAAAATCTTCGGCATGTTAGGGAGATTTCTGTGGATAACTTATGGGAGGACACAGATAAAAGCCACATAAGATAGACAAAAACGAAAAGGTTATGATCTGTATCATAGGGGAGATCATTCAATTTAATGCAATTACAGATCCACTTAAATATTGAATATGTGGTAGAATAAAAGTGAAAACCCAGGTCTCTTTTGCTTTATATGGAATGAAGGATTCCTTTGTGATTATTTCTCATGTATATGCTTTGTAATTGCAAACATATGAAGGTATGTACAATATCTGCAAATATATATATATATATATATATACATATATATATATATATGTAAATACACAAGTACAAGTAAAAGTATTCAGGAAAAGCCTTCTTCTTAAGCATGGTACATTAACCTTAATATAAATCACTATAAAACTATTTCCTCCACTTTATACTTGTTTTGGGGAAAGATCTAAATAATTTAGTCAGTTTCTTCATTTGCTGTGAACATATCTGTATGAAAGAAGCATTTCCAATTGTTTGCTTACAGTAATTTGGTCTAAAACATTCTTTCCATTTTCAGTTCATTTAACACCATGAAACCAGGAAGTATGTTGAATATATTAGACTAAGGGATAGAATAGTGAAAGGAAGATTCATGTCAGTATGCAAATTGTACTGTAGGTAGGGTGCTTCTAGCCAAAAGTAGGTGTCAGGCAGATACAGATTCAGCTATGAAGAAATTGATTTCTATGACATAAAAATCAATATATATTAGTTTCTTCCAGGATGGTAAACATTTATTTGCTCTCCTATGGAAGGTACATATCTCAACATATCAAGGAGCTATTATTCCTTCCATGTGATCATGCCTTCCAGTAGAACAGATTGCCACCCAGCCAAGCCATAGCAGATGGCTTGATGAGTTGCTGTGGCCAAAAAAAGTCACCACCTGCTGGCCCATCCTATGGTGATGAGTCTCTTCAGACACATCAAGGACACAAACATGCAGGCAGTTTGTCCCTGAGCTGTCTGTCCATCACTCAAAGAGCATCTAGCTTGGCAGTATCTGCTTGAACTCAGCCACCATTGCTTTCAGCAATTTTGTGACACGGTAAGGTGTCAGAGCAGAGTTTTGTGATGCATCCTTCTCATTTTTAGGATGATAGGAACATATGATATTTTCCCTTCAAACTTGACTTTCTTTTGGCTTAAAAATAATATAGTGTCACATTTGGATATTTTACCTTGCTCCAAATGTTGATGCACTTCATTCTTAACTCCTCAGTATTCATGGTGACAGACTGTTTATTGTAAAGATCTCCCTCTTCATGCCAATAAGAGCAGTTTTTGCAACTGACACGCATTAAAGTTTAATGTAGAATCCATATTAGGATATTCACTGCTTTAAACCAAAATGGAACACTAAACATAAGCAATAGACGAATTGCGGTGTTTTCCACTGCTTAGCAATAATGCTCTGAGCTATGAAAGCACCATTATTTTACCAATATGTTCCTTGCACATTTTCCCAATTTAAAATTCTGACTACAACTTCTTCCTCTTTGAATAATCTTGGAGCTGTTGTCCCCCAGAATATTAATGCCCAATGTATACTCAGTTTCTCTTCTGCATTCCCAGTGTCATGTAATTTAGTTAGTCAAGAGGGAAGAAAATATCGGTGTGAGCTGATCAAAAAGGATCCATCATCTACTCTTTAACAACTTTAACTTTTATATTATATAAGGGGAAAAAAGTATGGGGAGGGCAATTGGTAGCACAATAGACAGAGTACAGCCTTGGAGTCAGGAGAACCTGAATTCAAATCTGGCCTCAAACTGTTACTAGCTGTATGGGCAAATCACTTAACCTTGTTTGCCTCAGTTTCCTCATCTGCAAAATGAGCTGAAGAAAGAAATGGCAAACCACTACAATATGTGCCAAGAAAACCCCAAATGAGGCCATAGAGAGTCATATACAACTGATATACAACATAACAACAACGTGGAAAAGGGGACTAGATAATGCCATTTATTCATTATGTGACTTTTGACAAGTCATTTTCCTCATCTGAGGAAATCTCATTTCCTCATCTAGAAACGAAGTGACTGAACTTGGTGTCTATAGTCCCTTTTAAAGTAAACATCTTATAATTTACTACTGTACTATTGTATTTATCTATAGTTCAATACAATATTTGTCATATATACAACAAAAAGTGAATCAAAAAAAACCTGTTGCAAACCAGGAATACACACACACACACAGACACATACACGAATGTTATGTGTTTATATGTGTGTCTGTGAGGGTGTATATTTGGTTGTTCTTCAGTAGTTTCAGTCATGTATGACTCTCTGGGATACCATTTAGGATTTTCTTGGCAGCGACACTAGAATGGTTTGCTATTTCCTTCTCTTTTTGTAGTTGGAAATTGAGGCAAACAAGGTCAAGGGACTCGCCTAGGGTCACACAGCTAGTTAGTGTCTGAGATTGAATTTAAGCTTAGAAAGAGGAGTCTTCCTGACTCCAGGCCCAGCATTCTATATACTATGCCACTTAGCTGCCTGTGTGTGTGTATATGTGTGTGTAACACATATGTATATATGTATCTATACATACATATGTGTGTGTGTCACTATAGTGATTTTGAATTCTAATATAGAAGATGGATACAGCTAAAGATATCTTATATCTCACTGAGCTCTTTAAAGTTCCTTTAATTTTTAGAATTATCCTATTTTTCCCTACAGAGATTTGAGGAATTTGTAGAATGCTACACATATCTATGCATTTTATATCTTGTTCTGTAATGCAAAAAATATTAATATACAGATTAATATTTAGAATAACACTATTTAAAATCTATTGTCTATTGCCATACTAAAATGATTTATCATGACTGCTATTGTCTTTCTAACCTAGAAGAAATAGGCAGCATAGCCTGTTGGAATGAAAGCTGACCTCAGATTCACAAAGACTTGGGTCAACTACTGCAGTTGATATATAATCACCATATTATCTCAATCTCTCTGTACTCTAGACAAATCTCTAAAATGCTAAGATGCATAAAAGATAATGTCCAACATTGTTAGAAGTATCTTACTTGGCTGGAGGTCCATATGTCAATTAAATCTGAGGTCCAGGTCCTGTTGTAACGGCCTACATGACAGGCATCAATAAAACCAAAAATTACTACAAAAGTTATAAAGAAGCTAATAAAAAGCATGGTTGAAAAGAGTATGACTATTTTCTACTTAAATCTTTACATTGCTTTTTCTTTTCCTGCCCCTCTCAATTCTTACTATCTCCCTGAGAACTTCAGCCATTGTTTCTTTAATCAGAAGCATTACAGAATTCAAATCCCCAATGCTGGAAGATTTGATGGCCTTTCCTGCACACCACAGGCTCCATCTGTTCAATGAGGCATCTGCCTGACGATGTAGGAAGGGATGGAAGGGTACTTGAGAATGTTCCATTAGGTCTATGATCATTTTCCACATCTGTCCCAAACGTCCGTAATGAGAAATAGGATAATTCTAAAAATGATAGCAACTTTAAAGCTCTCAGTGGGACCTATCTTTAGCTGCATCCATCTTCTATATTTGAATTCAAAGTAGTTCTTTTTTGTCTCTTGTGACAATCCTACCCTGATCAAAGGCAAGTATTTTTTACTGTGCATTCCTTCGGTTGTTGACTTGATAATCCCTAGCTTACAAGTATAATTGAATATCAATAATGAGGCACTTTGGTTGCTCGACTATTAATAGGAGCAATTATACAATTGTATATGTGTATCCAAATATACAAATTACATGAATTTCAATCTTTATTAAATTAGTTTGGTCTGCTACCTCTTCTTAAGGACTTTTTCCTACCTTGGTTGAGAAACAGGCACAATCTCTGGAAGATAAGGATATCTGATGAACACAGTTCTGAGCCTCAGTAGTACCCACAGAGGAAAGAGAGAACTCAGGAGAAAAGCACTGGATGCAGTAAGCTTTATCGGTGGGAAAGACTTACGAATTCGGGTAAAGATGGAGGTAGAAGACATGTCATTTGTCATTTGGAATTATCTCTTCCAATATGTGCCTGCGTAGTTAATTCTTAAAACTCTAAATATAGAACATTACATTGATCCATATTCAGTTTTCCATGTCTGCAGGGGATGTCTCATTTTACACTTTTAGTCTTAATGAATTTTTCACATTAGATTTACCTAATTATTCCAGCCTGTTGTGATCATATTAAATATCACTTTTGCCTTGCCTTCCAGCTTTGTTATCCACAAATTTTGTAAGCATCCCACCCAATCATAAGAACAGAGGAGTCCAAATGCAGATCCTTGAGTCTCCAGCATGGGATTTCCCATCATTTTAACATATCCTCCTTATTCACTCTCTTGGATATGTGTCTAACCAATTCCAGATCAGCCTAACTATACTATTATTGAGCCTGTACAGCTCCATTTCTCCTATACATATACATCCATATGTGTGTATATACATATGTGTGTGTATGTATGCGTGTATGTATGTATGTACATATGTATTATAAAAGACTTTGTTAAATGCCTTCCTGAAAGCAGGCCTTTGTCATCCCCCAAATCCACCATTCCTAGAACCCAGTCAGGAAAGAAAATGAGGTTATATGACCTGAACCATTCTTAGTGATCTGTTCTCTTCTCCAACTCTGTAGCTGTTGAATACTGATAGTGGAAATCACTCTACTATTTTGTCTTGTTCCATTGTAAATCAGTGGAATCTAAATTCTCAGTTGGACCCCCAACCACTGCACGGACATCCTTTTGGTCATTTCTGATTGAGTCATATCACAGTCCCCGTAGCAACTTTCTCCTACCCTCCGGCTGCGCTGTGTCCTCCTTGCTCTCATATATGCTCTCACATCAATCAGTTAAGAAACACTAAGTCCCTAGTGTGTGCCCAGCACTGGGCTAAGCCCAAGGAACAAAGAAGGAAAAAGACAGTCCCTGACCTCAAAGAGCTTGAATCTACCTTCCTGCATCACTGAGATTTGAAGTTGCTAGACAGAAGCTTGTTCATGTTCCCTCCTGCACACTGCAGAGCATCTCCATGCAGTAGTACCTCCTCTCCTATTCATCCTCTCAATTCAATAAGCATTAAAAACAAAAGAGGAGATGGTGGCCATCCCTTATCCGTTGTAGACCCTTTATCCTATTTCTTTTGTGTACTTTCTATTCATTAATTCTCTCTCTGTCTCTCTCTCTCTCTCTCTGTCTCTCTCTCTCTCTCTCTGTCTCTCTCTGTCTCTCTCTCTCTCTCTCTCTCTCTCTCTCTCTCTCTCTCTCTCTCTCTCTCTCTCTCTGTCTCTCTCTCTCCCCCCTCCCTCCCTCCCTCCTCACTCTATACTAAGAATGAACATACTCTGATCTCCCATAACCTGAAGAAAACAAAACAAAAATCTCTTTGCTGTGCTATCTACCTAAGCTGTAATTCCATACATCTGACCTCCATCACTGCTTAATCTCTGGAAAAAAAGTAACCTATATTCACTGTTTCCACTTCCTTACCATCCCCTTACTCACTTAAAGAGTGCTTACAATGCAAGCTCACTGGCCATGTGGTCATTGCTAACACATTAATTGGACAGTATTCTTCTTAACTGAACTTTTTAGAGAATTTCACACTATGGACAACTTCCTTTATAGAATTCTCCTGTCCCTTGGCTTTTGTAACACTTTTCTCTCCTGTTTTCTTTTTTTCTACCTGTTTAATGTATTTTTTTTACATCATCCTCTTCCAATGCCCTAATTGTGAATATCCCCAAGACTCTCTCTTCTTCCTTAGTCTGCCTCTTTGTTTTTCTGTCTCTGTCTCTCTATCCCTCTCCCACCCCTCCCCAGTGACTCTTGGTGGTCTCATCCACTCTGATATTTTCAATTACCACCTCTATTTATATAATGTTCAAGTGAGTATATCAAAAACAAATATGTGTGTGTGTGTGTGTGTGTGTGTGTGTGTGTGTGTGCATATCTGGCCTCAAATCTGCAATGCTTTTCTATTCCTGGATTCTGTTACCAAAGTAAAATAAAACAAGCATTGGCACATAAGTTCCTTCTCAGCAAACAGCAAATAAAGCATTCTTATTATTTTTCTACTGATTAACCAATAAAATCAAGAAACACATGGTGAGGGAAGAAATGAGTGATGACATCAAACATGCCCAATTAATCTTAATTTGGAGAGAATTCATTTCACCCCTTCAAAATTCAGTCAGAGAAGGCCTTGAGCCATTATGACACTATGCTATTGAGACAAGAATAAAGAAGTATCCATATTTCTAAATTTCTAATTTAGATTTAATTTAATTTCTATTAACTTAATTCTACTAATTTAATTTCTAAATTAAATTTTAGACTTTACATTTTCCCTAAATATGTTAATTCCATTGTTTTCAATTACTTTTATCAACACATTTTTCTGTCTTCCTTTGAATCTCAGAGTGCTCAAGGAACAATTTGTAGCTAGGACCAGAAGTCTGTATTTAGTTTCATGACTCAGTAACTATTGTGGCCCTAGACTGAGTTTCGTGGAAGACCCTGTTGCCGAGAACACTTGAACTCATTGAGTTTGACAGATATTTAGTAAATTGTAAATCCAGGATATACAAAGACAAAAAGAAAACTGTCTCTCCCCTCAAGAATTTTGTATTTTATTGGGTGGAGTAGAAAATTGAACAAATGCAGATAGGCACAGTCAAAATATATAGAAACTAAAACAAAGTAGCTGAGAGATAGGCAAGGACAGACATAGAAAGAGAGATTCCCAGAGACAGAGCAAGCAAGATAGGGAGAGAGAGAGAAGGCGCATTTATCGTAATCAAATTATCTTTCGTAAAATGTATTTTCACTCGTGAAGAACTCCCTGAACTGTGGAAAGTTATAGTGCCAATGAGTCCCCACTAGTACAAGCCATTTCCAGTGCCCTTTGAAATGTGACCAAAGATCTCTTGAGAACTTTAACAAGGATTATCCACTAGGAAAATTAGCAACTGTCCGATGAACATCTCTGAGGTGAATGCTTGCTATGTGCGAAAGCACGGAGGTCCTTTTCATATCTTGTAAAATATTACCCCTCAAAAGCAGGGCTGATTCTGTTTAGGTATCTCCAGTGCTTAGCACAGCACCTTGCACAAAGTAGCTGCTTAAGAGATGTTTGATATCATGAAGAATTAAATCAGTGACTTTTGCTTAGCTTCTATTTTTGTATACTAGCAGATACTGCTGTAAAAATCAGATATTTTCTCTTTATTACCAACTGAGAGTAGGTTCAAAGATTGCCTCCTTAACTTTGAGAGTAATAGAGACAGCCAGGCCTCCTGCATATGTGTGTCTATATGAATACATTCATGTAAATGGGGTGGAATGATTTCACACACACACATACATACAGCACACACAGTCTTTCTCTCTTTTTGTGTATACACACAAATACAAATGATTGTATCACCAAGACAATATTCACAGCACTAGTGGTGACTATGAATATCCCAGCGTAGTTCTCAATTGCAAAATACAAAAGACTCTCCATATATAAGACAGTCAAATCCCAGAACCAGAAAACAAAATCCAGCATAGTGACCAAGAAGTTAATAACCATGATCACAGCAGGGGGCAAAACCATTCTCAAACCTCCCCTTTCCTGGCCAGGGCTTTCTCAACTATCAACTGTTACAATGTGTCACTTGGGCCTGCGACAGTTGCCTGTGTTCTTTCCCATCTGAAGTGACCCCACTCACTCCCTTCCTCCCAGTTCCGCTCCACCCGTCCTGTTCTGCCTCTTCAGCAGGTTTCTCCCACCACATGTGACCCAGGCTTCCAGGGAATACAAGCAGATCATATGAGCCTATTAATTAATGAGAAAGAGCTTTCCATTTAAATTACTATTAAAATGTTTTCTCACAATAATATGTGTATATCATATATTCTTTTATATCATATATATACATTCATACATACACATATATGATATATATGAATAAATATATTTCTTAATCTTGTAACTACTTTATATTCACTAATCCCTTGCGTGAAAAAAGTTTTTAAAAAAATTACTGTTAATAAGATGCCTGAAAATATTCTCTCTAAAATAGTTGGTGAGAAGAATTGAGTTTCTGATAAGATCACGAGCATTAACAATGAGGTATTACCTTTGTTGAATTTTATTCATAATGAGTAAAAATCTGTATGACCTCTGCTCATTGCATTTCTTAAGTTATACCTCTTTTAAGGTTAATATCTTTACTCAGAATCGGTGTCAAAATATATCGTTATTACTGTCTTTATTATAAATGCTTTGAAATATAATTCAGTTTTAATAACTCAAAAACCATATTGGCTGTAAAAAGTATTTTATTTTCCTTATCATCTCAGGAAAGGTCAGGATATAATAGAATGTTATGCTAAAAAGCAATCCCCAATTCTGACAAAAATAACTATACTGACTGCTATCGGATTCCCTTTACTAGGGATGTGGGAGTCATCTTGACAGAAAATATCGGTTACATGGCTCTCAGGCTTAGGCTGTGATGGGAGCTGAAGCCCACTTTCTGGGATATACGAACTCCACCTCTAGAGCAGCAGAAGCACCTATCTATGAGCCTGTACAGACAACCAGGAAGTAGCCACGCACCATATGCGGGTCACCTCCTCTAAAGAGTCATAAGCCTGTGCTAACGTAACAATCACAGAAGGAGAAAACCCAGGTTCCTTGAACCATCCCAGCCCCTGAACCAGCATACCTCCTTTTTATCTCACTAAGGTAGCTTCTCCTTCTACTCTGTCTCACATATTGTTCTATGCTAATTACTCAGAAATCAAATGGATGAAAATTAATAATCCCCTTCCACCCCTCCCAGCTCCATACCTGAACCCCACCCCAACATAGGGACAAGCTAACTTGGGAAATTCATAGGACTCTAGAGTTAAAAGGGCCTTCAGAAATCACAGGAGCATCACCGCCCAGAGTAACTTTAGTGAACATAAACCACAAACCCTCCTTTTATAGAGGAGGAAACTAAGCTCCAGGGATAGGGAGTTAGTTACTTGTTCAAAATGATAGTGGTCTTTGATCCAGTCCTCTGATCCAGTATTATTGTTACCCTCCTCTGAATATTACCCAATTTAGCAAGAATATTCTCAAAATCTTATAAGCCGAACTAAGCTTATTACTTAAGAAGTATCCTGACCATTGGGAGGAAAAAAACTACACTATGACCATCATTCAGGACATGTAACCTAAGCACATTTTAACTTTACAACAGTACACAGTAGTGTCAGTCAGTAAGCATTTATTAAGAATTTACTATGTACCAGACTAAGAATAGGATAAACTAGAAATAAGCATTAGAAGAAAGGCAGTAAAGGGAAGAGGAGTCAGGACAGGCTTTTTGTAGAAGATGGAATATTGGTTGAGACTTGAAAGCAGCCAAAGAGGCCAGGAGGCTGAGATAAGGAAGGAGAGCGGTCCAGGCTTGGGGGACAACCAGTAAAAATGTCCAGGACCTGTAGATGGAGCATCTTATGGGAGGAAGGCCAAGAACAGCAAAGAATGACACTGTACTACAGAATATATGGGGGATGGGGGAAATAAGGGAGGAAAGGAGAAAGGGAATAAGTATTTATGCAACATCTGCTATGTTTTAGGCAGCGTAGTAAGCACTTTACAAATATTATCTCCTTTGACTCTTGTAACAACCCTGGGAGGTAGGTACCTTCATTATTCCCATTTTTAAAGACTTAAGGCCAGCACCTAGTATAAAAGTGCTATTGGAGACTTAAAAGATAAGGAACTGAGTTAAAGAGAGTTTAATTAATCTACCCAGAGTCACAGAGCTAGTAAGTATAAGATTGTATTGGAACTCAGGTCTCAGTGACTACAGATGTACCACACTATCCAATGTGCCTAGCTGCCAGGTAAGGTGTTTGGAGACTAAAAAAAATTAATCATTGAATCTGCAGTCCAAATGTTGGGATTCTCATAAATCCCTGTAAATTGTATTGTTAGATGTGGCTCATTTATAGGCATCATTATATTTTCTCTCCTAGTTCTGTCACATACCATGTTCTCTATACATCCCAGATTCATGTACTGCATAAATTGTGCAAAGATACCTTCTATAACTTTACCAAATGATTGAATACAATGTTGATTAGCAAGGTGCAAGGACACATCCTTGTGGTACCTAAGAGAGCCTTCCCTTTGGGTTCAAATCAGTACACTACTTACACTTTTTTAGTTCAAATATTTCCTTCAAGTAGTATCTTTGAATGCATATTACTGTACCTACAACAACCTAGATCTTCTCATCGTGTTCACAAGATTATATTAAAATGTTTTTAGTGTCCCATATGTAAAATAATAAGTAGCATTTGTACAATGCCTTGAGGTTATTAAATATTATCTCATTTTGTCCTCATAAAAACCCTGGGAAGTAGGGTTATCTCTAGTCTACAGATGGAGAATCTACAGCAAACGGTAGTTAAATGTCTTGAGGGTCACAGAGTAATTAAGTATCTGAGATTGGATCTGAACTTAGGTCTTTCTGACTCCCAGTTCCAGTGTTCTATCCACTATATCATTTGGCTAAGTATACTATCCCTGTATCCCACTCATCTGCAAATATAGTAACCTTACCCATAAAGAGAAAGTGTGATATGACATTTCTTGAGGAACCTATGCTAGCTAACAGTGATCACCACTTTTTTCCCTAAATACACATAAAATGCTCCAAAAATAGATCATAGAATTTTATAAAGGATCACTATCTTCTACTTTGTTCCTATTACATCTAGGGTGTAATTTCCATTTCTGGGTTCCCCTCTTTTAAGAATGGCATTGAGAAATCAGGAACTGTCTGGAAGAAGGAACCATCATGGTAAGAAATCTTGTAGCTATATCATAAGAATACATATCACATGATAGCATTTGAGGAATTGAGAATACTTGATGAGGACACTTAGGGAAGGATGGAAGAATTTTCTAATGATGTGATTAGGTTAGATCTAATGATCTGTTGATACTTTTCAGAAATGGACTGATCAGTCTTTCGTATTAAACTATTTTGGTTTTTTCTTTTTGTTTTTGTTTTCCTCCCTCTCTGCCTTAACAAGCAGAGGTTAGATGAAAATCTGTCAGGGAATGGATGTGTTCTAATAAAACTCTGGCCTTAGAGACAGTTAGGTAGGAGTCAAAAGTCTTCTTCTGATGTTTCCTACATGCATGACCAAGGGCAAGTCGTTCAGATTCACCGAGTCTCATTTTCCTCATCTGTAAAATTGAGATAATGATACTTGTCATTCCTTCCTCATAGGGTTCTTTGAGATCAAATCAAATGAGATCATACACTCTAAACTTTGAAGTACTGTATAAATAAATACTAGTTTTTATTATTAGATGGTTAGGCTATATGAACCCTAAGGTTTCTGCTAACTCTAAGATTGTATGATTCTAAGATACATAAATACATTTCAATGCACAGCATATAACATTTTAGAAAGATGTATAAAACTTGCCAAAACATTTTGGTCAAAAAATTCTAACCATCAACAACTACCTTTCTTTTTTCAATGGAATGATTACATCTAATTGTGTTGAATGCATCTGTGTTTTGGTTTAATGGCAAGCATAATTACGCACCTGCAATATGTGTGACATTTTAATTTTAGTAAAAGTGATTAAACTATTTTGAAAAACATAACAAATTACACTTCTAAAAGAGTTAAATTCAAATGAAGGAGCTCTATCACCATACAACACTTTAAAAAAAATTCAAAATAATGTAATGCAACTGCATAAAAAGAAAACTTAAGGGGAATTTAAAAGAGCTATCTTCAAATATTTTTAAGGGATACCTAAGCTTATTCTGTATGTTCCAAAGGGTCACAATTGGCACTAATTTCCGGAGAAACAAGTTTTAGCTCAGTATAGGGAATTTTCAAACCATTAAGGATTCACCAAAAATAGAATTGATTGCTTTGTGAGTTGATAAGTAAGTTTGCTTATGGAAGTCATAAATCATGAGATGTTAGAACATGGAGGTATCTTGAAGGTCATTTAATCCCATCAGTTTTATATTAGTAATGAGTATAGTAACTAGCAGTAAAGCCCAGATTAAACGCAGATCTCTTGACCCTCAGTCCTAGGCTTTCTCTAGTGTTTAATTTGGAGTTGATAAAACTGTCAGGAAGAGTATATACAGTGCAGAAGGATTGCTGCATAGGATAAGTCTAGATGTTCCCTTCCAAGAGTAAATTGAATAATTCCACAGTATATTGCTTCCAATAGTACTTCCCATGTCATTTCTCCCACTTGTGTTCAGAAATTGGCTATTCAACATCCTAGCCATGAAGAGTAAATGTTTTCCTATATCTGTCCAAACTAAATATTCTCCCTTGCACTCAAAATGATGAAAAGTAGGAAAGAGCCCTGCTGCTTATGTTTTTACAAATTAGGATACTACAGAAGAATATTATCATCAAGGAAGAAAATTTGGACCCTTCTCTCTGAGGCAACATGAGAGAGATTAGGGGAGCCTATGTTTAGTGATAGGTGGACCTTAACAGTGATCTAGTTCAAACCTCCTCATTTTACTGGTGAGAAGATAGGCCTAGAGACTTCCTCAAAGTTGTACCTTCATTTATTGAGTTAGTGATGAATTATTTAGAGGCCTATTGTATATACCAGCTTTCTGTGCTAAATAGTAAGGATCTAAAGAAAGACAAAAGACAGACTAGGCTCTCAAGGCACTGAAAATCCAAGGGGGCTTAAAAAGAAGTAGGGTGAAGAAAGGGACAGGGTATATATTACAGAGGTATGATGAAGACAGAAGAGTCCATTAGGTTGGAAAATTATGAGGATGTCCTGGGAGCCCTCTTGACCAGAGATAGGTTCCCAATAGAGGTAAGATGACCCAGTGCTTTCAATTCAGCATCCATATATCTTCTATATCCCTCCACTAATTCAAGGTAGGGTACAATATAAAGTCCAGAATCTGAGATTCAAACTAGTAAGGAAAGCAAACAAAGAGGCATCAATCCTGAGAAACAAAGATAAGGATCTGAGAAAGACAAAAATTAGTGAATAGGAAACAGATCCAGACACATAAAAGTCAAAACAGGTAGGTGGAGAATTCATAGCCTAGAACAAGAGTATGCTGGAGAAGTGAGTTACTTATACAGAGGAGAGTCACTGGAGATTTTAAAGCTTGACACTAACTAATGATTCTTTCTACTCCACCACAATTTCCAAGAGTAGCTATTTGTACACCCAGGTGACCTATTCTTCTGTAAACTAAAAATGAAATCATTAACTAATTTTTCTGCTATAGATCTGCCATGAAATATAAGAGGATATCTCATATTTCAGGCGATGTCTCCCACTCCACCCAGAAGATATACTACTTGCAAGGACTATATGACAAACATCTTACAAAGCATGGTACATAGAAATGCCTAGAGAAATTTTACCTAGAAGTTTCATGAGCTTCTGGGTCCAAAAGGAGTCATGATCTGGTAGAACATCTTAGTATTGATCCTTTCTCAGATTGTTTGCCCTGGTAAATCAGTATAGTATGGCAGTAGAAGTTTGTTCAAGGTTGAGTGTCTTTGTGAGTACCTGTGCTCTGCTTGCATAGTCTTTGGAAACAAAGGGCCACCTCGAAACCACAAGAGTAAGACTTTGATGGGAGTTCTTCATATTGATCAGATTTACCAGGTAACTAAACAACCGTGTATTTAATTAGAGAAGTTTAGAAAAATCTCCCAAATGAAACAAAAACAGTACATGTTCTTGCTTCATACATATATAAGTGCAAGACTTAGCTTTTTGCCCTATACTATAATCCTCTTGTGAAAAATGAATTTTTTTCTCTTGTGAAAAATGAAATCTCACTGTTTAAAGATATGTTCTGCTATAACATACTAGAGCTCTGCTCTTTAAGATGATATCTTCACCAGGGATACTGAGAGTGAGCTCTATGATTAACATTCTAAAATTTATCAGTAACTAATATACCCAAATAAAAAGAAAGAAAGGAAAATTCCAATAAGTCCTGATATGCAGAAAAGAGTGAATTGGGTAAAATTGCACTTTTATGAGGAACAATATGAAAGGCTTGGATGGGTCCCATCAGGAACTGTAATCCTTAAGGCACAGAGTATGTTTTCATTTTTCTATAAAAACAAGGGGAAGAAACAAAATTACGAGTCACCCAGAAAGTAATGGAGAGATGTGTAGTGGGTGTAAATAGACTTCAGCATGATTATCCATGATCAAGTGCATGTACAAAATAATCATCAAAGAGATATATCAGCAGAAATGGAGGTTGAATGGCCAAAGCAAGACGGAGGGATAGCAGAGGGACAGCTCCTATGCCATAATGGTTATTCACATAATGCCAAGAGATCGAGAAGAAGGCACCCAGAAAAATAAGTGGAAAGCTTATGGAACATTTAGAGG
This sequence comes from Bettongia penicillata ogilbyi, assembly GCA_023548195.1. Classification (NCBI taxonomy): domain Eukaryota; kingdom Metazoa; phylum Chordata; class Mammalia; order Diprotodontia; family Potoroidae; genus Bettongia; species Bettongia penicillata. Next base: position 67,152 of record JAJHZJ010001000.1, read on the forward strand.
AATATACAAAAAGGAAATGTGAGGATAAGTTGGATATTTTTAAAGGAAACACTCACATGGATGACACCAAGCATCCATCAAAATACCAGAGAAGTATTAATGACAAAGCAATACCATACAAAAGATATTAAAATATTTTTCTTTAATTATTTAACATTTTCCTGGAACCATGCCCCTGTAAGTATTATTTTCATCCTACCACAAATATTGGGATAAGGAAATTGAAACCCCATCAAGAGAAATAAAGACAAGATCATAGACAGACCTTAAAAGTCAATTATTACCACTTCCTTGTTTTACAGATTGTTTTATCAGTTGAATCTTGTTATGTCTGTATGGCCCAAGTGACATAAAACATTTATGAAATTATCTCAAATAAATATAAATTGAAAGTATTTCTACTCAGAAAATTATGTAGATACCTGGTGGAACAAATATAACCAAATCTAAATCTTCTGGGTAACTGTCCAATTTACTATCACCAGATATAAACTTAGGTTCCCTATAATCTCTAATAATGCATTCCCCTATTGCATTAAAAAAAATTACTTACAGCTAAAACCTTTAGTTTTCCCAGCTGTGGTTAGGGAATTTGATTTTCTTAATTATTTTAATTTTAAAACAAACTGGTCATTTTACAAGTCAGTTGGTCAAAATCAATTTAGCAGGCACTTTGTCTTTGCCTGTCACTGCTCTATAAACAGGGAAGACAAAGAGAGCTCCAAACAATATGTAGACACAGTTTTGTGTATAGATTCTTTACCTTTTGTTTCTCCTTTATAAAATTCTTACAGAAACAATGCAAAAGCAGTGAGTGTTCTAAAGGTTATGGCCGTATATTACTAGAATTGCTTTCCTAATTATGTTTTAATGTGTAACTGAATGCTAATTGATTTTTGTTCAGAATGATCCTCTTAGAGGTTTTCAGTTTAATTAAGCAGTAGTTGTTTTTTATCCATTTCAGACAGAACTTTTCTTTATAATTAAACAGGAAAAGGCATTTAGTAATCATACGTGAATTATTTTTATAAGAAAGTCATCTACAAAACCAAACCTCAAACAAAAACACGTAATTCTAGCAGTTTTTTTTAATGAGACTATAGTTTTTATAGCCTTCTTTGTCCTTCTTTGCATTACAGTCCACATGATATTTTATTTAACTTTAATGAGTTTTGTTTTAAAAACATGAACTTTCAAGTACATTTTTTTTTCTTTAGACTATTGAAGAAGAAATTATTTTAAAGGTGCTTTTCTATATAGGTCAATGGATGCCATTTAGAGAACTGGAACAATTGTCAAATTATTACGGCAAAAAAAAAAATCATAGTAACTATACATATTTTTGCCTGAAAATGAAATGACTGAAACATACATGACATTTGACCAGAGAGATTGCCTCATTTCTTTTCCTATTTACTAGGTCTACCTACTGCCAATAGCACCAACAGAAATGTGAAAAAAATTCAATCAAACTTATATATTCAGAAAGTAATCTGGAAAATTGTCATGTTCAGTTGTTTTACTATTTTATTCAAACTGGTTTTTACATCACATTGGACAATGGTAGATAAAAAAGCTAGGAGATGAAGTGGATAAAGAGCACTGGACCTGGAGTCAGGAAGACCTTAGTTCAAATCCAACCTCAGATGGATAACAGCTCTCTATCTAGTCCTGGGCAAGTCTCTTAACTTCTGTCTGCTAAGTTTATCTGTAAAACAGGGGTGATAATGACACCTTACCTCTCACAGCTGTTGTGAGGATAAAATGAGTTTATATTTGTAAGGTACTTTGGAAACTTTAAGGAACCATTAATACTAGCTATTATTATATAATAAGAATTCAGTTGAACTCTTGTTTGGACCTGAGATAGCCCAGGCGAGAATTGAGCCTGAGATGATATAGATCCATGAAGTATATAGAAAAGCAGAGGTGAGCAAAGAGCAGGGAATCAAGACCCCCAAATCAATCAGGAGTCGGGAAGCAGTGAGGCTTGGTATGTAACATTGGTGTTGAGATCAAAAAGATTTGAATTTGAATCCTACCACAGACATCTGATACTGTGTGATCATTGGTAAGAGATGTAAACCTCCCTTTGCCTCAGGTTTACTTATCTTTAAAATGTGGGGGTTAGATTAGAGTTCTGAGGTCTTTTCAGCTCTCAATCTATGATCATGTGATTAGATCAAAAATTCAGAGTTCAAAGTAGAAATTTTTTTCAAATTAAATTTAAGAAATATTTATTAAATATCTACTGTATTTACAATACTCTATAAGACCCTAGAGATCCAAAAATGAAAAATGACCAGTCCATTCCTTTAATGAAATGAGTTTGAACCAATTAATAGGATTAAACAAGTACCCAACTATCATAACACTTCAAAAATACCTCCTCTTCTTATATAGGTTCCCCCTCCAGCAATGCAGATCTCAATCCTTCTCCAATTTAGTAAGTAGTTTTAAAGAGCAGTTATTAAAAACATGTTACCACCCCTGAAAAGACCGAATGAATAATCCCTAGCTTAGGGATTTAAGGAAGGTGTCCAGGAATAATGCAAATTTAAAGCATTTCTTGTTCCAGATATTACATTTATTTCACTATATCACAAGATAAAACACTTTATTTTTTTTCTCATCATTCTGTTGTTTCACATTGAATTTGTCTTCCACTTTGAACCCTATTCTCTCCTTCCCCCCATCCTGGGTCTTTTTCCATATAGATTCTTGTCTGGCCATGCTTTTCCTACAACATACTACTGTTGTAATTATTTTATCTAATTGTGGGACTTGATGTCTACCCCTATAAATGATATCTTATTAGATCCAACCCACCTGTCTTTCAATAAAATAACAAGTAGCTTGCCTGACCAAAAATAATGGCAGAAAAATTAATATAATCATGTGCTACAAGTCTGCACAACATATGGACTGATATGGCTGATTGGATCCCGCTAAAGGATTTCCAGTGGCCTGCGAAAAATGTAGTTGCCACTGCACACTCTCCTGTTTATTGTGTGTCCTATGGCAACCAACCATTGTCGGTCTCTCTTATCTAACCTCTCTATAGCTCAAAGAAGTTTGCAAGTTGTGCAAGTCGGATGTACTACATTAGCAATTTATTTCACAGAATGAGTACAATCCTCCCTTAAGAGAGAATGATATTAATACGATGAGAAGTAGGACTGGGAAGGAATCTTTTCCCAATGTGGGTAAAATACCTGAAGCTAGAAGGGGTGGGATGAGATTGCAGAAAAAGTAAGTAGTTCACTTTTGCTGAACTCGAAGACAGGTACGCAGCAAGAAGAGTCAACAGGAATATGAAATGCTACTGCCAAGACATGGGACATTAAGCTCTGTCCACCACTGACAGGAAGCTTGTTGTATTCCTGTTGCTATAATGGGAATCTGGGCTTGACTTTTCTTGGTCCTGATTAGGTGAATCCCTTGAGAATTCAAAGATATTAGATCTAGAGTTGGAAGGCACCTCAGAGGTCAAATAATCTATCAGTTTTTTTTTTTCTTTAATTGAGAATCTGAAGTCCAGGGATGATAAGTGATTCATCTAAGGTCACCGAGGCAGATAGATTTGCTTAACCAGTGGTCAGTCATAACTTGGAGGCTTGAACCTAACTTACACAGTCATGTTGTCCAAACCCTGAAAGGTCTGACAATATGCATAAATCTAGCGTTTGATTGTGGATACATACTGAGTAGAGCAAATTATAAATACCATTAATGCTGCTTATGATATCCTTGTCTAGCATTATCTGTTATCTTTATTTTTAGATCCTTTCTTGATGGATATATTCGTCCAGGGAAACCATTTTACCTTACTTATAGTTTGTCTAAAAGTATAAATGTTCATCTTAAAAAAGAAAAAAGTAGATAAATGGTTTGAGTTCTTTAGAAAGAGGCAGTAAACAAAGCTTATTACTGACGCCTTAATTAAACTGTAATTGTCCATTCATATACACATAAACTTAAACTCTACAGGCCACTACTTTTAAAACTCCAATAATCCAACAACAAATATTCTTGTACCTTAGCCTCATTCTATGAGAACTCGAAGGGTTTTAGGATAATTCTCAATATAGAATGATAGACTAGAAGTCAGAAGAGTCTCCCCACCTGATGAAGAAAAGTTTTCTAGACAAGCCCTGCCCCAAAATCAACAAGCCTGTGCTTAAGAATTTCTAAAAGCAAGGAGTTATACTGCCTTTTATGAGAAATAACTCTCACTGTTAAAAAGTTTGAATCTGATATATTTTTATACATGGTGGGGTGTTTCTGTACTTTCTCGGGGCTACACTCAAGCATGTGGAAGTCTGGCCGCTAGAAGATGTGTACCTGCCAGGGCCTGTGCAAGTGCACCTGGTGCTTCTCTGAGCTGGAGTCTGCCAGTTCCCACTGTCTATGGTAAGTCACACAGCAGGTCCTGGTGTTGGCACTGGCCAGTTCCGCCATACTGAGGCTTAGCATCTCCCACTTGTTTGCTGAGGTGGGGCTTGCTGCTGGCTTACTGGGATGCTTCCTGTCCTGGAATGCACTCCCCTTATGTGGGTGAGATGGGCTTTTCTTGCTAATCTTCCAAGTTTCTTGGGCTAAAAGACTTTTATTCCATCTTGTTTCCTAGTTCTACTATTCCAGGATTTGTGTCTGGTGCTATTTTATAGTTGTTTAGAAGTGAATAAGGGACAGTTACGGTGGTTTACTGTTTACTCCTTCATCTTGGTTCCCAGAAATAAAAACCCAAGATGAATCTCTGTTCTATAGATATCCAGTAAATAACATTCAAACTCTTATTTGAGATACAACTTGCCTCAGTGCCTTGTCTCTCAATGAGCTAGAGAAGGAAATGGCAAACCACTCCAGTATCTCTGCCAAGAAAATCCCAAGTGGGGTCATGAAGAGTTGGACATGACTGAAACAAGTGAATAGTTATAACAAAATTCTCTGGGGAGAAAAGTATTAGACTTTTAGCCAATACTAGACCTGGGTTCAGTTCTCAGCTCTGACACTTACTAGTTGAATGAAATTAGTTTCCTTAACTTTAAAATGGAGATAAAAGACTGGCCATTTGACCCACCTCTCCACTAATGTCACTTTCTTCATTATGGCAGTTGGGTTACCTTAGGTTCCTTAAGGCTTCTCCAGTGGTTTGCAGTCTCTGGTAGATCCTATAAAGCTGGGAATCAATTGATTCATTAGGAAGACTTTGAAGATGGATCCAGTCAATACATTAAAAGTCTGTCATTTGAATGTCAAGCCAGATAAATATTAAGGACTCTTCCCAAGAACTAGCTCTCCCAGGTTGTGAATTATTCTGGGTTCCAACTCATGGAGCTGTCTATGAAGACACAAAAGGGCTGTAGTATACAGCAGTAATGGAAGTGTCCTATTTAGTGAAACCATGACTCTTCTGAACTATGAATTAATAATAAAAAAAAAAACTTTCACAATGTACCAAGTATTATACTAAGTACAGAGGATATAAAACCAAAAACAATCCCTTTTCTCAAAGGAGCTTACATTCGAATGAGGGAGAAAAGTATTGAGGGGAGTGGTACTCAGGTACTCAGGGGCATTATGATCCAAAAAGTTCTTGGAATGGTAAGTGGAATCTTGGAATAATAGATTGACAGACCCTGTCCAGGAATAATGACAGAGCCCTATTTGGTCCTCATTCATGGTTCTAGAGCTGAGGGGAAGAGGGGAGGAATACCTACTCTACATTCCTCATTCTCATCAGGAATGAAGAAAATTGGGGAAGGGTAGTAACCAACCAAGAGAGCAAGACTTTCAGGTGGAAAGGCAGCTAACTGGTGAGACTATAGAGAAGATAGCTGGACATTGCAGTAGCAAGAGGGGAAAATACTTTGGAAACCTTAAAGTATTATTTAAACATAGTCTAAGATTTGTATCTCTTTCCTCTTTTATCTTCTTTTGTAATATTTTCTTGTCTTCATATCCGCAGCATTTAACGTAGTGCCTGGCATATAGTTAAAATCTTAATAAAAGCTATTCCATTCATTCCCTTACATCCCATTACCACAGCTGTCACTGTGATTTACACCTTCATTGCTTCATTTCTGGACTATTGCAATAGGTTTCTAGCTGGCCTCCCTGCCCCTGGCTTCTTCCATGTGCAAACCATCCTGCAGACTACTGTTGGATTAATCTTTGTAAAGTAATCATACTTCCCTGCTCAGAAACCTTTGCATTACCTGCCACATCATATAAGTTAAAACTTCTGTGTTATACTCCCTATGATACATGGGGTTATAATTCCCCTTTTAAGTCTTTTTTTCCTCATACCACCTCTCTAAAGTTACTCTATCCTCTAGTCAAACTGCCTTTACCCACCATGTTCTATACATACCTCATGCATCCCCTTGTTCTTTTTGGGTTTTTTTTATGCTACATCCTCTGGCTGGAATGTTAGCCACAATATTTCAAGGCCCAGCTCTTGTACATCTTTGCCTTCTCTGGGGTATAATGAAAACACATGAGAAATGAAGTCAAAGACATGTTTTGAAATTCTGATTTTGTTGGCTGTATTATCGAAGTGGTAGACCATATTTTCTATTATCTATAAAATCAACTAGGAATGACATCTCTGTCCTTTTACAGTGGTGTGATGGAGTAGTTTAATACACATTGTCTGGTTCTGTAGTTATTAATGTAGAAGTTTTATCCATTCAACTAGAATATAAGGATATTTTTGTTTGTGTTGTTTTGGTTTGGTTTTTGAGAACAAGAAATACTCTGCCATGAATGTAGCACCTAGCTTTGGATCAGGCGGGAAATGAAGAGATTACAAAATAGTCGATGAATGAATAAATCCGTAGTCAGATCAGATGAGAAAGTATAGTTGTTGGCATTTTTGCTTGAAATCACAAATTCATTACTATGAAAATAAATAGCATTTGAGGAGGAAGGAAAAAAAAGAAAAAAAACACTGAAAATAGTCATGCAAATTCGAAGTTTTGAGAATAGGCAGTTAATATGGGACTGGAAATACTTCAAATTTTATTACCCATTTCATTCATTTATTTATTTTATTATTATTTTTCCCTTATGTATTAGCTTCATGGTGTTTTACTATGTTTGATTTTGAAGTCAGTCAGCAACCACTTACGTACTGGGCAACATGTCAACAATTGGCAAAGAAAGACAATAAACACTCCATGCTCTCAAGAAGTTCACATTCTGGTAGGGAATGCCTACATACCCACATACATATACATGTTAGACTGGGGATAATATTAAAAAGTAGGCAACTAAAATTAAGGAGAACTGAAAAATGCACTTGGAAGAAGTCAGAACTTAAAGCTAAGACTGGAAGGAATATAAGGAAGTAGATGTTAATGAGGAGGGAGAGAGTTGCAGGCATGGGAGAAAGCTGTGGAAAATGTTGAATCCATAAATAGAGTGCCCTGAGTTCAAAGAACAGTAAAGAGGCCAGTATCACTAGATCTCAGATCACATGGAAGGGAGAAAGGTTTAAGAAGTGTGGAATATAATGTGAGAACAAGTTAAAAGTTCTTTAAAAGCTAAACATACCTTAAATTGTAACACATCTTAAATTGATTCCCTGCATTATTTTTTCTCTTTTTGACAACATCCATCTTCATGATCTTCCTTTATAGATTCTATGAAGAGATGTTCTGAGTCAAACAAGTTCCTGATTTTGAAAACAATATGTTTTTATTTAATTTCCTTCAATTTTATGATATTTTTGGATCCTTTGCTTTTGTCATAACCAAAATTGTATAAGCAAAACAAAGCACAGCAAAGTTCTGAGTTAATTGAAAAGAAACTAATGTGCTGACAGAAAGTCTGAAAATTAATTAACAGAGGATAAACATTGCTTTGAGAAAAAGACACAGTACCACTTCTAGGGGAAGAGCATGTCCGAAGGTCCAGCTTCATTCAAACCTGAGCTATTCTATTTAGAAGTGGAAATGGGTAAAAGAGTAGTTAAAAGTTTCCTGAGAAGTTTTCCCTTTAGATCACATTTACTGTGGGAAAAAAAGCCCTAAATCCTGTGAATTAAGTTCAAGTCTGATGTTCATGGCTTTAAGAAAGTAAAATTTTAATGCACCAGGCTATAAATGAAAACATTAAAATTAATTATTCAAATTTAATCTGCATTTCAGCCACAGAAAAAGATTAAGGTTCTGTGTCCACATTGCTATTCAACCACTTGAACTATAATCTTAAGTAATCTAAAAGTTGAAATGGCATCTTTGTGGGCTTTGGTTAGGTAATATGGTAATTCATCATTCTGTCCTATGTCGGTGAATGCTCAAGCCCATGATTTCCAACAAATTAAGAAAGCAAAGCTTAAGGAGACAAGCAAATAGTTACAGTATCACTCAGCTGTTTCTGGGGAAGCCTACATCTTTTCAGCTTAAAAGTGGAATAAAATCCAAAATACTGGAATGCATTTGGGGCACTTTGATACTAAGCATTTTATGACATGTGCACAGCCTATTAAGTAAAAGTTAAGGGTATTAGATTTTTTTGTTTGCAGTTTTGGAATTGCCAAATGATTTTAAACACTTTAGATAAAATATTATTTAATATTAGCAGTATACGGGGGATAAGTTTGTTATGCAAATAGATAAAACAATGGCTTGAAATGAAATGGGTTTTGTGCCTTCATAATTGATGTGCTAAGTCTGATTCACCATTGCTGATTAGAATAAATGCATGCTACCTAATAAGACCTTCCTTCTTAAAATCCGACAATAAGATGAAAAGGAAATTGAGCTGATTTACAAAAAGTATAACATACTATTCAGTGTATGTTTGCTGGAAATAAATAGCATAAATAATATCCACAATCCACTAAGTCTTGTGTGATACAAGAAGTTTCTGACATTTCCGTTTGCTTGGGTTTTTTTTTTGGTGGGGGGGGGCAGAGGGGAACAGGGGAGAGGGAGCTTGCCATGGATTTCATTTCCTAATTTGACCATTTTTACTTCTAGTTTTAACATAGGCAGTTTGCACCTATTAACCATCACTATAATGGTATTTTTTTCCACACTTAAGTTTTCTTCTTTTCCTGAATTCACATAATTTTGCTCTCTCTGTTCTACATAAAAGAAAGTGACATTTATGAATACCGAAGGCGTTTAACTCACAAAAGTTCAGAAAATATATGTGGGTTGATTCTTTCTGAAGGCTTTTATTTTTGTCACTCTATACTTTCAAAATATAATCAATTACCTTCACAAAGGACAAAATTGTGTCTACATTTTATGTCCCACCCAGGTTCCTTGCTGCAGAGCCAAAAACGTTTTGATTAAAACCTCTCTGCAGTGTACCCACAAAATGGTACCAAGTGTCTAATTTTAATTAACCCATCAACAAGCTTATATTGGGTGTTTACTCCATTGATGAAATGGTTAAAGACTTTAGAGAAGTGTGAATTACTGTCCCTGCCCTCAAACTTTGGCCTGAAACAAAATATAAACAGGAGGATCGGGGAATGATACAAGAAGTAATTAATCGAGTGTTCAACTGTGGACATAAAAGCGTTTTAAGATTTCAGAGAAGGGAGAAGTCAAAGAAGTCAAAAGACATTTACTGAATACACTTTATTCTTTTCAGCATCGAAATTCAGTGATTCTAGTTCAGAGTACTGTTACTAGACTGAATCTAAAAAGAGATAAAAGGCATGATCCCTGCCCTCAATAGGCTTGCAATATAGTTACTGAGGCATGACAGACCTAAAGAGATAGCTCAGAATACAATTTATCATGCATAATAAATGGATACTCAAGGAGACCGAGGAAGAAAGAGAGGAAGAGAATAAAGGGTGGGATAGAAAGACAGACAGAGGGGAGACAAGGGTCACAGGGAGAGGGGAGAGACAGAAAGAGGCAGAGGGAGAAGGAGTGTGTGTGTGTGTGAGAGAGAGAGAGAGAAAAAGAGAGAGAGAGAGAGAGACAGAGAGAGAGAGAGACAGAGACAGAGACAGAGACAGAGAAGATACAGAACAGGAATGCTAAAGAGGTTGGAGTTGAGAATGCTGAAAAAAAGAGGGGTTTTGTTGTGTGGTTGGGGGCAGGCTTAGAGGAAAAATGAATACACTGAATTTGAGGTGACAATAATATATCCAATAGGAGACATTACTGCACAGGTAGCGATTTGAAACTAAAGCCCAGGAGAGAGGATAAGATGGGAGATGTAAATTTGGGACTCTAGGTAAAGGTGACAGTTGAAACCATAACTATGAATGAAATCTCTAAAGAAAAATAGATCCAGAAGACCAAGCACAGTGCTTAGAAAGCAACTACCTTTAGGAGGAGAAGAGGAAATAGAGTCCATGAAAGATAAAAATAAATGGAAAGAAAGAAGAATGGTGCATGATTCTCAGAAGGAAAGAAAAGATTTCAAGAATGAAAGGATTGTTAACAATTAGAAACTGAGCTGGTTCTTGAAAGAGTATAAGGAAAGGAAGAAGGAGGGAGAGAAAAGGAAGAAAGAGTGAATGGTATAAAGAAAGGTAAGAACGACTATTTTACAGAAGTGTTAGCAGCCATTTTTAAGGATTATGATAGAAAGAAAGAGCAAATAAGTTAATGTAATCTCTTTTGAAACTAGAACTGCCTCCGCTGTTGCATGTGGTTAACCAATTGAATCATTTGTTAAACTGAAAGAAGTACAGAAAAAGCAAGGTTATTTCTAGGAATACATCCATAACCAACGTCTTGCATACTGTGTAATCCTACATATTGGGAGCTTGATTACTTTATTAAATCATAACAGATTCCTTATAATATTTTTTCAGTTCATAATGTATCTTAGTATTTCAAATCAGAGACACAAAACATAGCTCCCTAATTTGTGAAATATTCTGATTCCTATAAAATTGCTATCTAAAATCTAAAATATTAATCGTATTTAATTTAATAAAATTAGTAATATTGTCTTTTACATACAAACATGAAACTACTGATTCAGTCTCATATGGAAATATGCTTACAGATTCCCAAATATCCCTATAGTAAAAGTGGACTACTGATAGCGCTAAGCTCTTTCTTTAGTTGATATGAGTATAGAGTGAAAGGTAAATAGGTGCAAAGATTCTTTTTTATCTTAAGGTAGAATTTTATTAAGAGGCACCATGGTCTAGCTAAACATATTCTGGAGCTAAAGGAATTTTATCATTTTATTATGAGATAAATTATGATGGTCACATTAGAAATGTTTACAAAGCACTAAATGTCTCAGTTCTATAATTGCTAAATATTTTATATCACTAAATGAATACTGGGCCTCTGAGGATTTGTCTGCTTCGGAGTTATAAAGCTGGTCCAGTTCTTGGAGACTATTCAGTCCAACATCCTCATTTTTCATATGAAGAAATTGAAGTACTAGGAAATTAAATAGCAATGGTGTTTTACATTTTTAATTCAAAGTCCCATGGTAATTAGGGGAAAATATAACAGTAGAACCCAGATCTTCTGGCTACCACTCTAGTGGCTTTTCTGCTATAGGTACAGTAGTTGATAGGTACAGTACAGAGGGCTGATCCTGGAGTCAGGAGGACCATGTTCAAATCTGGCCTCAGACAATAGCTTCCTAGCTGTGTGACCCTGGACAAATCACTTAACCTTGTTTGCCACAGTTTCCTCATGTGTGAAAATGAGCTGGAGAAGGAAATGGCAGACTACTCCAGCATCATTGTCAAGAAAACCCCAGATGGGGTCACAAAGGCTCAGGCATGCCTGGCAAAGTGTCTGAAGCACAGCAATGACAGTACTGCTGCATTCCCTATGATTCTTTCCTCCTTTACCAGCCCAGAATAACCATAAGGGTTACCAGGGTCTCCTACAAATCCATGCTGTTGAATTAATGAGGAAAGTTAAAAAGCTCATTTCCTCATTTGAATTGTCTCATCTTCCAGTTACTGATGAAAGCTGACACCTATGATGCCATGTACTAGAAGCAAACATATGCCAGCTTGTGAAAAACATTTATTTATCTGTTTTTGCCTACTGCTTTTCCTGGCAGACACAAAATTTGTGATCAGCACCTACTGATGAAAGAAAAAGCAGCTGCTAGAAAGAAAACTGCAGGATGATTTTAAATCATTCATAGTATTGGTATTATATACCAGGAGAGCACATTCAAGCCAGTGAGTGTATTGTGGTGTCACACACCACCCACCCATTAAATGATTTTTCACTGTGCATCTCCTGTGTCTTGAAGATAATACTCCTAGATGTATGATCATGTAGTGCCTACTTCTCTATTAGACGCAAAAATGTTTACAAAGTGACACATATGTGTCATTCTGGGTTTCTATTCCAAACATCTATGGATAAACTGTTACAAAATATGCCTCATGGATAGCAGTTATTAAGTATAGCTCTAGATTGCTATTGTTCAAAATGAATAGGATGCTTCTTAATGTGCTTACAGAAGCATTGAAAATATCATAGAAACATAATAATTTAGGATAAATATTTTGAACTTCACTTAACTGAGGCCCATCTAAGCCATTCCTCTCATTTTATAGATGAGAAAACTTATAGACTATGAGTTCTTAACATTTTATTTGGGTTTTGGAAATCTCATGGATCTTATCTCATTTTCAGAATGATATATTTAAGTACATTATTATTATCATATTATTATTAAACATGAAACAAAATTAATATGAATATAAAAATCAATCTTTTCTATTGAAAATTCACTTTTGTTAGTTTGTAAATCCCAGGTTAAAAACTTCTGTTCTAGACTCACAATAGCATTGGATTTGCTTAGCCCAGGTTACACAGTCATCAGTTAGTGACAGAAATAGAACTTTGATCTCAGTCTTGTGGCTCTCGCCCTTTTACCCTTGCTACATCTGAGTTTTAAAGTTTAAAATTCAAAACCTTCCTTCTCTATAAAAGGAAAGTATTTATATCTGTACCATGATATCATAGGATAGCACTGTTGTGAGGATGAAATGAAATAACATATTTGAAGCTCTCTATAAACCTGAGAGCTTTGTGTAAATGACAGTTGTTTATTTCCATCAGGATACCTCTCTCTCTCTCTCTCTCTCTCTCTCTCTCTCTCTCTCTCTCTCTCTCTCTCTCTCTCTTTTTCTTTTTCTTTTCCTTCCCCCTCTCCCTCCCCTTCTATCTCTCTCTCTCCCTACAACTTTTCCTCCTCCTCCTCCAAAGTTTCTCATGCAACATCTCCAAATCCAGCAAGCAGCAGCTTTGGTAGAGAAGGGTCATATCATAGCCTCTGCAATCACATGCATATCAAGGAGATCTTAAAACTCTTTCAAATGAAATATATATTGAGAGAATTAATTTTTGCATATTTCATGTCTTTTGGGGTCTTAATAAGGTTTTCAAGGACAAAAAAGGAAGTAATGAGATAAAGTAGCTACGTTTCATTTGGTGAAGTTCATTTTGCTATGCCTCAGGATGAACAATGATAGTCCTTTTTACCTCAGCTTAAAAACCCTCTTCTCTTTTCACAGACTGTTTAAGGTAAATATGTTCATATGTTATTTAAGGCAAATGTGTTCTACCAGATGGACAGCACATAACAAACTGTGCTGGGGAAGAGAAAAGGGGGTAGAAAACATTGTGTTTCTGGAATATAAGAATTACAAAGGATGACTCATGTTAAATGTCCAATTTTTTAACCTTAGCTTTCTATAAGAGCACTTCTACACTTCTGGTGTTTATAATTTATTTGAGGTTCCCCAGTTTGTTTTCTTTATTGAGGAAAAACTCTAAATAGATTAAGTATTTATGAAAAGTCATTTAGCAGAAGATTCAGTCAAAGTCCTTTTCAGGGAATAGGACCAGACCCCATCCCAGCCATGCTCTGTGCTGGCATCTCTCTACATGAAAAGATGATTAAATGACCAGAGCTTGCATCATTCCTAACAAAGGAATGTTCATATTCTGTGTAATGTGAGGATTTCTGCAGGGAAAATGTATTTTATATGAAATATGATGGAACTTTAATCTTCATATCTAATACTTGTTTGGATTCTTTGAAGTATACATGCAGGAGGAAGTTTAAAAGAAACCAAACCCTTGTATCAAGATACTTCTGCCCTTTCTTTTAGCTGAATATAACTTAGATGTGCTTCAGAGCCAGCAAATGGTTGCTGCTTCAGTTACATAAGTACTTTGCACTTTATCAAGAGAAGTGCTTATAAAACTCATCACTCTATAGACCTAGTTAGGTCTCAGATGTGCTATACTAGAAACGACTGCTCTGCTCCACTGAAGAGTACCCAGAAGGTTTGCAAGGGTTTATTCAGCCATAAAAACCAGCAGCTTACCTCCTCCTCACCAGGAGGAGCAAGTCCACTACGGAACAGAATTGCTCCTTGGTGGAGAGCAGCTCAACAGCTCCCTATAGCCAGTCATCTTACCCCCTCCAACAGACCCGCACATTTTATAGAGCTCTGAATTGTAAGCATTTAAGCCAAATGTTAGGATCATCAACCTTTGCAGTCCTTTAGTTTATCTAAGTATATAATGTGTCTTGATTCAAGTATGCCTTGAAACATAAGGCAAAGATTAATGTGTGTGGTGTTTTATTTTTCATTTTAAAGGTATTTTAAATTTCTTGTTCATGGCATCTTTGTCAAAATGCACACTCCACTGCTTTATGTATGTGTGCATGAATGCCATAGATTTCAAGCTGGAAGAGACCTTAAAAGTCATTGGTTTGAGCTCCTTGTTTTACAGATGAGGAAACTGAGAGCCAGAGTGGTTAAGTGGCTTGTTGAACACCGTGTAGGTTTCAAGGAGGCAGAGCTGGGACTTGAACCATGACTTCAAATCCAGTATTCTTTCCACTACACCATGCTGTCGTCTATAAGCTTATTTCAAGTAACTAAAATCACAAAAGTGCTAATTTGGTCAAAAGCAATAGAACATTGACTTGGAGGAAGAAGAAAACTAATCCTGGAGTGACACAATATTGAGATGAACTTCATAAATCCCTCGAATTGTCATGGAACTAACAATAGACACATCATTTCCTATTGGTTTCAATTTGTTGCTAAAACCAGTCAAACAATTGGAGCCAGTGGCAAACGAGCCATTCCCATTTACATAATTAGAGACCTAATCTGTTTTCAATATAAAATACACTGAAAGTATTGAACAGAAATTTGGACCCAATGATCTTATATTAACAAAAATGATGTGTCAGTAAAAGTAAACATTCAGGAAATGAGTGCATTCTGACGGGTGCTTCAAACATTTTACTCCATACTCACTGGAAGCTCTGCTGAGTAGCTCCAGAGAAAGAAAAGTCACTTCACAAAGAAGATTCTTTTATGTGTTCTTACAGTGACCTTCAAGTCAAAATTCACTAAAGCTTCTTTACCATCATACTAAGCAACCAGCTGGAAAGCAGAAAAAAATCATTCACCTGGTAGACTTTTCTGTATAAGGCAAAACAACTGGACTGGCAAAATTTATGGCTGAACTGACAAGTAGTCATGTGTTTTACTGCTATATCAATACAAGGTAAGTATGAGCTCATACACACCGACAGTTTAAGATTACAAAATTATGCTTGCATGTGCTTCTTCAGTAGTATATTCATTATGTAAAGGGCATATAATTTCATTTACAGCATTTTATTCAATTCTTTGAACAATATATTTAATATATGCATATGTATGTAGAGGTGGGGTGGTGTATTTGTGTGTGCATGTGATTACCTATGGTTTTACTGGCATAGGGAGCTCCCAGATATAGGGACTCTCTCTACCAATGCTGTTCAACACTTTTTCTTCAGGAGTTTTAGAAAGTGCCTTGAGAGGCAGAAGGGCACTTAAATGACTTGACCATTCATATATCCAGTATCAAAGGTAAAACTTAAATTCATATCCAACTGGCTTCAAATCCATCTCTCTATCCAACATATAGCACTGGATTCTACATGTACAGACATAATGCAGAAGAGATAAAGGAGTACAACAACTGCATCAAAACTGGAATGGATTTGTCAGAATTTCTATATTGATCTATTTCCATAATCACAGATGGTTGAATCACTGTATTTGAATTCCAGTGTCTTAGTACCTGCGAGGCTTTATTCACAAGTGCAAATGGCAATTATGGAGATGAAATTGGGAAAGGGCTGAACCTGATGGACCATATACAGAAGATATCCATATTGAAAATGGTACAATTTTGAACTAAAGAATCAATTTTCAAGATAATACAGAGGGAAAAATGGCAAAAGAATAGAAATATATAGTCAGCCAACCATTGAACTTGAAGCCAGAATGAAATGGGTTTAAATAACTCTTCTGATATTTAGTGCCCAGGTGAACATGGACAATTCATTTTTTTTTCCGAACCTCAGTTTCTCCATCTATAAAACGTAGCACTGAGGCACAAGTGAGCTAATGGATATAAAGTGTTTTTTAAACTTTGAAGTATTATACAACTACCGGCAATTATTTTTATTGTTATTATAATTGGTAAAAGTAGCATGGTTTAGTGGATGTAGGAATAACTTTGGAGCCCAGACAAACTTGACTTATGTCCTGCCTCTGAGGTATATTGGCTTTTTTAACCCTGCGTAAGCCGCTTTACCCCTCAGCTCAAAAGTCAACTCTGATACTCCAAGTTGGAGAGAAGATGCCAATTTGCTTTGATAAAATTAGTTTCCTCCTTCTGTAGTTCCCTATACCAATTCAATCACAAATCTACAACAACTACTACTAGTACTACTATTACTACCACCACCACCACCACTACCACTACCAAAATTTTCAGTAAATGCTGAGCCATACTTCTGTTTTTATCTTTATAAAATCTTTTTGAAATGGCCTACATGAATATTGATGAAAATATGAGAAAGAATATATAAGAACTGTCCTTAGCAGATACACAACCTGACACTGGACCAGTACTCAAAGTCTTTCTAGATTTGTAAGTCTAATCAGAGCTTATATTTCCTATAAATGTTAAGATCTACCAGGTGCTATTGCTTCCCAATTGCATAGGCACAAAAATGGTGCAAAACCATGTGAATGAGATTCATGACCATGGAAAAGAGATATGACAAGTCAGTGGGGAGGGATAGATTTCAACCTACAATTGGATTGGAAGCCCATTGGCTTAGTCTAACAATCTCAAATAGGCAATGAATTTGCCCATTAAATTTTGGTCACAATTGAGTAGGAAAAGGACAAAGGGGTGTATTGCTTTTGAAAATTGCAGAGGACATTCAGTTTTGTAAAACAACTCCTCTGAGACAAATCAATCATTTTATGCCATTTTTCCAAGTGAAGCTATGTACCCTGGAATGATGAACACAATCATCTCAAAATAAGCAAAATTGTTGATAATTCAAAGGCAGTAGAGAGATGCATAGTGTCAAATATTAACAGAATATGAACAATAATGGCTGACATGTGGTATTATAAAGGAAAATTATGACAAGGAAAGGTAGATTGGTTATTTACAAAGACTACAGGTTAAAAGAGAATTAGATCTTGAGCTGTACTTTTATCAGTTAAATGTAAAAAAAGTCCTAGAGTCCAGTTTGATGGTAGATACTATATGAAGAATCTATGAGTGTGTTAGCCAAGGTCAACCAGGATCAGAATGTGTGAATAGGTTGCTGTTACATGCAACAGTAAAGGGAGTATTGGCATTAATGAAATCATGGATCTAGCAAACTATTAAAGTACTATTTGTATAGTTCATTTGGAAGGCTCACAACTCTATAAACAAAATAACCAATACATGAGGACACTGACTAGTATGTCATCTGGCTTGTCATAAAGTCAAATATGTCATCATCTGTTACAGCATTTAACAAATATTGTGTTAAAAGTCACACATTTGGCTTTCTGGATAATTCTTCAGTACTTCTAAAGATCTACAGTACTATTTGTATCAGTGCAGATCAAAGACATTGTGTCTAATGGCAGTCATCTCTAGCATGGAGGGGAGAGAGAAGAAAACGAGAAAAAAAGAAATTCACAAGATAATTTTGCTGCATACTTAAAAAGAATAACAAATTATCTATAGTACACTTGCAGTTTCATGAACAATCATCTTTTTATTGTTCTATGTTATGGGGATGCTTATCTTATTCCATAAATTAAAAATAAAGTTTCAAAAAAGAAAGTTTCAAAAGATGCTATAGTCAAAAAACAAATCGCTTCATCACCATATTTTAGGAATAAACTGTCACAGAATTAACCAGACTGGTCCTCAGGCCACAGATATTACAATGAACTGAATGGCCTTTGTCATCGGGTCTTTCTGTTTAGGTTTGCCAGAACTTTCACTCTCTGGGCATAAACTCTAAATCAGGGAACACCCTCATTCTCTGATGAAGCATTAGGACACTGAAACTCAGAGAACACAGGTGACCTTCCTGTAGCCATACAGCTTCAAATCTGAACCCCAGACTTCTGACTTTTGTGTTTCTTCTAGTACACCAAGAAAGGGAAATAATAAATATTCTCCTTTCCTCAAATTCACTTTGTAATATATATCTATATATACCTACACACACGTGTGTGTATATGTATGTATACATATATGTATATATGTATGTGTATATAGAGGTATATATGTATGTATGTGTATATTATGTATATGTGTATGCATGTATGTATGTGTGTGCATATGTGTATTCATGTATGTGTATGCATGTATGTGTGTACGTGTATATACATATACACATAATGTGTATACATATACACATGAAATACCTAAAGTAAATAAAGGGTAAGAGTAATTTTCTTTTGGTGAAAGGAGGTTAGGTACTAGCACCTTGGAAGATCAGCTTAACAGAAACTAGGTGAGTACCTCCAACAGACAGAGATGAGGAGGCAGAACACTCTAGACAAAGACCGCACCCTGAGCAAAGGCACAGAGATGGGAGATGGAATAGTGTATGCAAGAAGTTCAATTTGGTTCAACCATATGGCGTGTATTGGAATGGAATGTTTAATATATTTAGAAACAGTCTGTAGGCAGCTTGAGAAGGATTTTGAATGCCCAGCAGCAGTTTGGAATTGATCCTTAGACAAAGAAGAAGTCTCTGTAGTATCCATCAAGGGAGTGAACTGGTCAAGATGGGATTAGGAAATATCTATTTGGCAGCTGTGTTGGCATGGGATTTAAAGAAGTGAAAAACTGGAGGCAAGGAGATTAATTAGGAGACTTAATGATGATGGCCTAAATAAAACGTGCTATGAGTAGAAAGAAAGAGGTTTATCTGAGAAGTATGGTGATAACGTAGATGGTACAAATTTGGCAATCCTGTAAGTGGGAGAGAAGGACTGAGGAGTCAATGACTCCAGTTTCAAACCTCATTGACTAGAAGGTTGGTGGCATGTTTTGCAGCACCTTGAACCAATGCTTTTTCTCCTTTAGTCAACTCAGCCCATCTCAAAACATTCTAAGATATACCAAGGATTTCATTTGACTGGTAGCATAAGATGAGCTCCAATTTACTCTCAAATGTGTCAAGGAATTGTATCAACAAACCGGATCTAACCTCAACCTCCTAATTGATCAATAGTAGTAGTGAAAGTAAATTTTAAGATGCATGTTTTCTAATTCATTATGGGTAAAACTGATATCTGCCAAGAAACTTAACACATTTGTTACCCTATTTGATGGTGATAGGGAGGAAAGGATGAAGCAGAGAACCTTATAAAAGCTACAGAAGTTTTCTGTTCTTATGTGACAACTTGAGCAGAAAGATGAATTTTAAAATGCCATAAAATGTAATAAGGCATGAACTAAGATAATCCACTAATAAAGATAGCAGATACCATACAAATTTCAATGGCCATTAAAATTATATGTCAGGCAAGATTATGATTTTTTTTCTCAAAAATCCCTGGAGTAATTCTTACTGTGACTAGGTAACATTAGCTTTTAGTGTATTTTAGTTTATATGAAAAAACTCCTCTCACAAACATGAATAGCCAAGCAAAAGAAGATCCTAAATTGGCCACCGCATTCACACATGTGTGTATACAAATGTGTATATGTATATACATGCATGTGTGTATATATACACACATACATATACAGGCATGCTCATGTATATATGTGTGTATACAGTTTATCTATGCATTTATATGTGTATGTTATATATTAGTATATCTGTATGTATATAGGGTGGGTTATGTTTATGTATATGCACATACATATTTGTGTCTGTTTTATACATATGATATGTGATAAATATGATATGTATTTATATATAGGCAGCTAGATGTTGCTGTGGATGTCACTGAGGCTGAAGTCAAAAATACCTGAATTCAAGTCTGATCTCAGGCACTTACTAGCTGTTTGACCTTAGGCAAATGATTTTAACCTGTTTGCCTCAGTTTCCTTACCTGTAAAATGGTGATAATAATAGGCTACCTCCCAGAGTCATTAGATCAAAGGAGATAATAATTGTAAAGTGCTTAACATAGTGCTTGGCACATAGTAAACATTCTGTAAACATTAGCTATTAGCTGTTTTTAACATCATGTGTGTGAGCAGCAATTTTCATCATGAGTCCTCTGGAATTATAGCTGGTCAAGGGGTTAATAAGAGTTCCTAAGTATTTCAAAGTCTTTTGCATTTACAAGAGCATTGTTATCTATAGACTGTGTTCCTGGTGTTGCTCACCCCACTCCACATCAGTTCATGCAAGACTTTCCAGGTTTCTCTAAACTCACCACTTTCATCATTTCCTTTGGGACGATAATATTCCCTCATATTCATATGTCATAACATAGTCAACCATTCCCAATTGATGGGCACCCCCTCAGCTTCCATTTGTTTGGACCAGAAAAGATCTGTTTGTATGTACATATGCATGTACATGTGCATATACACACATGTACATATACATGTATATACATACATATTCATAACACATGTGTATATACAAACAAACACATAGGTTATTTTCCCCTTTTCCTTTTTATCTGATCCCTTTTGGGTATAGCTTTGTGGTATTACTGGATTAAAAGTTGTGAACAGTTTGATGACTTTGGAGGCATAGTTCCAAATTGCTTTTGAAAATGACTTGACTGGATCACAGCTTCATCAATAGTGTTCTAATTTGCCTGGTTTTCCATTGGTGAAGTTTTTTGAATACTATTCATGTTTGTTGTCCAAATAGGAGGAAAATGGAATTATTTGAATGGATTGTTTTAGTTAAATAAAAAATTTTATATAATTGTAGCATAACTCAAATGAAAGGAAAGGCACTTGTGGAATTTCTCCCAGTGGGTTTATGTAACTTTAGTTTCAAATGTGCTTTGGAGAAGTGACTGGTTAAGTCATGAACCCTTCCATCTGTTTTTCATTTATCCTGCTGTGGACTTATTGTAGCAACAGCCACTGGAGTGTGTAATAATTGAAAGACAATTCAGTTGTCTGAAGCCATTTTATAAACTAAGTTTGACATTTCTAACTTATATGTAGAGCATCGTCTTAAGAACCATTTCTATCCAAAAAGAAACAAATGATTAAACCAACAAAAGTGAGAACTGTGAAGACAGATGATTGATTGTTCATACTTTCCCAGGCTGGGCCAGCTTATTAAATCATAAAACAGACTGATTTTTATAGACTTTTCCCAAAAATTCTTTATTTTTTTTTACTGCAGGTTATTTTTAAAAGATATACTCTAAGTGTTCCTTTAGTAATTTTACCTGGCCAAAATCAATAGTGATGAATACAACTGACTAACTTCGACAATGTGTCATGACATAATAATAATTTTTAAAAGGCATGATTTTTAGTTAGATGTGCTGTGTTTTAACTTAGTTCTGCTATTTACTGTCTATATGACCTATTTCTCAAATCCTCCATTTTTTCCAATGTAAAATGGTATTGTTGGCTAGGTAACCTTCAATATTCTCTAAGTTTCTACACTGAAGGGTCTGGAGCTGTCCAACATAAAAATTTATTTCTAAATTCAATTTGAAAAGCATTTATTAAATATTTACTATATATAGAACAGTATACTAAGCATAAGGAGGGATTAAAAAACTGAGAAGTTATGGAGCTTGCAGTCAAATGGGAAATATGACATATGAATCTTAAACTACAGCATCAAATATGCATAAGTTTATTAGAGAATTATAAAGCAAAGGCTTGAAAAGGTTTCAAAATGCAGACCCAAAGATACAAAATGATCAAAAGATATCAAGGTGAAAAATACTAAGATGCAGAGGATTTGCATAGTGCCTTCCATCTGATATTACTTTCCATTAATACAGTTTATCTTGCATATGTAGTTGTGTAGTTTTTTGTTTTTATTTTCTCTCACCAATTACAATGCAAGCTCCTTGAAAACAGAGATTGATTATGGTTTTGCTTTTCTTCGTAGCCACAACTCTTAGTGCAGTGCCTGGCATGTAGTAAGCTTTATGACTGTTGACAGAGCAAGAACAGGTCAAATTTTGTGATAAACTGAAAGTTAAAAGGAGTACCTCAAGGAACTGAGATTTCAGTGTGGAGAAAACTGTCAAGGGTACTTAAATGCCCCCACTTCAATTTGGTAAATATCAAAATTCTCTATTACTGTGGCCACATACCCAAGTTCAATATAGCAAAGGAGCTTTCTTAAAAATAGTTTGGAAGGAATTAAAGATACCTGAGCATCAAAGAATCCAAAGGAAGTGTATTCAACTTGGATATCTACAAGAGCAGAAGCTGCTATCAGTGGTTCCCATGAAGTAGTGAAACTTATTATCCTTGAATCTAGGAAGTCAGACTAAAAGCTCTGGTGATGGAGAGGGGCTAAGAGAATGTGTAGTCACAGAGGGACAGATTTCAAATCAACATAATGAAGAGCTTATGGAATTAGCACTCTTTAGAGCTAGTGAGTTCACTGTTGCTGGAGGTCTTCCAGTCTAGGTGGAATGAACACTGGTTGCTGATGCTGGAAATGTTAGTTGCTTTGTGTCAATATATCATGAATTCTAAGACCTATTCTAAGAGCTAAAATTCTGGGATTATCTCATGAAAAGAACCTTGTCTGGAGGCAAGGCGATAGGCTAGCTGATTGATGCCTGTGGGTCACTGCAAAACTTCATTTTCTAAGACTTAATTATCTATTAAGACATTTGATATTATGCTGCAAATATGCTTCAACAACCATGAGACAGTCTCCAGTCTGACTTGATTTCTTCATGCCAAAATTCCTTCATTAACATTAGGCAGACAACTTAAGGTCAAATCCTGGCAATGTCATTTCCTCCCTGTGTGACCTTGGGGAAGTTGGGGGGTCTCAATTCTCTCATCTGTAAAACTAGAGAGTTGGACTAGATGGCCTCCAAGTTATAATTTCAAACATATAATCCTTTGAACCATCTATATGAGCTGAAAATGTTCTTACCTTATGACCAGTATAACTGTTCTCTATTCACGTGAATGATGATTATTTTTAATATTTAAACTGATCCACAGTATCATTAATTTGAAAATTCTCTTTCATAAGGAACATGTTGTAGATTTGTATATATTGATACACACACACAAAACTATCCACACCTATTCAACTCTTGTCCAGGTCCTCCTCTAAATTCAGTCCTAGTGGGGGAAGGGCTTCCCAATATTCTACATGTTTTCCCAGCTTCTTTTGATACTGAAAGGATGCCTGTGGATTACTCTGACTGTCCATTTGTTATCCCTCTCTGTCACAGGATGACCAGCTCAGTCAGAAAGTCAGCAAACATTTATTAAGTTCCTGCCATGTTTTTTTTTCCTAGCATATATTGTCTTTATGGCATCTTTTACTTGTGTTCTTTAGAGTCCTTCATTAATTATGCATTGTAGCCTGCTACACTATCCTAGTATAAGCATTAAAAGAACATTTCAGTAATTTGTTGAACATGAACAAGGTTATCTGAAAATCTTGCATTTTCTTTTGAGATTGATCTATCTAGCAAGAGGAAAGAAATGCAATCAAGAATAGATCTATCTTATTCAGGTCTCAATGTTTTTCAATCTATAGTGTCTCTTTAAAAATGTTAATATTTTTTATGAACTAGAATCATCATTTCAAGCAATTATAAATAATATAAAAAGGTCATTGCCCTAATCTATGTGATTATGAAAAATTCCTTCCAATACTGTATTTATTCTTTTCATTTTATATATTGCATTCCTATGAATCTGTCTCTATATGGATGGAAAAGTGAAATAAAAAAAATTCTAAGTTAAGATGATCCATGTGCATGAAATATTTAATCAATTGGTATTGCAAAAATATGTTCTGGGATTTGCATCATCTTGATTACATACATACATATATATATATATACACATATATTGGTCAAATCAATTGGATTATTAAAAAGTTTCTTTTTCATTTTTATATTCAGAGGCTTGATTTTCACTAAGAATTTTTTTTCAAAGTGAACTTCAAACCACAGTGGCTACCCTTTCCTCACTGGCATATTCCTTGGAAATGCTAAATTACACATAAAATAAATGGAGTCCAATTATTCTGGTTCTTTAAGATTAAAGTTTCTTTCTGGACTTGTTCTAGATATACAATACAGAGGAGCAGTAAAGGCCCCAAGAATTTTGGGTAACCAAACTCTTACATACTACATACTATAAAACTTTAAAGAAATCTTTGAAGAAAGTAGAGATTGTAACACAGAAGCTACAGATGTGTGGTAAATTGTCTATGTGGGTGCAACTTCAAAGTATAGAAGATGCATCAACTGACCAAAGCTGTGAAGATGGCCAGAGATGTCACCCAAGTATTCACAAGTATTCACAAATCTGATATGAAAGCTCCATATCCCTCCCCAGAGCAATAAGCTTACCCCGGGGCTTATAGGATCCCTAGATTTAGAGTTGGTAATGCTCCACTCCCCACTGCACTATGCATTCTTATTTTCCTTCTAATTACTAGCCACCTTATCATTAGTCAATTGGTTTATCATTACTTTCCACCCATCTCTCCTATTTTCCAGCTCTCCCTTATGTGTTGACTTCCTCCATTAGCACATAAGCTCCTTACTGGTAGCAACTGTCTTGCTTTCTTCTCTTTTAATCTGCAGCATTATGGGACCAAAAATATAGTAAGCACTTAATAAATTATCTGTCTTTCTAGCTATCTGTCTGCCTTAGATATCTTCTAGTCTAATTGACTCATTCTGGCAATAAGAAAAATGAGTCCTAGAGACATGAAATGACTCAGCAAAGGTCACATAGGCAGTAAGTAGCAGAGCCAAGATTAGAATCCAGGCCCTCTGATTCCAAGAGCAGAACCCCTCCTACTCCACCAAGCTGTCCTTTGAAGGAAGAGATGAATAACGAGGAAACTCCAGGGACTCTCAGTGTTGAGACCAGCCAGATTGGCACAAAAAGCCTGTGTTAGCATTCTCTCAAAATCAACAGAATAATCTATCTCTGTGCTGAAACCATGCCACAGCAACACTTTCTCAGCACCCTAATGCCGTGTCTTTCAAACCTCCTACCTCACTGTAACTAGAATGAACTGAGAAAAATTAGTCTAGAGTTTTCAAGGAAATGGTGGCATACACATGTCATAATAAGTGTTCCCTTACACACAATATTATGCATTGTAAATTTGCAAATTCAGCATTTATTAAACACTTACTATGTGTGAAGCTTTGTTAAGGTCTGGGACAAAGTGAATATATAGTTGAGTAGAACATCATGCAAGATTCAACAGCTTGCAATAAAGTTAAAGGACATAAGACAGCACACAAATGCCTACAATACAGAATAAAGATCAGGGCTCTAAGGGAGGGATAAAGAAAGGACAGTGAGAGATCCAGTAGACAGTGCTGACTTAGAACTGGAGGTATGAAAGTGTTAATTCACTTAATGCACAAGGGAGGATAAAGAAAAGTGAGTAAGTATGAGGTATAAACAAAGGAGAAAAACATGTTTTTGGATGAGATCTGGAAGCAGATGGAGAATCGATGAGGCAGATACAGCATGAGAGAATAATTGGTTACTAGCATAGACCTCTAGCTTTTTCCAATTAAAAATAAAGGTTTACTTCAATAAGCTTTAGCCTTTAAACAAGAAAAAATTTTACAACTTTTGACTTCACTATTATATATGACCACCAAGTTTTGTTTTTGTAGGAAATATGAAGCTTTAGAAGCCTGGCTAGATGTCCTTGTAAATGTTGGAGCTAAACCAGTTGACAGGTGGATTGTAGGCAAAGCTGTGAAGGACACATGCAGAATCCAAAGCTAAAACTAAGGGAGGAAGCAGAAGTCCTATTTTTATGGGAGGAAATCACCAGAAATTTAGCATGTAAGCTAATTTCTACTTACATGGCATTCCAAGAGAACACCATTAGAAAATTACAACTCAGTGATACTAGCCTTCATGCTCTCCTTCACAATGCCCCCCACTGCCAACTCTGTACCTTTTCACTGACATTCCCCCATTCCCGGAACCCTCTCCCTCTTCACCTCTGCCTCCTAACTTTCTTCAAGTCTCAGCTCAAAACCCTCCTTCTTCAAGAGGTCTTTCTTTGTCACCCCCCCCCACCCAATTCCCCATCCTCACTCTCTTAGTACCTTCCCTCTGAGGCTACCTCCAATTTTTTCTATATATGCCTTGTATTTCCATAGTTATGTGAATGTTGTCTTCCCCCATTAGAATGTTAGCTCCTTGAAGACAAGGGTGTTTTTTTTTTCATTTTTATACCTCTAGCATTTGGCATAGTGCTTGACACTTAACTAATGATTAATAAATACTTACTGACTTGACTATAAGCAATCTCTTCTTCCTGGGTTCATGGATTACCTTCTCTTGTCCTCAGTTTACCATTTCCTAACTTGTCTTATAAGGATTTATACTTATCTAGTTTGTACATCTTATACCCTCCCCACCCTTAACCTCCTTAAAGAAGGCAGTTATTTCTTATTTGACTTTTCCTTCATCAGTGCCCAAATATATCCTTCCTCTCTCCACTACCTAATGACCTGTCTCTTTCATTAGACCTCAAAAGAAAAACTAAAAAACAGTCCAGCAAATCTAGCCAATATAGCAATCATTTCTGACAGTATATGCAATAATCCATATCCGTAGTGCTCCACCTTTGGGATAAAGAGAGACAGGGGCATTTTTTCAACTCTCCTCTGGGGCCAGGATTGGTCATGATAAGTATGCAGTGTTCACTTTCATGTCTTGTCTTTCACTATTTAGAATCAGCAAGAAGTAAAATGTCTCCCTTTATCATAGTTCTTCTGTAAGAGCCATAGGTATGAAGGATAGTAACAGGGAAAGTGTGACAAATGTCCCCTAACTGAATGAAGGAGAGCTCTAAGAGAATCCAATACTCCACTTGTGGGATCTTTCTCCTTGATCCTGATATGCCTCTAGATGTCCCACGATGAACCAGCCCTTACCTGGTGTGCCATCCTCTAGGATGTTTCTCCATTAAACTCAGGATCTGCTACTTGCTTCCTGACTTGGTGGTGTTGCCCCAGATAACTGTTTCTGGTTATCCTCCTATAAACTGCCTCTCACCCTTTCCTCCTCTAGCAACATCATCCCTAAGCTTCCTGATTTTCTCCTGACCAATATGTCTTGGATGACTGGTGCTCCTGACATTTTTATACTTGGGCTCAACCTGGCCCGCTAATTATCACCATTATCTCAGGCCTGCCTGGACTTCAATTTGACTAATAAAGACATAGGATATTTTCTCAGATTAAAGGAATGTTCTACCCTGATGACACAGTATGAACCATGGCTCAGCTTCTGTATATTAGTAAGACTCAGGTGGGATAAAGACCAAATCCTTGGTGTACTTTATAAAGTGCTAAAGACCATAGGAAATAATAAGAATTTAACTCCCATTGTTGGCCATGGTGCTGAAAAGGCCTACATTTTGAGCCGATGTCGGAAATGATGAATAGTCAAGTAAGGTAATCTCTGCTAAATAAAGGAGAGATGGAAGAACTACATGAAAGCAGTTAAGAAAGTCTTTTTTAAAAATTTTTTTCCCTTTTTAGAAGCATTGTTTAAATTGATTATTTTCTAAAAATTCCAGGATGCAAAAGACCTTTAGCTTTTAGTCCTTTAAAAGTTCCTGGTTAATGTGTTCCTTTAAAAGTGAATTTGCCTGTGTCAGAAAAATAGGAAGATTAGTACCTTTTCATGTGTCAGTGGGTTTGGTAATTATGAGTTATTTTATTGAGCAGTCTGATAAGCATACAAATCATTTGAAATGTCAGCACATAAATATGTTGATCTTGGCGGTATTAATGCTGTGAATCCCTTTCCTGCTTATCCTATGCTAAGGAGCTTATGATCCTTTTTACGGTCAATTTTGGGCCCCATCAAAAATCGTGATGTCCAAATGAGAGAGGTGGCAGGTTTCAGCGAATAGGGGAAAGGGAAGCAGGTTACAAACAAGTATTATGTTATGTGTGGGCAGAGGCTTGTGTAAAATGGAATTTTCCAGAAGTTTGTCAGGTTTACAATTTACTATGCCAGCCTATTTGACATTCTGCTTTCTAGTAGACATTGATTCATATTAGAACAAATTTTACTTGGCCTTTTCCTTAATAAACTAGATATACACATTTATTCCCTTGAGCCACCCTTAAAATGATTTTTTAAACCACTGAAGTATGACAAAGGATTTGTTACAAAATCCTTCTTGGACTATATGTTGATTGAGAAGTCCTTTCTTTGCAAAAAAGTATAAAAAGATTTCCAGCCTTCCTGAAGAGGTGGAGGAGTGGGAGGAATATTGAGCCTTTGCACCCTGGACCTTTGTGAGAATAGCAAAACTGAAACAGCATAAACCATTTAAAAGATGAAAGTATGGGTGGCAAACATTTTTCAATTATATGCCAGGAAACAAAAAGAAAAGATCTGCACTTTTTAGAAATGGAAAATTGATTTTTATCATCTACATTTTCCAGAACATCTAAAAGGTGATTTAGGAAGTCCCTTTCCAGGCTTTCTGAGGCTACAGAAATGCTGGATAAACAGTTTCTATGTATCTTAAGATGCATGGAACTATAAAAGTTCGAGTGCTAAGACACCAACTTTACCAAAAGTTATTGGGAAAAAAAATGTTTCCCTGAATCATCTAATTTAAATGATGATAGCATCTTTCACATGCTCTATGAAGAAATGGTACAATAAATTAGAACATGCGACGCACACTCGCAAGGCTATGTGGGTATAAGAAAACGTACAGTGTGTTAAAACTTAAAACTTCATTGACTTCTGGGAAATGTGGGTGTATGTAGTGTGTGAGTGTGTGTGTGTGTGTGTGTCATCTATACACACACAAGTTGAACCATCTCGAGTTCAGTTTTTAATTGTAATAAAATTTTATTTAATACAAATCATATTAAGAATCATATGCAGAAACCAGAAAGCCATTTGCAAAGTGTCAGCCTATCTACAATTTGGCATAGAAGAACTGCCCAGATACAGAAAAAAATACAATGACCATTTGAAAATTCTCCTTTGATAGAAAAGCAGTCACACATGAGAGATGACAGAGGAAAGCCTGAATTCAAATCCTGCCCTCTGCCTCCATTCTTGCTGTATTACTATGAGCAAATAATTAGCCTCCAAGTGCCCTCAGGTAACACTGTCTAAGTAGACTACAACTTACTGAGCTGGTGGGATCTGTATTGGTAAAGAGAATACCCTTCTAAGGAATTCCCAATGCCAATGAACTTTCAAATCAAATCAATGAAAAATAAATAAGCCCACACATTTGTATCAAGCTTTAGACTCTTAAAAAGCACTTTACTCCCACATGCCACGCGACATGGGTTGTGCAAGTATCGTTCTTTTCATAGATGAGGAACCCTAAGAACCAAAGAGGTTAGAGATAGGATGATGCCTTTTTCTAATTTGAAAAAAAAGGAATAAACTACTTAGAAAATAATCATATCATTTTTTCAACTTTTTTAATTGATTTGAATCAAGGTAATTAAGGTGTAATAAAACATTGTAATAGATTATTTGCTTTGTAGAATTTGCTACAACCTAATCAAAGAAACATAGAAGCTACCAGTTGACCTCTATAGACTCAGATGTTAAGAGCTGCAAGGAACATTGAAAGAGATTTAGGTCATATCTTTCATTTTATGGATGAGAAAAAAAGCAAATCCCAGAATATTTAAGTGAGTTGTCAAAGATCCCCCAGCTAGTTAATAGTGAGGTAAGAGCAAAATTCCAAACTTTACTTCTTCCCCTACTCTCTTTCATGAAAATAATTTTGCTCTGCCAAACATTTCTTTGTAATACTTTTTGCATTATGTGAAATTGGTAAAACTATCTGCAACTACAGTTTGAGGAAGAACTTGGTGCCCACCCTACTTTTATTAGTTATCAAGTCATGGCTCTCATAATCTCTGCAGAATGTTAATTACAATTTTTTCTACCCAACCCCATTAGATGAAATTCAATTTTAGTGAACATTTTCTATGCTCATCTTGGCAATATGTTTAGTTTCTTCATTAGGCTCAATTAGAATTAATCTTGTTTCCTAGACTTTATTTTCATATTTCAATATTATAACCTTGTCCTCATCATGTGAAATTAAATAATTTTGTTAGTGAGTAAACCTTGCATATCTTTTAACAGTAAAACCAGGTGTCTGATGATCTAGTGGCAATTCAGCTTCAGGACGAAAACAATGCTTACTGTATGTACATACCACTATAATCCAAGGTTGAGAATTTTGCATACTTTATAGATTGCATCTTAGAGTAACATGTGAGTGCAGGACAATGCCAAGGGGTAAATGCATAGGCAGGCAAGCAGGGGACCAAACTGTCATAACATCATGGATAGTTTGCTTAAAATTTTAAATTTCTCAGTGTACTCCAGAGGCCAACCTACACAATCCTTCTTAGGTAAGCAGGGAAACTCCCAGCAAAGGCTATATAGTCTTTATTTATTAGATTGGTATAAAATACATCCATTTTCCAAAGGTTTCCGGGCTTTGTACCAAAATACAGACA
Organism: Bettongia penicillata ogilbyi; assembly: GCA_023548195.1. Classification (NCBI taxonomy): domain Eukaryota; kingdom Metazoa; phylum Chordata; class Mammalia; order Diprotodontia; family Potoroidae; genus Bettongia; species Bettongia penicillata. Next base: position 98,143 of record JAJHZJ010001000.1, read on the forward strand.
ACACAACTGAATTAAATTAAATCCTGTGGCCAAAAACTAGTATTTCCCATTAAGGAAGGGGAAAAAAAACTCTATTGAGAAATATTTACCCAGCAAAACAAAAGTCTAACATTGAGCTTTACAAGGTATACCTTAATAGGACTTTGGTAAACTAGAAATTGTTATCCAGAAACAGAAAAACATTCTTTCTGCAATAGTGCTCAGTTCTAGACAAAAGTAATTTTTATACTAGATCTAGGATTTCGTTTTTGATGTAGATTGATAAAAAGATTTTCATATAGATTTCAAATTTATATAGAAAATTTAGTGTGAAGAAATTCCCCTGACTTATGTAGAAACATCTAGGGATAGTAAGAGACTGAGTGATTTACCCAGGGTCACTTCGTCAGAGGTATAACTAGAACCCATGCCCTAAGAAGTCCATCATCAGCTGTTCATTCACTATTGCACATGGGCTTTCAGTGTCTCATAGGTAATAGGTGGCAAAGTCATCTTGAATTTGATTTTGAACACAGGTCCTTTGACTACGATTCCATGATCCATCTTACCTCTGCACTGTTCTCTCTATGTCAGAGTATTATTTTTTATTTTTAGCTCCCAATTTAGAAGAATAGGCATGAGCCTTTATTTGCAAGACTAATCCCAATCCCACCTGTAGAAGAAAGTATCCAAGTTTTATCCATCTACCTTCCATCTCTTTCTCTCTATTGTTTCTTTTCCCTTTATCCAGGTCTCTCCTTCTCACATAAAAACAAATTTGTCTATCCTACTATTTCCTAAAGCCATTTTCCTTTTTTAAAAAAAATTATTTTCATTAGACAAACGTAAAAAGAGTAACGTATAATCCATGTTTCTACTTTCTCATTGTACTACTGAAACACATGTAATCTGTCTCTTGCCTCCCACCCCATTACTAAAATTGGTAGCCTACAGTTCGCACTGACTGCCTGAGGATCAAGTCCATTAGCCCTTTCTTCCTTGTAATTTCTGCAGTATTTGACACCATTGACTGTCCCCTAATTGAAACTCTCTTCTCTTGGCTTCTTCTCTGACCATACAACTGGCTTGAAGTTCATCTTTCTTCTCTCCTTCTCCAAAAGTCACCAGGAGTGATTATAGTAATTTGTTTTCTTTAGTCTACACTCTCTTTTTGAGGAGATCTTTCCTTCATCCATGCTGTCATCATTTTTGGTGATGGTGGGAACCTCCAGTCTGGTTTTTATTCAGTGTCCGATTCTTCATGACCCTGTGGACTTTGGCATACCAATACTGTTCATAGGGTTTTCTTATCTAAGATACTGGGCTCATTTGCCATTTCCTTCTTTAGTGGATTAAGGAAAAGAGAAGTGAAGTGACTTGCCCAGAGTCAAACAGCTACTAAGTGTCTGAGATCAGATTTGAACTCAGGTCTTCCAGCACTTTATCCACTGAGCCACCAACTGCCTAACTTCCAAACTACATTTCCAGTTTTAACTTTTCTGAACTTGTCCCCTATTTTGAATTGCATGCTGAGTATCCCCACTGCTAACTCCCAAATTTCCTGGAAACACCTCCAACTCAACATAATTAAAAGTGAACTCACCACCCCCCCAAAAAAACCCTCTTCTTCTTTTCTTCTACAAATCTGTCGATAATATCATTGTTCTCTCAACCATCCAAAACCTAAAACTAAAGCATCACCCCTGTATCCTCCCACTAAGTCCTTTGGGTAGGGGCAGTGACAGAATTATAAACTAGAGTGAGAAGAGGGATTTTTAAAGGCCTCTTGTAGGACATGGCACTGGACCTGAGTTTTGAATGAAGATAGAGATTTTAAGAGTAGAGGTGAAGAGGGCAGGCATTGTAGACAGAGGAAAGGCAAAGACATGAAAGAATGTTATGTGTAAAGAACAAGTAGGTCGGCTTCTTGAGCACAGGAATTTGCCTCATTTTTCATCGTACTTTCATTCCACCTTCGCTATTAAGAACCTATGCCATATTGTGCACCTTTTATGTTCTCAATAAATATTTATTGAATTATTACTCTGAAATATTTCCAAAAGCAGTTGAGCCACTTGACTCCTGGTTTGTCCACAGCACTTAGATTTGTCCTGAATATGATAGGCAAATGAAAAAAATAACAAAAGTAGATATAAATAAAAGAATTTTAAATCAGAGATTCCCTTTTCTTCCAAGACTTATAATAGTCAGTCATTAAATTCAATGATTCCTTGGTCAGTGAATCAGTTCTATCATTTGCTTTTGCAAATAATGAAAATAACTGAATGATATCAATTTAATCATCTGTAGTTGTGTTAATTGTTTGTTGACCTTTAAATGGTCACTCTGGTTATGAGACTACTATATATATATTGTTACCATATATAACAATTAACTGGAAGAAATCTTAGGATGGTTGTCAGCCTGACTGCAGTCAGTCCTTCCACTGTGGAATTTCCCTTCATCTTAAATCATTTCCTCTCCCATGCCTTCTATTCACCAGCTCTTATTGAAACCTGGCCACACCCTGATGATTCGATACAACCTCCTTAGCCACCCTTTCCAGTACTTGCTGCATCTGCACTCATTCTCCTTGGCTTGAGACCGGGACATTGGAATATTCCTACCTTATATGTTATCTTTGAGGCACACCTTACTGCAATTTCCTTTCTACAATTCATTTAACAAATTATAAATATATCAGAAGATTGAAAATCTTTTCTGAAATTTGTCCATACATATTTATTAAGCACTACTGTGTGCCATATACTTTGCTTAAACAAAGTAAGCTTGATGACTTATGTAATGTTTTTGCACAGAATATATGCCTCTGTTGAACACAGGCAGTGAGATAGAGAAATTGGTAGTGTTTCCAAAAATGCTACAGAGAGGAATGAGACAGAAAGAACTCCAAAGAAGAGATAAGAAATTTGAGGTGAGAGGGGCATATTATAAAGTGAAGAGAGAGGCAGACGGATGAGGAAGAAGCTCGACATACTTGGTTCATCCATGTAGAAATGTCAGTCAAAGTCATGAATGATAAGATTTTCAATGAAAGAATGAAGGGAAAAAATCAGAGGCCACTAGAAAGATCTGGGAGGGGTATGTCCATGAGCAATGAAAGAAATTAATATAGGATAACACTATAGGATCACTAAGGGAAGTGGTTGTATTTAAAAAAAAATGGTTGAAGTCAATATAGACATTGAGTTGCCATACTCCTATCCATATTATTAGTGACTATTTTCTTTAAATTGCTGACCAAATAGATATATTGTGGTAACATCTATGAGTTACAATTTACTGATAATGACAAAGATCATGCCCCCTCTATGCCCTCTGTACTTCTTGCTTAAGTTTTCACATAAAGGGCTCCATGCATCAGGATGGAAGTCTTTCTTTTTACTATCCTAGAGGTACTCATATACAAGGCATGCTGTTCATTCTTGATATGGAACTGGCGCATTATTTTTAAATATGATCACTTAAGTATATTTCTTTCATAGTAATCTTGTACATCTTTTTTTACCATCTACACACCTTGGATTTAACTCTACCATCAACATGCCTCCAACCACAAAAGAAACTCTCATCACCAGGAAACTCAACATCATGGTAATTGTATCACTTTTGGTACCCTGCTCTCTGATTGAAGAACTGGAGGACAAAGTAAGAATCTCCTTTCAAAGCCTCCATATTAAAAACACTCAGAAGCCAAGCCAGCTCTCCATTTCCCACGAACTGTACCTCTTGGATTCTACCCCAACATCATCATATAATCATCCCCCCACCTTCTTCAACTCTGTCCTTCACCCCTCTTTTTAGCACCCTTTTATGTCTTAACTTCCCCATTAGATTGTAAGCTCCTCAAGAGTAGAGACTATCTCACTTTCCTATTTGTATCCCCAGTATGTGGTACAGTGGCTGGCACATAATAGACACTTACTAAATGTTTATTGTACTATAGTATATAATTATATCACAATATTGTGATGTCACCATTGGCAGCATACTGGAGGATAGGGCTTATACCCACCACATGTTCAATGGAAACACTCAAATCCATTTCTTTCCATATAAGTGTGTGAAGGATTCCTGTTAATGTGTACTTTAAAAGAATGCCTTAACACCTGCAAGCTGCACATTTGCTGCATAAATCTAGCACTTTATAAGTCATTAGTATCACTAAGGAGGGAATTTAATTTTATGATTACAGAGCTCCTCCCCACCCCCCTGTGCAATCTTTAGCAAAATCCTTTTGAAACCCAAATCTCATAACATCATTTAGGAGTGAGCTTATACATCAGAGTTTGTTGCTGCTTTCAAGGTCTGTTAACATGATTTTGTCATTTGCAGTTTATAACTCTGGCTACACTGCTACTAAGGCAGGTTATGCATAATAATTCCAGCTGACAGATGGGCAAAGTCACTCTTTAAAGGAATGACTGAATTTTGGTGGCTTGGCAATAGTAACTATCAAAAAAGTAATATAAAAATGCAAAAAAGAATGAAAATAAGAACTTGGTTTCTAACAGTACATATACATAGATTTCCTTTTCTTTTTGGGTATTACACTGGTGAGAAGATTGTTCTATAAGTATAGAACAGTATTCATTTTACAATCTCACTGAATTAGTTTGGTTTTGGTTTGTTTTCCTATAAGAATAAATATCATGTTGGAGAACATTCTGGGAGAATAAAAGAGGAGTGAGACCTAGGTTGAATTCTAGATGATGTAAATACAATGCATTAATAAAAATCTATTTAAAAAGAACAAATATATTGCCATAGTATTAATTGAAAAAATTAGACCAGGTTAGTATTTTTAGAATACTACTAATTTCTGCCAATGGACATAGATCTAAGAACATTTGTGAAATACAATGAACTTGGAAAACACTTAAAACTACATTAGAGGACTCCCACTCATGTTACTTTGCATATAAAGTATTCACTTAAATATAGCACCTAAAAAAAAGACAAATCCAGAAATTGAACTTGTATGGAATGTTTGGTAGTAGAGTACATTTCTTGCATCATCCATATGGTGATTAAATTTTGAATTGCAGAGAAAGGAAAGAAAAATCAAATCTTTCTCTTGATATCTACTGAGAGAGAATACCCAGTGTCAACCACCCCTTCTTTTCCCCACCTCACACATATAGAAGGATATCAGGTTTCAGAATCTATTAGTTCTTAATGCATCTTCTTAATCCACCAACATAACAATAATTGTACTGTCCCTATCAAGAAAGTAGCAAGGGGGGAAGAGAAGTAAGGGAGGAATATGATAAGTTTTCATATCTGACCAAGCTGCTATTTTCTATATATAGTACATATTCCATCTCCCAAATCAATATTTTTGGACAAGCTGTCTCCTATGCCTAGAATAGACTTACTTCCTATCACTACTGCCTCAGAGAATTCCTAGCTTCCTTCAAGTTCAGTTCATGTCATTTTATACTTCCTATATTTTGAAAAGAATAGTCATAATGTTTGTAGTTTTTTTATTTCCTTTTTCCTTTTTCAAAAAAATTATTTGTTTTCAGTTTTCAACAATCACTTCCTTAAGTTTTAAATTTTCTCCCCCACCATGCCTCTTCCCTCCCAGAAAGCATGCAGTCCTACATGGGTCCTACACCTACATTCCTATTAAACACATTTTCACTTTAGTCATGTCACATAGAAGAATTAAAATGAAGAAAGCAGAAGAAAAAACAAAACAAAACATAACACAAGAGAAAATAGTCTGCTTCATACTATTCCTATTCTGTAGTGCTTTTCCTGGATGTGGATGGCATTTTGCATTGAGTCCTTTGGGAATGTTTTAGGTGTTTGCCTTACTGTGAGGGGCTAAGTCTATCGGAAACAGTCCTCGCGTACTGTAGTTCTTACTATGTATGACATTCTCCTGGTTCTGCTCCTTTTACTCAGCATCAGTTCATATAAGTCTTTCCAGGTTTTTCTGAGGTCTGCCTGTTCATCATTTCTTATAGCACAATAATATTCCATTACATTCATATGCCACAACTTGTTTAGTCATTCCCCAATTGATGAGCATTCCCTTGATTTCCAGTTCTTGGTTACCATTAAAAGAGCTGCTATAAATATTTTTGTACATGTAGGAGACCTTTTCCCATTTCATAATCTAACTGGGATACAGTCCTGGAAGCAATATTTCTGGGTCAAAGGGTGTGCACATTTTTATAGCCCTATGGGCATAGTTCCAAATTGCTCTTCAGAAAGTTTGGCTCAGCTCACAGCTCCACCAACAATGAATTAGTGTTCCAACTCTCCCACATCTTCACCAACATTTATTACTTCACTCTTTTATCATGTTAATCAGTCTTATAGGTGCAATGTGGTATCTCAGAGTTGTTTTGATTTGCATCTCTCTAATCAGTTGTACTTTAGAGAATTTTTTTTTCATATGACTGTAGATAACTTTAATTTCTTCCTCTGAAAACTGTCTGTTCATATCCTTTGACCATTTACAAATTGGGGAATGGCTAATTTCTTCTAAATTTGACTCAGCTCTCTATATGCTTTAGAAATGAGACCTTTATCACAGACACTAGCTAGAAAAATTCTTTCCCAGTTTTCCACTTCCCTCCAAATTTTGGTTGCATTGGCTTTGTTTGTGCAAAAACTTTTCTATGCAATGTGATCAAAATTATCCATTTTGCATTTGTAATGTTCTCCATCTCTTGTTTGGTCATAAATTTCTCCATTCTCCATAAATCTGACAAACCATCCCTTGCTCCCCTAATTTGTTTATAGTATCAGCCTGTATACCTAGATCGTGTATCCATTTGGACTTTATTCTGGTGTATGGTGTCAGGCATTGATCTATGCCCAGTTTCTACCATACCATTATCTAGTTTTCCCAGCAGTTTTTTTACAAACAATGAGTTCTTATCCCACAAGCTGGGATCCTTGGGTTTATCAAACTGTAGACTGCTATAGTCATTGACTACTTTGTCTTGTGTACCTAACTTATTCCACAGATCGAACCCTCTATTTCTTAACAAGTACCAAGTGGTTTTGATGATTGCTGCTTTATAATACAATTTGTTATCTGATATGGCTAGGCTACCTTCCCTAGCATTTCTTTTCATTAATTCCCTTGATATTCTGGACCTTTTGTTCTTCCAGATGAATTGTCATAATTATTTTTTCTAGCTCTAGAAAATATATTTCTGGTAGTTTGATTAGTATGACATTGAATAAGTAAATTAATTTAGGTAGAATTGTCATTTTTATTATATTAACTTGGCCCATTCACAAGCAACTGATGTTTTTTCATTTATTTAGATATGACTTTGTGGGTGCAAAATGAGTTTTTATAGTCCCTGGGTTTGTTTTGGCAGGTAGACTCCCAAATATTATATAGTGTCTACAGTCACTTTAAGTGGGATTTCTCTTTCTATCTCTTGCTGTTAGGCTTTGTTAGTAATATATTGAAATGCAGATGATTTATGTAGGTATATTTTATATCCTGCAACTTTGCCAAACTTGTTTGCTATTTCAAGTATTTTTTTATTTGATTCTCTAGGATTCTCTAAATATACCATCATATCAGGATTCTCTAAGTATATCATAATATTGTCTGCAGAGTGATATCTTAGTTTCCTCTTTGCCCAATCTAATTCCTTCAATTTCTTTTTCTTCTCTTATTGCTAAAGCTCACATTTCTAGTACCATATTGAATAACAGTGATGATAATGGACATCCTTGTTTTACCCTGGATCTTATTGGAAATGCATCTAGCTTTTCCCCATTACATATAATGCTTACTGATTGTTTTAGATAGATACTACTTATTATTTTAAAGAAGACTCCATTTATTCCTATGCTCTCTGGTGTTTTCAATAGGGAATGAGTGTTGTATTTTGTCAGAAGCTTTTTTTGCATCTATTGAGATAATCATATTGTTTCTGTTAGTTTTGTTAGACTGGAATAATTTCAATGACCTGCACTATACCTATAAAATGAGCTTTTATAACTTTGGTTTTATTTTCCAGCTACTGTTGACAAGTCTCCAAATGTCCAAATTTGCAGTCAACTAAAAATATCATAAATCTAGAGTTGGAAGGAACCCTAGCTACCATCTAATCCAACTGCATTATGTATTTGAGAAAACTGAGTTACAGAGAGGTTAATTGACTTGTCTAAGGTAGTAAGTGGCAGATTTAATTCCCAGTTCTGAACTTTCTCTCTAATTGGAATCAGTTCCAAATTCATCTTAATCATTGCACTGTAGTTTCCAGTTTATCTCTCCACAGAAGTACTGTAATGAGCCTCTTTTTAAAAATTACGAAAAATTTCTAGTAACTATATTTAGGTTTCCCAGTGAATGCTCATGTTTTTCTTTTACATAAATCTATGACAACTGCTTTGGAACATTCAGAGAAGATGAGAACATGAAGAAATGTTTATTCTTATGTAAGTACTTTCTGAATTCTAATGATGGAAAGGCTGTCCAGCTGTTATATATAGAAAGTACTGTGATATATCTGTGATGGAGCACAGAAAACAATTACCTTTTTTTGTCTCAAAGTGAATTGAGCTGTAACTTAGTGCTTTTTTACCTTGAATGCATATACCAGAAAATTAAGAAAGTTCAATATGATGAGTTTATTTCAAGTGATTTATTAATTCTCTGCCTAATTTAAGACTGAGGTTTATGAGCTATTTTGCAGTAATAGAGAATACAGTGCATGAATAGTTTTACAGTTAGAGTGAATTAAAAAAAAATATGAGGCTGTTCTGAGTTGATTACACAAAGAAATTTGTCATTGTGTAAGTTTTGAGATAAGCACAGACAAAAAATTCTTTAAATACACTTCTCAAAAGAATGCAAGTATGAGAATCTTCCTGTTCTTATTCAGCCAAGAACAAAATCTTTTAACCACTATGTAATCCAAATATTCAAATCAGAACACTTGAAACACTTGCACATTTTTTGTCTCATTGCAACTTCACATAGGTCATATTGAGTTGTGAGACTTTGAAAACAGTCCAGTATACAACCCCTAGATTTGTGCCCATGACTCAGTGAGATGTATAGAACATCAGCAAAGTACAGAGGAGAGAAGAGTATCATGGGAAACTTGGAAATACGGTCCAAAAGTGAATCTCAGAGACACTGAATTTCATCTACATGAATATCTATTGTCTCTAAGTCCTACAATATATACCTGGCCTTGGTGTTCCCCTGCTTAAGATGTTTTCCTAGTTCATTACTACCTCCAGGATAAGTTGCAAACTCCTGTCCTTCATATCAATGTTCTTTACAAGGGGGCTTAAATATGATTCTAGATTGATTTCACATTGTTTCCCCATCATACTCTTCAGTGTGTGCCAGGATATATACAAGGCTGTATTTCCATGCCTGCTATGCTTTCTTTCTTTATCTTTAATTCTAATAATACCCTTGTAATGTCTTTTAAGGCTCACCTCCAATTCTGACTAGGTAAGAAGGCTGTTCTGATCTCCTTATTTGCTAACACTCATCCCTGACATCACTTTGTAGTTCTTTTGTATACTTGGGGCATACACATAAAGTATGTTTACCATGGTTTACTGTAGCATGAGGAAAATGGATAGAGAGCTGGCCTCAGTCAGCAAGACCTGAATTTTCAAGTTCTACCACTGACATATGCAAGCAGTTATTCTGGGAAAGTCACTTAAGCTCTGAGGGCCTTAGGTAGCTCTGTACAAATAGAAGGAATAAAAAAGAAGTTGTGAAGCACCTACTATGTGCAAGGTACTAGACTAAGAATTTTACAAATACATTTCATTTAATATTGATAACATTCCTGGGATGTAGGTCCCCATTGTATCACTGACAACATTGAGACAAACAAGGTTAGTGACTTATTTAGGTAAATGACTTATCCAGGGTCATACAGTTAGCTTGTGTCTGAGACCAGTGGCTGAATACAGGTCTTCCTGATTCCAAATACAGTCCTTTATCTACTATACTACTTGGATTTGTTGCTCAGTGGATTGAGTTATGTCTGCGATATCATTTGGGGTTTTCTTGGCAAAGAAACTGTAGTGGTTTGCCATTTCCTTCACCAGCTCATTTTTGTGATGAAGAAATTAAAGTAAACAGGGTTAAGTGACTTGTCAAGGATCACCCAGATAGTAAGAGTCTGAAGCTGAATTTGAACTCAGTTTTTTCTGACTCCAAGTTCTGCCCTCTTTCCACTGTACCACCTAACTGCCCACTACCTGGAGACCCTGTGGATAATTTTTCATACCACAGACATAACAGCATCTTGGATTGTCACTAAAAAAATCACAGATCCTCAAGACATGGTAGGAGAATTGACATAATACACAAAATAATTTTGTGTTTGTACAAATGTTGCTCTACTTTCAAAGACTTCTTCCTCTTTTGATTATACAATATCTTATGCTAGTGAGTTTTACCCATGTGTACTGAATTTTGTAACATACAATTGTTAAGTGAAATATTTTTAGTGAATTTGTATATTTATATGTATACACATAATAGATATAAATACAGGTTCCGTGAAGAAACTGTTAATGACACATTAAAACTATATCCTACGCATGAATGACTAATCTGCTCAATAGTTTCAGCTTGTTTCTTCTAAAACAACTTGACTCTGGCATTCATCCAAGGGATATTGACTTGATGAATGCCACATATAGCAGACACATCATAGAATCATAGATGTAGATCTGAGAGGGACCATAAACGTTATCTAGTCCAATCTCTTTATATTTTAAAGATCAGGAAACTGAGGCACAGGATAATTCAATTACTTTCCCAATTTCACACAGGGTTAGAAATGAAATAGCATCTGACAAATGATAAAAAATGGCTTAGTTACTATTCCATGTGAAACTTACATTTGAGTTTAAAATTATTTAAAGGTGAGTTTATTTCTTTGGGGGTTTTCCCCAAGTTCCATTATGAAACTGACCTTCTGACAATCATAATGCTCCATCCTCAAGGACATATGCTCATCTTCTAGTCTTCCTTTAAGTAATCAACTAAGCAATGATTCCATCAGTTATAATCTAATTTTGTTAGACACCCTCAAATTCTTGTGCATCAGGTTAGTCAAAGTTCCCAGTCTAGGCAGAATCATACTTGGAAAGCATGTAGAGAAGATATGGTAATTTGACTCTCACCACATTTTTGGAGAACAAGATAGAGAGAAGCATTCCCCTATAGCTTCCAGTGATTACAAATTTATTTTAATAATTAGAGTCTCTGTAGTAAAATTTAGAGAGACGTTTCATAGTTAAATTTTTAGTTTGCTGTGGTGTTGACACCAATCTTACACGCAGTTTTTATTATTTGAGAATCATTTTTTTTTGTTCACCACAATATTACAAAAATATAACTCTAACCAAGTGTGGCCTGACAGAGGAAAAGTCAGAAAACATAAATATTCACGTTTCCATTATAACTTCTAGTCAAGACGGAAAGACATCAGATAGATTCATTAAGCAAAAACTGCCCCATTGCTTAAAGCTCTTACTAACTCTGAGTATATTTGATTGAAAAGATTAATTATGATCTTTTCTTTAAAATCTCTGAATTTTAATGAGAAATTCTTACTACTTAGAATATCAATGAGTTGGTAGACATAGCAAACATATAGATTATTTTCAAGTTATTTTATAAACTGTATTCAAAAATTTTCTCATAAACTGATATAAAAGACCTAATTTTAAATATTCTCATGCTATAGTTATGGTTCTAGTAGAAAATTGCTTGAATGAGAATTTTTTTATGATATATCAAAAATGCTTCAATTAATTCAAATTCTCTCAAATTCATTTAGAGCAATAGTCAATTAAATAATTATTTTTGGAAACTCAATTTAGATATGTATTTAAAGTTTTTTTGTAATTTTCAGGCAGAATTTCATTTTAGGAAGTGGCTTTGTGAATTTTGACAATGGTAGGGGCAGTTGATGGTGTGTCAGGCTTAGAATGAGTAAGACCTAAGTTCCAATTGGGCCCCAGGCACTTACTATATCTATGATCCTGAACAAGTCACTTAACCTCTGTTTGCCTCAATTTCCTCAACTATAAAATGGGGATAATAATAGCACCTACCTCCCAGGATTGTTGTAGAGATCAAATAATATAGTATTTATTAAGCACTTAGCAGAGTGGCTGGCACATAGTAGCTGCTACATAAATGTTAGCGATGATTGTTAATAACAACCATGCAATATTCAAACATCTTTGAATTCTGGCAAACAAGGTTTTGACCCTGTGGGCGATCAACAATGCACTATGTGTTCTTTCTAATGTGGCTTTTACTTTTTATGTCTGGCATTTTTAAAAAAACTGGACACATTTAATGAAATAGCATAGTATAGTGGGAAACAGTTGAATTTGAAATCTGAGGATCAGGATTTGAATCTCAGCTCTGCAGCTCTCAAGAGTATCATTTTTGCATCTGTAAAATGAAGAGATTGAACCAGATAACCTCTATAGTCTGTTCTAGCTCTAAATCCATGACACTAAGTTAATACTTAAAATAATAAAAAGTCAATCTCTTTAGGAAGACTTCATCAGAAAAGGCTTAAATAAATGGGTATAGGGAGGGGTATGATATATTCAACTTGAACCATCTCACAAAAGACAATTATTAAACTTTCAGTGGGAGCATTTGCACCTCAGAAAGGAAAAAAGACTATAAATCAAGGCTTGAGTTGTTTTTGTTTTTTTGGTTGGTTGTCTAGACTCAAGAGAGTGATAGAGAAAATATTAATGATGCAGATTAAATTTTAAGTATGCATTGTATACATTATATTTCTCAGAGAGGTGATTGTTAAACATTTACCAGCATAAACCTGATTATGAGGTAGGCTAGTCATGGTTTCTTGGAGACAATCCTGGGCATTTTGAGGACTATTTTTTATACAGGAACAGCTTAAATCAAGTTGAATTTCTCAATTTTTATAAAGTTAGCCAAAGTTTTTATGTAGTCCTAGATATATTAAAGTTTGAAATATCAGAGGAGCATGTTAGTTTGAAAGACATTTCTGCTTAATGAGTTCATTTTATAAAACACAATGAACTTTATAAAATATTTAAATGGAAAAAAATTAACAGCATAAAGAAAGGCAAAAGCAGGAGTATATTAGAAAAAAGCAGTCAAGTGACATGTTTTTGTGATAGATCTCTTTGGTTTCTGTATTCAGTTCTCTTGCATGCCAATTTCTCTGTCTCCCTTTTCATTTTCCCCTCCCCTAAGGAATGCCTGTCCATGAAAATGAATTTACAGTCTCAGACTGCCCTATCTTAGCCTGTTCAGCCATCTGTCAGGGTCTTCTGCAACTGTCTGAAACTGTGGTTTATCTTGACCTTCACAAGCAAGTTCAAATTCACAGGTTTTTTTAGTCAATTAAAAGGACTCAGACCGGCTCCTTAACTCATTTAAAATTATAAGCCAGAAGAGGAAAGGAGATGATAACTGAACCTTCCATCTACCCACATGCCCTTATTATCCTCAAGGTCCATGACAGGCAGTGTCAATCATGAACCAACATGATATAAATTTTCTGCCATTCCATTACACTCATGGTCCTGTGGGAAGTTTAATCCCTGCTCTGAGCCAATGGTAAAGAAAACACACACACACACACACACACACACACACACACACACACAACAATGGTCCTCAGCGTGACAGTCAAATATAAAAACATGCCCGGGGAATCCAGTTTGAACGAAGCTATGGGAGTTTTGAGTCTAAAACAGAATGAGTTTAGAGTCTGTGAGTCTGAATGATGTCAAGAGACCAGGATGGTTATTTGCCTACTCAGCGTCTTCACAGAAATCCCTGAATCCCAGGCCAGCTGTGGTGCCAGCCTCAGTGGCTTGCCTCTGGAGGATGTCTGGGTGTGTCTGAATCCCTAGTGAAGTCCATGTACCAGAATAGAGAGTATTCTGTCCTTGAGTACCTCAGGGTTCCTGTGAAACACCCCTTCCACTGTGAGTAACTGATTATTTTTATACTGGAGGAAGTTTCACTTAGACATGGTGTGCTAAGGTTGATGCAAAAATTGTCAAGATCAAATTCATTTTGAAATAAGTTGCTTACTCTTTAAGTACAGAGCTGGGCTAAAGTGGAACAAAAATTTAAAAAAAAAATTCTAGGTCAAGGATAGGGAAGAAGTACAGTTAAAGTGGGAGAAAAAACATACCTGCCTTAAAGAGCCAAAATATACAGGCAAGGGGGAAAACATCTCCACCCAACAGGAAATCAAACTGATGTTAAGAAATGCTACAAAAAGACAGACTCCGGAAAACTCCTCATTGCATCACTAGCTGTGAACATAGGGAAACCTTCACTTAGAGCCTATGTGAAATTGAGAACCAGAAGAACTCAAGATTAAAAATTCTAATATCAATGTACATCACTGCATTGCTTTGTGTGTAAATTCACTCCTTAACGACTATATTGGAAATCAGATTTTGTTCATATTTAGTACCTTTTAAATGTCACCAAAACGTATTTCCTCCCAGGTGTCTCATACTCTCTTAAGTTTAGATGTAGTTAGTCAACGAGTATTTAGTAAACGCCTATTATGTGTCAGGCTTGCAGTTTTATTCTGGAGAATTTAATGTAATGTAAACAAAGAGTACAAAGTGTGTGTGTGTGAGTGTGTGTGTGTGTACACACATAATATACATATATACAAGTGTATACATAGCATGTGATATGTATACATACACACTTGTATACATATATGTATGTGTATGTTTATATATACATATATATGTGTATGTATATATATATATATATATATATACACACACACACACACACACACACATACACATACACATACACAGAGGGTAGATTAGAGGTAACTGACACAGGGAAGGTCCTGGCATTGAGGGGCATGGGGAAAAGGCTTCTCGTTGAGGTATGATTTTAGCAAGTACTTGAAAGACACTGGAGAAATCAGGAGGCAACCAAGAAATGGGAAAGAATTACAGCTGTGAATCATTAGTAGAAATTGATTACTCAGTATTTACTGCATGCCTGCAAGAGGAGAAGGTTTGCAGAGAGCTGGAAAAAAGGTCTTCTCATTCCCAACTTTGAGAAACAACACGTAGTTCCAAATTCTCTCCAGGAAGAGGTCTCTGAAAGGATACAAAGACTCTGGGAAGAATCTAACAGGTAGAGGAACTAGAACTTTGATCATGTACCTCTCTCCAGCTTACTACAGTAGAAATTTTGGAGAGTGTTGGCATCTGTTCATATATCCAAACAAGGTAGATATTCTGAGGGCTTTTTGGACCAACCTGGAAGATATGAGAATTATAACAGTCATATAATAATATAATAATAGCTAGCATTTATATAGCACTTTAGTAAGTTTGTAAAGCACTTCATAAATATTAACTCACTTTATGCTCACAAGAACCCTGAGAGTTATGTACTATTGTCATCCCCATTTTACAGTTAAAGAAAATGAGGCACAGAGAAATTATGTGATTTGCCCATGTTTACACAGCGTGGAAATGTCAGGGGCTGTATTTGAACTCAGATCTTCTAGATTTCAAGACTCTATCCACTGCACCATCTTAAGCAAGACAAATATAAAGCAGTGGTGGCACGTGAATGGAGTTCTTGACCTAAATCTCTTAAGTCTAGAAGTAGAGTTCCCAAATGGAACAGATAAATTCCTAGATCAAACAAGTTAGAGTTGAAGGTCAACAAGGAAGGTCACACTGTGGGAGAATAAAATTGTACTATGGCCTTTACTGACACAGTCAGGGCAGCTAGGTAGCACCATCTTCCTGACTTCAAATCTTACCTTGGACTTTTACTAGCTGTGTGACCCTGGGCAAGTCACTCAACTCCATTTGCCTCAGTTTTCTCATTTGTAAAACGAGCTAGAGAAGAAAATGACAAACCACTCTCATATCTTTATCAAGAAAACCCAGATGGGGCATAAAGAGCTGGACACAGCTGAAGCAACTTAACCACAAAGAATAACAACCTTTACTGATGCTCTGAGTTATATGGACTTTGTAGGTCCAGGGGAAGTTTTCCACCTGCTAGCTATCCCATGTTTTCTGCTTATCAGGAGTTTCCATCCAGGATAGAACTAGAAGTCTAGAAGACTGTATGTATCTCTGGGGAGGCCCACCATAAAGAGAAGAGTTTGTATTGGATGTTTATGGGCTTGATGAAGCGAGACAATTGCAGTTTTTCACAGAAGTTAAATAAGACCTATATTATCTTCAGTATTTTGTTAGCCTGAGTGCTGTATGAGGGCTATGAGCCCTTTCTTATTTACTGTGAAATTTAGACATAATTTGACTTTTAACTTATTCAGATGAAATGGTGGGTTATAGAAAAAAACCCAAGGATTATTAAGAATCCCCTCAATTTTGAAACTGGTCCCTTTAAACCCGAAGTTTAAATTATGGTACATGTATATCAGGTATGCCCTGGACTCACTATCCTAGGGTTAGCCTGACCACATCTGCTTCTCAGAGTAGTAGGGGAACTTTTTAATGGCTAGAAGTGACTGCCTCCATTGTCACTGGCTCAGACTCCCATTCTAGGTGTGTTTTCATCACAGTTGACCACTAATGACCAATTTAACCAATTAACGTCAATTATCTTGTTTTTTAAAAAAAGGAGATGCTTATTTCAAAGATACAGTAAGAACAGAAGTTCAAACATTACCCCTCAATAAGCTGGCAACACACTCTCCTCATATCATCATGATATCTGGGGAAAAGAGGCCCACATTTAACCCAGTTTCTACATAGCATTTGTCCCTTCAAGTTCATATCCAAATGTGGCATCAGTGCCTAATGAGTTCTCTTCTCAATTACTGTGGGGCTGAGCCCCAAGGTTGCTCCTTGAGGCATTGATGCTGGACTGCCTGTGAAACTCATCATTGACTCAATATCCAGACACCTGGGTACCCATCATCTTACTCTCCTGACCTTTAAAAACTCATAAGACAGCCTCCAAATTAATCTCCTTCACCTAAAATAAAAGAGCAAACTCCAAAAGCAGCAAAGCACTGACAGCTGAACCCAAAGAGATCATAGAAAGTGAGAAAGGCCCCACCCACATCTACAAAAATAGTTTTAGCAGCTCTTTTTATGGTGAAAAAGAATGAAAAATTGGGGAATGACTGAAAAAGTTGTGGTATATGAATGTAATGGAGTACTATTATGTTATAAAAAATGACAGGCAGATTTCAGAAAAACCTGCACTAACATGAACTGAGTCTGAGTGAATTGAGCAGAACCTGAACATTTACACAGTAACAGCAGCACTGTATGAAGGTCAGCTATAGCTGACTTAGCTCTTCTCAGCAATGTAATGATCCAAGACAATTTGAAAAGACTTGTGATAGTAAATGCTATCTACATCCCCAAAGAAATATGGAGTCTGAATGCAGATGGAAGCATACTATTTTCACTTTTTTGGGGGGGGATATTGTAGTTTTTCCCTTTTGTTCTGATTCTTCTTTCAGAACATGACTAATATGGAAATATTTTTCCGTAATTGTACATGTATAACCTATATCAGTCTGCTTGCCATTTTGGGGAAGAGGGAATGAGAGGAATAGAGGGAGAAAATATTTGAAATTCAAAATCTTATAAAAGATGAATGTTGAAAACTATTTTACATGAAATTGGAAAAAATAAAACATCATTTACAAAAAACCCCTGAAAAACTGCATTCACTGGTCACATTGACTTTGGAGAGGCAAGGCTCGAGATAGATGTCCTTAACAATATTGTTTCTCATCAGATTCCATTATTAAAGGAATCAAACCAAGAGCAAAGTTTACTAGAAAGAGAATGAGACCAACTAAATTCTTTTGACATCATCCTCCATCGCAGTTCTCCAACATTAGCCAATAAAAGAAGCTGCTGTCTTCTATATGGTTAGAAACCTGAAATAGTTTCAGAATGTCTTCCATTTTCCAAAGTCTCTACCACAGTACTTTAATTAAAAATCATCTTAGGATCCCCAAAACTCATCAGTTTCTTTTATGTGGGGAATAACATCAGGTTAGATTTGTACATTATATATAAGAAAGGACAGCTTGAGAACCAAGGCAGGAAATGCATAAGGAAAAATGGCTTCTAGAATTATGTTCAATTTTTTTTGTCTCCTGACAATGTTAAACAGGTTCTATAGTTTTCCAGGGATCCAGGAAAGGCAAGATATATATATATATATATATATACACATATACATACATGTACATATATGTGTGTACATATATATTCTCATGATTCCTCTGTATTGAGAGGTTGCCATACAAGTGTGTACTCAGCTTTAAAAGGGAAAGTTTAGCCAAGTAGCTTTGACACTAAAATCTTAAAACTGAAGTAGAGTAAATATGAAGTTATCAATATTCCCAATCCAGGGGTTAGCACATTAGGTACCCATACCATACACCTTCTCCACTTCTATTATATGAAGATTTTAAAAATCTGTAGATTACAGTAGTAAAGTTTCTGTTATAAACCCTGCTCTATCCTCCATGCATGACCCCTATCTACCCTACAGCTGATTTTCTAGCATCCTGCTTCTCACAGGACAGAGAATTTCAAATGTAAACATGTGCTTGTTGGCAACGCTCAGTGATGACATATGGAGCAGTGATAGTGAAGATAAGGTGGAGGATATAGGTAGAGGAAGTGAGCTGTTATTGTAGGATAAGAGAAAAATAAGTAGATCAAGGAAAAGACAGGAAAACTAAAGATAGTTTCAAGGAATCCTCAAGGAATGCAAGTCTCCCAGAAAAAAGGAAAAAAAAAACAATTAGTAAGTGAAGATAAACAACTGCAAATCAGAGTATAAGGAGAGGGAAAATAAAATGAACTGTTAAGTAAGATATATCTTATTTTACAGAAACAATGTATTGTCATGAAATAATAACAATAGTATTGTCTAATAATAAGTTCAATAGTTCTTTCCATTTGTAGACATGAATATATATACGTTTATGTTTGTGGGTCTGTATATATGTAGATAGTGCTACACTGTGGCTTACCAACACAGATGTGAGACATTATGGCTGTGTCTTTTTAGACCTTTTTTCTCTTTTGATGTTTGACCTTAAATTTTTCTCTCTCTTGTTCAGAATACTGGCTTATTGAAATAGGGTTTTCATTAGCTAATGCATTTATTATTCAATTATGCATGATTAAATTGATGGGGAAAGATGCTTTTAACACTAAAGGTTTGTTCCAAGCCAAATTAAAGGCGGCCTAATCTGTACCTACTCATAAAACTGAGTCAATCCCTTGGATTGAATTGGCAATTTTGATCTGTTAAAGTGTGCTGCATGTAAAAAGTACTGGAGATGACAACAAGAAAACTTGATCTCCTGTTTTAAGTCTCTCCCCATTTCATTTCATCCTCCACACACCTGTCAAAGTAATTTTTCCTAAGTTTTCCTAAGTTACTCCCCTATTCAATAGATTGCAGAGACTATATATTACTCTAGAATAAAAAGAAAAATCCTGTCTGACACCTAAAAACCTACTTGGCAGCCAGGTGCTCCAATGGCTCAAACACTGGAGCTGGAGTTCGGAAGATCTACATACAAATCAGATCTCAGACTATTCTTATCTGTGTGACCCTGACCAAGTCATTTAACTTCTATATGCTCTGGTTTCCTCATCTCTAAAATGGGGATAATAATAGCACTTACTTCCTGATGTGAAATAATATTAATAAAGTGTTTTCTTTGTCAAATTTAAAAGACTACATAAATGCTAGTTGCTAATAACACACAACAAAACTACCTTTCCACCTTTACCACATAAAATTCCACTTCATGCAGGATAACCACACTGCCCTTCTCATTGCCCTGCATACACTGCATTTCATGGAATGCACCTGTGCCTCTTTTCAACCTATTACACTCCCAAACTTCCGTCAAAACTTAGCTAAGTCTTCACCTTGTTCTTGAAAACATTCTTGTTCCCCCAAGCTACTAATGTCATGCCCAAAAGTTACTATTTTTTCTAATCAACTCACATCAATACTTCCTCCTAGTGTTTTGTAAGATCCTTGAGGGAAGTGGCTGTTTCACATTTTGTGACCCCAGAATTTAACATAGTCTTGGGCACATAGTGGATGCTTAATAAAAGCTTATTGATAGCTTGATTTATAGCAGAGAGATTTCTATGCCACTGAAATGTGGCATAGAAATCACCCTACTGAGCAACTTAGTGAAAAAGAAGTGGGAAATCACACTAGGGATTTTAGGACAGAGTTAGCTTTGATTAAGCAAGATAATATTTACATTTTAAAGTGAATTTAAAAAAGCATTTATTTACAGTAGATTTAACTTGCACTAGAATTTTCACGCAATAAGTAAGAGCAATTTCTTATGTAGGTAGATATGTGACTCTTGGGACACAATAAGGAGAATGTATTACTACATTATATATTGTAAGATCATATTTCTTTTTTTTCCAGGTGGACCTTCTAGTCCCTACCAAAGTGACTGGCATCATTACCCAAGGAGCTAAAGATTTTGGTCACGTACAATTTGTAGGTTCCTATAAACTGGCATATAGCAATGATGGAGAACATTGGACTGTATACCAGGATGAAAAGCAAAGGAAAGATAAGGTAAGAAAACAGTTTGCTTGGTATATAAAGTGCAAGATTAGAGAGGAAAGTGGTTGACCCTCATGTGAAACTGTTTAAGAAATTTGAATGAGCCTATTAATTCATTTGTTAAAATGATCCAGCCAGGTATATATGTAGAAACAACTTAACACAGGAGGCATGTAAATCCAGTCTGAAAATTCATGTGTTATCTAATGAGGACACACTTCATCAAAATTAACCAAAATGTACTGATGACACAGAATTATACATGTTCAGCAAATGTATCAGATTGAATCAAATTAATGGCATAAAATAGAATTCTGCTAGTTCCTTTTGCCACAAAAGTTTCTTCCGTACATTGTCACTATAACATATGTGAATACTTTATCAATGTACTTTTTTATTTGAAATTTTTCTTCAATATGTTCCTCATTAAGAGGGAAAAAGTGTTCTATATACATGCATACATATGTGGGTATATATGTGTATGTGTATAAATTTGTGACAGTAAAAAGAAACTGAGCTTGGGTATTGACTAGTTTTTGCTCAGTAGTTTAGTCAGGTCCAACTCTTGAGTGGAACATAGCACACCAGGCCCTTCTACCTTCCACTCTATGAAGTTATATATGGCAGCCATGATTTAGGAATCCTCAGTGAGTTTGTAATCACGCTCCATCAAAGGCAGTTATAAGTTTTTGCACATTTTCTTTCATGATAAAATAGGGCATGTTTGCTTTGTTTGCTCTTTGGTGATCATGTTGTCATTTGGTAAAATATATAATTGCCCTTTCCTCAGTGAATAAGGGCATATAAATTTACTTTACCTTGTTCGGCACATTTCATTATTTTTTGTTATATAGTATGATCATTACCCATAAGTTTTCTTACTTATGGTGCTAGCAGAAAAATAAATATATAGATGCTTAAGAAAATACAGAAATGCCAGTCGTTTTATATAAATGATTGGTTGAATTTGTTTAAGGGAAACCTAGATACATTTATGGATTTTTCTGTGAAAAAGTACATACAAATAGACATAAAATTAGATTTGCATATGGTTCTGTTCTGTTGACCCCATTTATGTATGAGAAAGAGAATTCTCTCTCTCTCTCTCTCTCTCTCTCTCTCTCTCTCTCTCTCTCTCTCTCTCTCTCTCTCTCTCATTCGCTCTTTCTCTGTGTGTATGCGAATATACATACATGTGCATCACATACACATATCTATATATATGTCTCCTATATATATGTACATATACACATAAAATACACAAATGTGAAGCAATATGGTAATGTAGAGGTTAGATAGCTAGCTACAGAATCAGAAAGACTTCACTCCAATTCTGCCTCTGACATATACTCGCTGCGTGATCTCAGGGATATCAGTTGATGTGTTTGCAGAATGAATTCTGACCTATATTCATAGAGGAAGTTTCCTCACTAGGATTTTCCTATCTATATCAATTGTAGGTCTAATTAAAATGGTAGACTTAGTTAGAAATTGTAGGTTTCATGCAAAAAAAAAAAGAAACCTTATACGTATTGTAAGAAGATTTGAAAATTTCTAACAAATATGATCTTTGTGAGTTGAACACTATCCTTAATACTTTTCTTTCCTGTTTTTTAAATTGTCTTTTCACTTCTCTCTCTGTCTCTATCTCTGTCTCTGTATCACTGTCTCTCTTGGTCTGTGTGTGTGTGGGGGGGTATGGGTGTGTGTGTGTCTTCTTTTCCTCTCTGTAGGGGGAGAGGGTCAGTCTGGACCTATGTTGTCCTCTCTGGATACAATTCTCAGTGTGAAAATTCCCTGCATTAATGAAGGTTGGCCAATTATAATCTGAGAGACCTAAGTCTGAGAAGTACAGTAACTCTCACATAGTCACAAAGCCAGAATACGTCAAAGGTTAGACTTGAATCCAGTGTTTCTGATTTCAAGGCCAGCCCTCTCTCCACTGTATCATGATATCTCTTGACACCTACTCTCCTAAAAATAGCAATTTACATTTTCAATATTTATTTTTTATCAGCACTCTCTTTTACATGGAAACAACATGGCCTACTGAATATAAATGCATCCTTCAAGCCTGGTAGACCTGAATTCAAGTCCTGACTCTGACACAACCAGTCATGGGAATCTGGAGGAGTCATTTACTTCTGAGTTCTCTAAGTAAATTTTTAAGGGGATAGATTGAAGAGTGTCAATCTACATTAGCAGAGGGAATTTCTTCATTGGGGGCTTGCATACATCAATGAAATTACAGGTCTGTTCCCTTTCCCTCTTATTGGAATGACATGTTCCATAACTTTCCACATTTACTGACCACTAGAGCTCCTGAGACAAGATCACTGATAGCTATCTGGGAGGACCTGATAGCCACAGCTTCTAATTTAAATTCACCAGTTAGCAAAGACTGTCCAGGAATACAGTGATCAAGGAAAGATGTCCCATCATTCTTTCTATATTCTCTGTGCCATATTATAGACTGTTCTGGGATCACTGTGATTGATATTCTAATGTTATTGTCAACCAGAGGACACTGAATTCTAGAATTTTCTTCATATTTTAGGGACAGAATAGTGCCCAGGCCAGGAGGAGAAAAGAAAGAAGTAGGAAAAATGATTACATTTCATTTCTGCGTTTTATTAGATTGGCCAACATGTACCCACTCTGCCTAAGCAAGAGGACAAGGGTTGGGATTAGAAGCATGTGCATTCCATGGTCTAGTCTTAAAGTTCAATGTATCTATAGCATGACCAACCACATGAGATCTGGATGATTTTTTAATAATTTGTTACAGATTACTTCAGTTCATCTCAGTCTTTTCAAATGAGCAATCTGCTGTACCAAGAGTTTAATTATCATGGATTAGATTTTTATTATTTTAAGAGCATACTATACACTTTGGGGAGCAGAGCCAAGATGACAGAGTTACAGCACTGACTTTTTAGAGTGCTGCCCCCCAAGCTCTGCCAAATTCCTGTAAAAATGGCTCTAAACAAATTCTGGAGGTGCAGAACCCACAGAATGACGGAGTGAGGCAAATCTCCAGCCCAAGACAGCCTGGAAGATCCCCTGGAAGTGTCTAATCACAACACCCAGGGGACAGGGGGCAGTCCAGTGTGGGCCATGCCCCACAGGCAGGACCTGAGCAAGCCTTGGGGAGACTGCAGCTCTGGCACCTGTGGCATTTTCCAGACTTCAGGATCCCAAAATGCCAAGGACAAATTGGAAGGTCAATGGAAAAAGCCTGTGAGACCAGTGTGGGAGAGTGGAGTGGTCTGGCCCCAGCCCCAGGGCGGCAGAGGGAGAAGGGGGCGGAGGAACCCGAGGCAGCCACAGCAGCGCAGGGGCAGAGACAGCAACTGTTTCTGGAGATCGAGGCCCACAGATGGTGGGGGAATCGAGTGGCTGACAGTACAACCCCACGCCCACTGGAAGCAGATCTACCTTGACAAAGAGCTCAAAAGTCAAGTAAATGGCCAGGAAAATGAGCAAAACCCAGAAAAAGAATCAAACTATAGAATCTTACTTTGGTGACAAGGAAGGACAAAGCATGCAAACAGAAGGAAAACAAAGTCAAAGCTCCTCCATCCAAAGCCTCCAAGAAAAGAATATACTGCACACTTGGAGACAGATGAACTTCATAAATTAACAGTTCCTGAAGTCAATGCTTACCACTCACTTTTCAAATAATTTTTATTAAATACTGTAAAAAAAAATAATAAATCAAAATAGTCCCTTGGTTGAATTTGGCCTACTATCAGACTTATACATTGCATATTTGATGAAATTTTTCCATTTGTATTATCTGTATGAAAGTCAATTATTTTGACTTTAATCAGTCAACCAAAAAAAAAAATTAAACACTTACCCTTACTAGCAAAATGATCTTAGAGAAGTCAAATAAACTTTCTGAGCCTCAGTTTCCCCTCTGCAAAATTAGAAAATTGGACTCAGTAGCTTCTAAGGTCTCTTCCACTTGCAAATCTATACTATGTTACCATGAGCCAAATCCTGGGGAGATAAGAAAGGCAAAAGCAATCCTTATCCTCAAGAGGATCATAGTCTAATGGGGTCTAAGACTGCAAGTAAAAAATTAGGTAGAAAAAGATAAATAGCTACACGTGTTTTTTTAATGTGTATATATTCATATACACACATAATGTTATAAATTAATTTGTGAAAATAATAGCATCTATTTCATTAAAATGAATATGCCAGTTAGTTATTAGAATTATCATACTTGTTTCATGGGAGCTGATTACACTGTAGCAAGAGAGATAAGGAGAGTTTGAATGAAGTCTCCTCAGTTGGATATTCCCTATAGTTGAGCTTTGTTATTTATGGACTCAGAATCAGTGAGATACTGGGAATCTTCAGCAGCAGCCAATTTAATCCGATGTCCATCCGTACCCACAGCTGTCAAGATCATCCCAGTTTGATAAATATAAAATATTTGCTTTTAGTGACTAACAGATGTCCTTTTTGAGAAGATGGGTCCCTGATATATAAATATCTGCAATCTTCTCAAATCTTTCAGATCTTATTCCAAGAATAAATATATTATAAACACACCCACACACATTCAAAATGATTAAGAGTAATCAAGAAAAATGTTATATGAGTAAATGACTGACAGAAGACTAGAACTGGATGGGAAACTTACCTTCTCAGTCTAAGAAACTAGAAGAACTAAGTCACTGTGATGTCATTTTACTGTAGGGACCAATAGTCAGAATTATGAGCTAAAAACATTTCCTAACATCAGGCAGGAAACAATTCCTGC
Source organism: Bettongia penicillata ogilbyi (assembly GCA_023548195.1). Taxonomy (NCBI): domain Eukaryota; kingdom Metazoa; phylum Chordata; class Mammalia; order Diprotodontia; family Potoroidae; genus Bettongia; species Bettongia penicillata. Next base: position 123,534 of record JAJHZJ010001000.1, read on the forward strand.
CTGAACAGAAATTTCTCAATATTTTCACATCATTTCCTATCAATCAGGAAGTCACCAATTCTATAATGGATATTTTTATAGAAAAATTAACTCACAAATCCATATACTTGGTTTCGGATAAGACCCATAGTGCTATATAGATGTTTCTAAGTCTATCATTTTGGAGAAAGTCATCAAAATAACTACTGTAAATAATTAACTGGTAAATCATCTTTAATGTAAAAACCTTGCAACAAGAGTTCTTCAGGGTCATTGCTTTCCCTCTCCTCTTCATTACTTAGCCAAAATTAAATTTTTAGAGGAAATTATAAATGAAAATTAGTAAGGAATGAAGTTATTCTGAAAGCTAAAAATCAGAAGTGTGCATATGTGTGTATGCATATAATGTACATATGCATGTGTATGTATGTGTGTATATGTGCATATTTATACACAAATATATATATATGTACATATATATGTATTTCAAACGCTGCCCAATGCATAGGTTATTATTAAAATAGAAAAAAATGAGGTAAAAGCAAAACCATCTTGTTCCAAGCTCTGAAAACTTTTTGATGTATCAAAATTATAAACAACTCATTATGAAGGAGTGAAATTAATTGAACATAGAGCATAAGTCCTAAATGCCTAAATCCTGATAAGACAATTCTATAGCAGACTCTCCGCCCTAAAAGCATTTTGGGGAGAAGGAACATATCCAAGGAACATATGCAAGAACATAAAATATTGAAACAAAAGTAAAACAAAAAACCTAATGTGAAGAAAACAAAGGTGGTCATGATAATAAATCTGTGATTTCATTACTGTACAGAATCTCATGTGAGAACTCCCTCTCCTGATGAGGATCAGCTCTCCATCTGCTAGCAGCAGGCTCACACCTATCTATAACAATCTGAAAGCTGTTTTGAAAAGAATCTCAATGATGTACTATGAAAAGGTTTTCAGCACCTTGGAAAAAAAGACATATAAATATAATGCATTCTTATTAACTTTACAATTACTATTTATTGTAATTAGTTAAAAATTTGTTAAGCCTCCTATGGGCCAGACACCAAAGTAGATTCTGAGGATACAGATTAAAACAAACAAATAAATAGATGAATGAATATATGAATGAAAGAATGGATAGAGAGGACAGCTTCTGCCTTCAAGGAGTTTACCTTCTACATGCTTCCATATTCATAGATAAGCAAATAAAAATTAATACAATAATAGCTCAGAACATCAGAATGAGAATTCTCATCATGGCCGTAGTCTGTTCAAAGATGGAGTTGGAAAATTTAGTGGTTTATATTGGAAACAGTAATCAGTTCAGTTTTACATGCTTTTGTTGCTCAGTTAAATCTGACCCTTCATGGGTTTTCTTGGCAGAGATACTGGAGTGGTTTGCCATTTCCTTCTCCAACTCATTTTACGGATGAGGAAACTGAGGCAACCAGGGTTAAATGACTTCTTCAGGGTCACACATCTAAGGAAGTACCTGAACTGGATTTGAACTGAGGTCTTCTTGACTTCAGACCTGGCACTCTATGCACTGCACTACCTAGTTGCCCTATTATATAGAGTATGTGAGGGATGGGAGGAAGGAAGTTCCCATGGGTAGTTATCTTAAAAGATGATTAAGAATTTTAAATGACAAAAGATTATGGATTTTATTCTTAAGGCCATAGAGATACTGTATCTTCTTGAGAAGAGTCATGAAATAGTTAGAGCTATGCTTTAGGAATATCAATTTGACAGCCATGTTGAAGATTGATTGGAAACAGGATAAGGTGACACTAGAAGGACTGGAGTTTAAAAACATTTCAAAAGATCTAACCGCAACAATTGGAGTACATTTTTTTAAGGTACATATGTAAGGGAAATAAAATGTTGGATGAAAATTTAAATTTTAAATTAAAATTATAATAAAAATGTCATGTCAACTGATATGACTGACCTTCCTAGTTCTAGGAAAATGAGATCATTTAGGAGGTTATTGTAGTAGCACATTAGAGAGATATGGAGAGTTATGTGTTATGGTGTGAGCTGGGAAAACGAGACAGATGAAAAAAATATGTAGGAGGTAGGACCAATAAGACTTGGCAACTGAATAGATATAGCGATGAGAAGAGTAGGAGATAGTAGAAAATTGAGGATGACTTCTATTTTATGAATTCAGATAACTCCTAAATCTATAGTAAAATACACTATTGATACACTAGTGGAGATACTGAACTGCCAGTTGATGTCAGCAAATTTTACTTTAGAGGTTGAATAAGGCAACTCCAGCTGATTCTTAATATTGTTCGCTGCTGACTTTCCATGGTTACTTTCCAAAGTGGGAAAAAAATAGCTTTATTTACAAGTAGAACATCAGCCAAATGTTTTCTTCCATGGAGCTATAAAAAATAAATAAGATGTCTCAAAGAGCACATGCATCTCTGTTGAGATGTTTTTCAGTAGCAAACACCAGATAGAAATACTTGCCAACAAGTCTTCGAAATTCCTTTGTGTGTCACCCAGTTTACCTATCAATTGGTTTATATGGAGACAGCATAAAAGCTCAGCATCAACTGAAAAAAAATCAGGGCTCCCATGAAGAGAAAAAAATATTTAAAAATAATAACATTTTCCTTGTTTGCCATAAGTGGTGTAAATGAGATTCCAGGAACATATGAATGGTCTCTCTGTCCTCTATTAGTCAGAACTGACTAAGACTTAGGAAACCTGTATGCAGCAAGAAAATATATTTTCAGAAGCTGACTGGAGTAAAATAGCTATCTTATTCTCCTCAACTAGAGGTCAGTAGCTCACTATCCCTCCTACAGCCAACTTAAAATATTTTATTACTGTGGCTTTTTCTATTTTTTTATTAGCAGAGTCCGTTGGTAGAAAACATATAATCAAACATAAGGGCAGTCCATACATATTTATTTTTTGTAATATGTACTGTTATTTCATAACATTTACGTTTGTTTTTCTCTGGAATGTTCATTCAAATATTCCCACCCCCCCTCCCCCCGTACTAAAAGTGCATGGTCTCTTGTGCTCATAAAAGAAAAGACAAGTTTATTTAGTAGCTGTGAAGCTAGCTCTCAAGATGTTTCTTTTTGGTCCTTAGAAGCAATGATTTAAAAAATGTAGAAACTCATATGTTTCTTTATTTTTTATGTGTTTCAAGGTGCAGGATAAACTAAATCAACATTAAGTTTGATGGGAATATTCCAAATCATTTTTTGTTGCATTAGAGACTTAGAGAGTAAAGAACTTCAAAGGAACCTGCAAGTCTAAGTCAGAGTTTTTCTTTATATGTAGGGGAACAACTGAGGGGGGAAGAGTGGCAAATGTAGGAATATCTTCTTTTGTTCTCCCCTAAACTTTAACTAGAATGTATAAATGTTTTTTGTCTAAAAAGCATTCTGGAGGTTTGTACTGAAGACTATATGTGATTTTAAAATGCTAGGTTTCGGTCTATCCTCCTTTTCCCCTTTGAAATGGAACCACTATATAATCACATGTATTATCTAAGTGAAGCTACCTTGAATTTGTAAGAAAGGATAGACAGTGACATCAGATTTTAGGCTGAACATTTTCTTAGCACCAAAATAATAATATTTTAATAGGCAAAGTTAAAAGTGAGTTGAATTTCTTAATTTTAGAGTGGAAATGAATGGATTATATAAGGGATGCTTAGATCATTGACCAGATCTTTCTAGATGATAAGAAATAGTATTCATTGGGTTCTGCCTCAAAAAAGTTTCTGTGTTTGTATGAGATCATTAATTACTGAAAATCATACCTTTAATAGTTATTCATTTAAGTTTCATATACAATGAAGTAAAAATATTACATTTAAGTAGGTGGAAAAATAGTCAAAATGAAAGGAAAATGGTAAGGTAGAAAGAATATGTTTGTGAAAATGTAGTTATCAAGAATGAATTGTCATCTTCAGAATAGTACATTCTTACCATTTACTCCTGATTACGCATGCATAACCTGTATCAAATTGCCCAGTATCTCAAGAATGGGGGAAGGAAGGGAAAGAGGAAGAGAAATTGCTGCTCAAAATTTTTTTAAAAGGAACGTTAAAAATTGTTTTTATATGTAATTGGAAAAAATTATTTAGATTTGTAAAAAAAAGGAAATGAATTGGGTCAGATTGAATTGAGTAATTCTGATAAGAGTAATATATTAAACATAAATTTGCTAAGACAAATAAAGGTAGTAATACATGGATTGGGGCAGCTTGATGGCACAGGGGATAGGGTACCAGTCCTGGAGTCAGGAAGACTCCTCATCCTGAATTCAAATTTAGCCTCACGCAATTACTGGCTCTGTGACCCTGGATAAATCCCTTAACCCTGTTTGCTTCAGTTTCCTCATCTACAACATAAACTGGAGAAAGAAATGAGAAGCTCTCCAGTAGTATTGCCAGGAAAACCCCAAATGGGGTCATGAAGAATTGGACGCAACTGAAAAACAATTGCAATACATAGATTATATCAGTCTCACACATGGATCTGTGACTAGGCTGAGGCAATCAGATCTTTGACTTGGAGCACTGAAATTTAGAGGAAGCGTGATTCCCCTCTCTGTAGCCCCCCATCCTTCATCCCTGCAGTTTCCTTTCCTTGTCTGTACTCATGCCACTGCCCGATCCACCCACATCACAAATATCCATACCCACAGTGGAATCCTCCACCTCAGTAGCTTTTTACATGATGTCCTCATCTCTGTATGCCATATTCCCCTTCTTCCTTCTCACCCTTTATATTGCCTACCCCTAGGCTTGAGAAATGCAAGTTATAAAACTATTCTCAAGATTCTCTGATCCGAGTGGATTTGCAAGAGATGGGTGATGTTGACCAACCTTAGGTTCCAGTTTTATTCTCTCACTCAGTAAAATAATTCAGAGTTATTAAGAAGAGATACAACAACACCCCAAATTCTTATCACCAACACCCGCATGTTTTCATTCAGTCTGGTCCAACAGTAACAATAGAAACAACACAGAATCATTCTCATTACTATAAAAACAAGCACCTTCAGAAATTTAATTTTAATTTTGAAAGCTTCCTAGGGGAAATATTTCCATGAGAGAGAAGTCAGGCATACTACAGCGGCAAGAGTTAATACTTAGGTATTCCTTCTGCTTGTGAATTAGATGTTGAATTGGATGTTGAACTGACTCTTACCTGAGTAAGTCAGCCATCCAAGGTAACAAACATTTAGCTCTTACTGTATGCCAGGCACTGTGATAAGTTCTGAAGATACAAAGGAAGGCACAGCCCTGCTATTGAAGAGCTTCCTTTCTATCAATGAGCCCAGAGAAGGGAAGAATAAATGACGACGTATGATGAGAATGTCGTTACCATGACAGCAACAACCCAGATGATATTAATCAGGTACATGAGTAAACGAAATATCCATTGTGTGTGGGGTTTCAAAACCCTCATTGCCAAGGGATGGAGAGGTAGATGGAATTCACCACTGGTCATTTTGAATTCAAGACTTATGTTACCCCAGAAGGAATCTAAGTAGAAAATAATTCTTTGAAAGATATTTACAGGAATCTGCTAGCTTTGTTCAGAAATTTTGAGTCTAACTAATATACTATTGATTGATTGGAGAGCAATTTGGAACTACACCCAAAGGGCAATCAAACTATGCATACGTTTTGATCCAGCAATACCAGTACTAGCTCTGTATGCAAAAAAAAAATCATACAAAAAGGAAGACATACATGTACAAAAATATTTTTATCAGCCCTTTATTGTGGGGGCAAAATATTGGAAGTTGAGGGGATGCCCATCAACTGATGAGTGGTGGAACAAGCACTAGTATATGAGTAATCATATGCTATTGTGCAATTAGAAATAATGAGCAGGCAGATTTCAGAAAAACTTGAAGAGACTTGTAGAAACTGATGCAAAGTAAGATGAGCAGAACCAGGACAACACTGTACACAGCATCTTGTAATGATCAACTGTGAATGACTTAGCTCTTCTGAGAAACACAATGATCAAAGACAAGTATAAAAACTCACAATGAAAAATGCTATCCACATCGAGATAAAGAACTGATGGACTCTGAATATAGATCAAAATATCCTTTTATCTACTTAACATTATTTTTTCATGGTTTTTTTCTTTTGATCTGTTTCTTCCTTCACAATAGTGTCTAATATAGAACTATGATTTACACAATTGCATATATATGTATATATATATATATATTTATATCAAATTGTCATTTTAGGAAGAGGGGAGGAAGGGAAGAAGAAAAATTTGGAACCCAAAATCTTGAAAAAAATGAATGCCAAAATTGTCTTGACACATAACTGGGGGGGGGGGGATAAAATACTATTAAGAAAAGAAAAAAGAAAAAAAGAAATTTTGAGTCTAAAGTGGTGTTTGGGGGGTTCACATAACTCTGGCTCTTTGTGTCCTTAGTGATAGCTTATTAAAAAAAAAGTTGTTTGAAGGAGGAAGCACTATCATTTTCGTGGTTTTTTTTTAAGAGAAAAGTAGAGAACCATGGACAGAACCAGGTAGTGTCATTAGCTTGTTTGTAGAATCTGATGGACTTATTTCCATGGCACAACTCTAATTTTTAAGGTCTGGCAAAAGTTTTGGAGAAGTGGAGATAATTGTGTTGTTTATCTGTTCCAACTATTATGTGCTTATCTGGAGTTTGTGCATAAGAAACATTCTGAAGACATGCCTGATCACTTCAACAGCGAAGTGTCTCCAATAACCAGGGGAATGAGGAGTATGATCATAGAACAAATTAATGGTCTTCTTTCGGATGGGATAGGAAGGTCATGAAATAAAAAAGTAAAAATGCTGTTGAACCTGGTGAGTTCAGTTTAAAGAGAATGTCAGGCAGAGGCAGAGAAAATGTTTGTGACAATCAAAATCCGGATAGGATTGAGAGCAGCTCAGAACAAGTATTTATTAACTAATTTATGCCAATCCTGCGAATCCGAACACAGCTGACTGCTATTTAAGCTGTGATGTTGCAACAGAAAATACGGGAAGAGATACCCAAACCCTCATAAATTTGTGTTCAAAAGATGAGTGTAGTATTGCTTTGTTACCATTGTATCTCCAAAATAAATCAACTTGTTTGGAGAGATGGCTGTAAAATTATTAGAAGGTTACATTTCTTTCTTCAAAATGACCTAACCTTCCAATCTTCTCCAACAGCATCACTTTTCCAGTGCTTTAAAATTCAAGGTCAACAATGATACTTGTTAAGAGTTCTTTCTTGTTTAAAACTGTCTAATTTTTTTTTTCTGAAAAAATTATTCTGAGCAGTGTTTCAGTTTCTGGTATCTACTGTACAAAGAACTAGTTATAAAAGCTGCAAAATTGTATGTTGTCATTTTTATGACACATTTAATTTGTTTAAAACTGAGGTTGATAGAACCTACAATCTGCAGAAGAAAAGACCGAGAGCCTAAATCATTATTTCCCAATTCAAATGGTGTTGCAGACTAATAAAATTCACCACCGTGGATTCAGTGCTCTCCACTGACTAAGATGTGAAAACTGGAGCTAAAAAGGAAACCACGGGTGCAGAAAGCAGGAGGCAAGGAGAAAAGAGAGAGTAAGGATGAAGGGAAGAGGGTTGGAGGCAGTATGGTTTAAGAAATTAAGATGCTTTAGTTGTAAACCTTTTGTGGTCTACTAATATTTTTGCCAGAGAACAAACCAACAGCAGAACCAGCCAATGAGGATGTGTGAGCACCACCTAGTGGTAGTGCAAAAGGATTGATGTAACTCAATATCAGAATCTCAGGGAAAGAAAGCATCTCAAAATTCTTGTACTCTTACCTGTAGTAAAAAAGGAATAAGCTCTGCAATATTCCTGACAAATTGATCTTGAACCTCCATCCAAGATATGGAATTCAATGCTTCTGACATCAGGCCATTCTATTTTGGGACAGCTCTAATTGTTAAGAAAATAGAAAGTTCTCTCCATCTCTGCATGGGTCTCTGTCACTCACATATACTACATACATATGTTTGTATACATGCATATATATACACACATATACTACATATGCATATGTATTTATGTGTATGTACATATTTTTTCACAATTTGCCTCTGCAAATTCCACACATTTTTCTTAGAACCAAGAAAAATGAGTTTAATCCTTTTTTTGCATGATACAACTTATAAAGATTCCTATCATATCCCTTCACCTTCTCAACCCATGAAACAAAGAAAAATAGAAAATTATTCTCAGTTTCATTCATTATCCTTGCTTCTGCTTCTACGGTGATGGTGGCTTAAAGTGATTGGGAAAAAAATACAATCAGTTTTTTATACCTGCTAGAGATATAACTTAATGAATAGTCCTACTTCTGTGAGATGCTTGTCCAATGATCAATGAATTTATGCATTACTTGAGGAATTGAACCATATCAATAGTGATATCTTCACTATAAATGAAACAAGAAAAAAGAAGATGCAACCAAAAGAAACACAGCTAATAAATTCTTGGAAAAAGAAATAAAAATAAAATCAGAGGGATTTCTTTTATCATATGCCCAAAGTTCATGAGAAATAAAAGGTTGTGGGTCACTTGTCTAGTTTGGCTGAGACAAAGAATAAATAAATAAAATAAATAAAAAATAACATATTACCTTGTGGCAGATGACCTCATTTGCAAAACAAAGAATTTCAACTTTATTCAAATTGCAATTGTGTGCCACAGAAATGGTTTGATCAAAGTGACATAACCCAGATTTATGCACCTAAAGTTTTATTCTTATAGAATGAGTATATTACAGAGAGATGAAAGTGAGATGAGATGACAAATAGGGAAACTAATGCAAAAATCAAATGGTGATAATGAGGTGACTGGAACAGAGAGGAGAGTATAGGGCAAGAGATGTTATAGTTATGTTGCTGACTGGTCCTGATAACTGAATGAATACAAGATGTGAAAGGTGAGGAGGAAAAAGGCAAAGATTAACCTCAAATGACAAACATCAAACAATAGGTGCATGTCAATATCACACAGAGTAATGGTGAGTTCTGAAGGAGAAGTGTGTTCAGGTGGAAAGACAATGAATTCAGTCTGGAACATGGACATTCAGTAGGATATACAGTCTGGAACATGGACATTCAGTAGGATATATTTAAAAATGCAGCTCAAAAGGATAGTAAAAAAAAAAAAAGATACAGGTTTGGTGAATCCAGTTCTATGAGTTAACAAGATTACTATGAAATAAAACATAAAAAACATAGAGAAGTCAAAAGAAAAAACAAAGAATCAACTAAAGACAAAGGAGTGATCACTGACATAGAAAGAGAACCAGGAAGCCAAAACATTTTTGAAGGGGGGTTTGGTCACAAGGTACAGAGAGGTAAAGAATCCCAGCAAAATGTCATTGTGTTTGCTGATTGGAGATCAAGAGTAACTTTTAAGAGAGCAATTCAAGTATGGAATTTGATTCATGATCAAGGCAGAGGTCCCAACTTCTAAGGATTAAGGAAAGAATGGGTAGAAAGGAAATACAACTAACTTTTCAAAGGTTAACCTGGATAAAGAGGCAAAAGATAATAGCAGACAGAAGTAGATGGGGAGACGGTAATCATTTTCATGCCTCTTCCATGCCAAGCACTGTGATACGCACTTTACAAACTTACATCATTTAAGCCTCACAATCCCACAGTGAAGGCACTGAATGAACTATATAAGTCTATGGAAGAAATTCTTGTAATTGGGAAAATCTGATCATGGATGCAGATGGTAGCAATGCTATGTCAAGGAAGAGACTGAAAGAATGAGAAAGAAGATATAACTGCTGAGGCAAGATCCTGGAGGAGGCAGATAGGATAGGATCAAAGACTTAGGGAGGACAATTAGTGAGGGGGGGGGGGGAACATCACATCTCTGATTGTAGAGGAGGTAAAATGGGATAATATGCCTGAGCACATTTAAGGAATGGAGAAGGGCTTCTAAATTCCTTGTCTTTCCACATGAACATGCTCCTCCTTTAGATCTCACCATTACTCTCTATGATATTAAGGTGCACCTATTGATTTTTGTAATTTGAGGTTTTCTTTGATTCAATTGTCTCAAATTCTTGTCTTGTCAGGGAAGTGTTCTGGATCGTTCAGTGTAAACTGGAGGGAAGAGACAATGTCCATTAGTAGGTAGTAGATTAGTGGGTGGAGGGAAGAAGAAAAGATTGGATTATTGGTTGTTATCTCCTTCCAGAGAGTGGATGCAGCTGAGTGGGAGGGTTTATGTTTTGCACACCTGAGGTACACAGTTGACTTTTCAAGTGCTTGGAACAGAGAGGGAATGTGGTACAGTGGAAAGAGCGCTGTCAAATCCTACCTTTCCTACTTTTACTACATATGTGACATTGGGAAAGCAATTGAGTCTCCCTGGGTCTGAGTTTTCTCATCTGTAAAATGAAGGGTGAGTCACATGGCCTCTTAAGTCTCCAAAGCTCTAAATCTATGACCCTAAGAATGTTGTTTATTTGTTTTTACATCTTCACATCCCTAGAGCCCGCATAATTCTTAGCATTTAGTAAGTACTCATAAATGGTTGGTGACTGAATCATTAAGTTCTATCAGAGGCCAATAAGAATAGTATAGAGATTCTTGAGCTGCAGCAAACACCTACATAAGGTCTTGAATCATGAATTTTGGTGGTCAATTTCTTAATTTCCCCATTGATTCTCAGGACTGCTCCACAAGGAACAGAGAAATCCAATGACGATTATCTAGTCATAAAGATTTACAGTTCAGGAGTGGTAAAAGATTCAGAGGAGAAGGGAATTCTAGATTAGTAGGTCTAGTGGCAAAGTGTCCTACGTATGATGGCAAAGGAAGTTGGAGAGAGTAAGGGAGATGGGCCAGGGAAAAGAAAGAGGGCCATTTAGGGAGTAGATGGCTACAGAAGACTTATTTTTGTTTTGTTTTATTTTATTTTATTTTAAAGAGAGAGAGAGAGAAAGATAAGGGGCAATAGTCTTGAACCTCTAGATTCTGGATAAGGTGTGATTGTGATATCTAAGATGTGGCCATGCAGATGTGTGATGTGGGATGAAGAAATAATTCACCTTAGTTGAAGAAGTTGGGAAATTGAAACAGAATGAAATCCCTAAGGATAATGATGAAGTATGTAGTTGAGGAGACCATGATCTTGTCTCTAAATTCACTGGAAAGATGAAGGGAAAGTGCATTCCCTAGAGGCTCAAGAGATGGCATTATCATAATGGAGAGAGATTCAATCCAAATTGGACTGAATTCAAAAGAGGAAAAGTTACTGAGGGATGTTAATGAGGTACAGTCGAGATCTCCTTCTCCTGGCCTTCTAAGTCATGGAAAAAGGAAAAAGAATGACCATCAAGGAATGCTGTTGTATAATGGATGTGGAATCCTAAAGAGGAAGTTGTAGTTACTCTTAATTTGAGGAGATGGAAAAATATTGGCTGAAAATTGTAGGGATGTGGGGGGATTTCTGGATAATACAGTGTACATTTCAAAAGCCTCAACATAATGGTCCAGTCAATAGAACTGATTAAGGTGGGACTGAGGGAGAGTAAGGTGATGTTAATATGGGACATAGGTTTTAGAGAAGGCATCCCTTTTACCTGAAATGGTGAGAATATAATACTGGAATTGGGTAACTAGTACAGCAGGAGATAGATTGGTGTAAGATTCTCTCTCAACAGAACTAGTCATGCCAAGGATTGGCACAGTTGATCTTCCATAAAGTTCAATGTATAATGCAGACACTTGGTGTTTGGGCATGTGCCTCTCCATAAGATTTCTTCCCCAGATATTGTGGATTGAGTGAATAGGTCCTAGTCCCTGGTCTCTGGTCGGGGGACGTGGAAAGGGAAGAGGTGGAACGGGGAAGGGTATTATAGAGAATTCTGGTCTTCATGAGGTTTCTCTTCTGAGCATGCTATGGCTCTTTGATTAAACATACTTATGGAAATTCAAACACATTATCATTTGTTTCAGCAGCTCTAATGAAACTAATTAAGGCAGGAGAGCTTTACTTCAAACAAAATTATTAGCATTGTCTCTACAAAAGAAAGCGGGGTCCCAATTACTGAATTTACCTGCTGCAGACATTAGCAGAAATTTCATTCTTAAGCCTGCTAATCCAATTCATTCTTAAACCTGCCTGTCACCAGAAAGTTCCTTAATTTTTTGGAAATGCTATTTAGTCATTGGCCCTCAGAAGTAAGCAACTCTATTAATAATGTCTCAGCTTTCAAGAGGATGCAGCAAATGACATAAGCCCACTTAATGTCTAAGTAATTTAGCAACCAATGGCACCTTGACAAGTTGGCATTTGTTCCCTGAATCAGAATTTGTTCTATGGGCTACTTGTCAATTTAATATGCACCACCAACTGCAGCATGTTGTTAGAGATGATAGACTCTTAGAAGCCTTTAAATTCTCCCCTTTTCTCACTGCCCAAAAGGAACTTAGCTCTACTATTTTTCTTACTTTATAAAATATAAGGATTGCATTATTAAATGAAAAATTATGACACAGATCCTTATATGGTTCCAAACTCTTTAGATGATTAGAAAAAATTGTGATTTTTCTTTTACTTTTGCTGAACCTGATAGATGCGTCCCATTTAGTAGCAGTCTTCCATGAATGCCAATATTGCTTTTATACATGAGATCTTAATCAGTCTGTTAATATTTATTTATATTTAAACATATATTTATATATTACATGTATGTTTGTATACATACACATATTTAAATGTACACACACTTAAAAATAGAGAGATATACAATATATATGTATGTATAGGAAATAGGCATCGAGGTAGGTGGGCTTATAGCCAGGAAGATCTGAGTTCAAATCTGGCCTCAGACACTTACAGCCTATGTGACTCTGAGCAAGACATTCAATCCTGTTTGCCTCTGATTCCTCATCTGTAAAATGAGATGGAAAAGAAAATGACAAGACATTCTGCTATGTTTTCCAAGAAAACCCCAAATGGGGTTATGAAGAGTCAGACACAACTGAATGATAACACAATAGAAAATTCCAAATGGAGGAAAGGCAATAGAATTATTGTTTAATATTATTATTGAGGAATTGTGAGGAAAAGTAAGACTTTAGCTGAAGCCAGGGAAATGAAGTCAGGGAAAGTGATAGATAAAGAAGGAGGGTATTCCAAATATGGAGTAAATCCAGAAAAAAGGCCTGGAACAAAGACATGGTTTTGTTCATGGGAAAGCAAGAGGCCAGTGTCTCAGGACTGAAAAGTATATGGCAGAGAATTAGGTATAAGAGGACTGGAAAGGGAAGAAAGGGCTAGGTTACGAAAGGCCTTGAATGCCAAAAAGATAATTTTGTGTTTGATCCTAAAGGCAATAAAAAGTGACTTTAGAGTGGGGACAGGGTAAAACACACTTCTTTTTTTTTACGTTATTTTTCTTGTTTTTATGTAAGACATGTTGTTTTACAAAATTGCTAATATGGAAATATTTTGCATGACTTCACATGTAAAATCAATATCATATTGCTTGCCTTCTCAGGGAGTAGGGGAGGAAGTAGGAGGGAGAGAATTTAGAACTCAATTTAAAAGACAAAGAATATTTTTAAAAATATACAGATAAATGAAGCAATAATAATTTTTTAAAAAGAGTAGTTCCTGAAAACCTAGAGAAAAGAGAGTATCAAGAAGGAGTGGGTAGTGAATTGTCAAAAACAACCTGAACATAAAACAGCTACTATGACCAAGAGAACACTGTATACATTAACAACAGTATTGATTTAAGAACAACTTTGAGCAAATAAGTCTTTTTGAATTTTATCAATACTCAAATTAACTACGAAGGACATTTGAAGGAAGATAGTATCTGCATCTAGAGAAAGAATTGACAAATAGGAATATATAGAATTATTCTACTTGTAAAACATATGTGTCTAATGGTAGCCATCTATGGGGGGAGGGAAGAAGAGAAAAAAGAAAATTACATGATAATTATATATTTAAAAGGATGTTGTATGCAACAGATTTGCAGTTTCACGTACGAACTTTTTTTATTATGTTTTGTGGAAATGCTTGTTTTGTTCGATAAATCAAAAATTAAATAAATTTTAAGTTTAAAAAAAAACTAAAGCTACTACAATGACATGGAAGATGAAGAGACAAACTCAGGAGTCAAAATAGCTACAAGTAATGTCTCAACGAAAAAATGTAAATTAAAAAGAAATCCACCAGGGCTAACCTCCCCAGGGCCTAGGAAGCCAATATGGGGGGAAGGTGGAGGAGGTTCTAGCTGGACCAGAAATAATGCTAAACTTCTGCAATGAACAGCATACAATTGGACCTGGTCTTCTTCAGGTTCCTGTGGGACCCAACCCAATGCCAAAAGTGAGCGGAGACTTGTAGAAGAGCTAGAGGATAAAACGACCGATCAACTCAATAAGAACTATTGGCTTTGTGCTAAATACTCTGGAACATCTATGATCTGTAAAAGTAGCCCTCACAGAACAGTTCCCTTAGATAATGTTGTTCCAACAATATTTGATCTTACAAGTCATCTGAACAACCCATCTCATAGGAATAGGAAATGAATAAAGGGGTTGAGTGAAGATGAAATCAAGTCACTGAAGGAGAGAAAAATTGATGAAACTTCTGAACACAAACCGATCAAGAAACAAGTAACGATAGTATTCAAAATGCAATTGCAGAAGGAGGAGGGAAAGACGAAGTCATGCCCGGAAGGCAAGGAGAGAAGGAAAGCAAACATTGCCTTACAGGTTTCTTTGAAATTTTGATCCTCATAAGGCAAACAAAATATACCCCTAGAGGGTCATGAAAGTGGTGAAATTCCAGAAGGCCTATTTATGCCAGATAAGTTCCAAGTTCTGCTTGAGTGTAGAATTGATGCTGGCAATGAGGTTTTGTGAAAATGCTTTGAGACGACAGCAGTCAACATGTTGTTCTCTAAAACTCAGCAAAAAAAAAAAAAAATGGAACTGCATCCCAGAAGAGACACTCAAGGAAGTCTGAAACTCACAACTCTTTCAGTTACTTATGATGTAGAGGACATAGCTGGAGAGGAGCACTTACTTACTGGTGTTAGTTGGGTTTGTGGACTATACTCATAACTTGAGAGAAGAATTCATAGGTTTTCTTCCTTACAAAGGCAATGCTGATATTTTGTGGGGGGTTTTTAATTGATTTATTTTTAGTTTTCAACATTCATTTCCACAGCATTTTGAGTTCCAAATTTTCTCCCCACTTCTCCCCCCCCAACACAGATGACCTGCATTCTGCTGACCCCTTCCCCTAGTCTGCCCTGCCTTCTATCATGCCCCACTCTTATCCTTTTCCCTCTTACTTTCTTATAGGGCAAGACAGATTTCTATACCCCATTGCCTGTATATCTTATTTCCTTAGTTGCATGTAAAAACTATTTTTAACATTTGTTTTTAAAACTTTGAGTTCCAAATTCTCTCCCTTCTTCCTGCTCCACCCATCCTCATTGAGAGACAAGCAATTCAACATAGATTCCACATATGTAGTCATGTAAAACACTTCCATAATAGTCATGTGGGGAAAGACTAACTATATTTATCTCCATCCTATCCTGGCACCACTTATACTATTTTCTCTTTTAACCCTGTCTCTTTTCAAAAGTGTTTGCTTCTGACTACCCTGTTCCCCAGTCTGGCCTCCATTCTATAATACCCCCCTTATCCTCTTGCCCCCTACTTTCCTGTAGGGGCAAATACCCAACTGAGTAGATATGTTATTCCCTCGTTAAACCAAATCTGATGAGAGTAAGGTTTACTCATTCCCACTCACCTCCCCTGCTCTTCCTCTCCATTGTGAAATCCTTTTCTTGCCTTTTATGTTAGATAATTTACCTGATTCTATCCCTCCCTTTCTCCTCCCAATAAATTCCTCTTTCACCTTTAATTTTATTTTTAGATATCATTTCTTCATATTCACCTCACCCTGTGCACTCTACTATCTATCTGTCTATATCTATCTATATATTTATATCTATATATCTCTCTGTATATATTTAGATGGATAGATTTCTATCTAGAGATTGATATAACTATGTATCTATCTCTAAGATATACATATATACATAGAGATAGATAAATATCCTCTACTCTAATACTGAGAAAGATCTCATGAGTTACAAATATCATCTTCCCATGTAACATTGTAAATAGTTCAACTTTAATAAGTCCCTTATGATTTATCTTTCCTGTTTACCTTTTCATGCTTCTCACACTTCTTGTATTTGCAAGTCAAATTTTCTATTCAGCTCTGGTTTTTTCATCAAGAATGCTTGAAAGGCCTCTCTATTTCACTGAACAACCATTTTTTCCCCTGAAATATTGTACTGAGTTTTTCTGTGTAGGCAATTCTTTGTTTTAAGCTTAGCTCCTCTGACTCCCAGAATATCATATTCCAAGCACTTTGATCCCTTAATGTAGAAGCTGCTAGATCTTGTGTTATCCTGACTGCATTTCCACAATACTCAAATTATTTCTTTCTGGCTACTTGCACTATTTCCTCCTTGACCTGGAAACTCTGGAACTTGGCTACAATATTCCTAGGAATTTTCTTTTTGGGATCACCTTCAAGAGGCAATTAGTGGACTCTTTCCATTTCTCTTTTACCCTCAGCTTCTAGAATATCAGGGAAGTTGTCTTTACTAATTTCTTGAAAGATGATGCCTAGGCTCTTTTTTTTGATCATGGCTTTCAGGTAGTCCAATAATTTTTATATTATCTCTCCTCGATCTATTTTCCAGCTCAGTGATTTTTCCAGCGAGATATTTTGCCAGCAACTGGCTGATCAGAGGTGCCATGGTGATTGAAAAGAGACAAAAGCAGCGGGGGTTAGGCAAGCTGTGCAATCTGTACATGACTAGTTTATTGTAGCTCAGCAAGACTCCATATAGCCAAACATATCAATACTTCTCATGTGAATTCAATAGTTCCTAAGGGAAAGTTAGTCCCAAGACAAAACATTCTTCCAAGTTCCATGATCCTAAGCCACAGAATGTACATATTCTTTCCTAGATAATGCTACAGCTGTCCTCAAGAAATTATAAGAAGTAAGAAAACATGAAGAAACCGGGGGGGAGGCCCTGCCAATCCCCTTTTCTCACCCTCTGGATGACCTCTCCCTACTTAGGTCAGTCCTTCAGGTTATCTCTGGCTCTCCCCATCTCCTCCCTTTTTATTTCTTGATCAGAACACATGCAGCTCAACCGACAAGGGTTTAATCATCCCCATCAGAAGTCTAAGGAAACAAGAAAGACAAAGAAATAAGCAGGCTAATATAACAACATGTACCAAAAAATGTAAAAGCATTGAAACAATATTAAAAGGAGAAAATCCATGTAATGTATCAATAATTATTTTTGCAACCCCCTCTGGGTCAATCTCAGATTGGGGTTATTTTCTGTTTGTTCCATTATAGTATAAAGAGAATTAGTGTCTCGGGTGACATTCAAAACATTGAGAGTATAGATTACTTTTGCTAATCTCCATGTTGGGTCATGGATGACCAGGAAAAATCAGACTTCTCTCATCAATGTCTTGTTAGACAAGATCAATGTAAGCGTGCATAGGTATGTCTAAGTCTAGGATACATGTGATTGATCAGTGAGTAATAAATATCATTATGACCCAGTACACAGACAGTTCAGTACATAGCTTGTTCAAACTAATGAGTTCTGTAGGTACAGCTGGCTACTCTAGGAGAAAGGGAGATAACAGTTGTTGCTAGGGCAGGCTGTGTCCTTGAGGGAGAAACTGCTTGGGATAGTATTTTCAGGCTAGGGAGAAATGTGACTTTTAAAGATAAATGAGATTTTAGATTTGGGACCCAAGTACATGCACCCAAGCACCCCATCATTTCCCCCTTAAACAGATGGAACCCAAAATCTTTTGAGGTAAGGGATGAAAGTCTCAGATTCTAAAACTCCTTCATGCTGAGAGTGGATGTAGAGGTGTCCCTGCCTCACAGGGTCCCAACACTGAGTCTTTAGTCAGTATCAGGAACATGGTCAATGCCAGGTACAGACAGTAATGGTCTCAGACAGAGGGTGATGTACAGCCAGAACAGTCATCTGTAAGTGGAGGTCACTAAATGTGGAAGACACAAGTCTGGAACAGAGATTAAACAAATGAGGACCAAATAGGAGTAGGACTAGAAGTGAGGTAGATGTGAGAATACTGTCAAACTTCCTCACAGCCTCTTAACATACTTGCTAACTATCCAGGGACAGGAAGGGCTTGGATAACTCCCACTTGTCCCCAACCTACTTATCTGCTTTTCATATTTTTGAACAAACCTTCATTTACCTTTCCAAATCTCTTAAACCCATTATTCAGACTATATTGTCTCCAGTGGGTTTTCTTCAAAGATGAAAGTTGTGGCCATGACATTTTTGGAGACATACCCCCAAGCTATCTACACCATTTGCTCCTCCTCTGCCTTAAACTGATAGTTGGCAAAATCTATTCCTGTGGTAGGAGAGTCTGTTGCTTTGAGATTAACTGAAGAGTATGTTCTTTTTTCAGCGGTCACCACAGTTGCTGATGGAACTTGACAGTGTTATCTCTATTTTCTTTCAGAATAGTGAGGAGAATGGTAAAGGGCTAAAGGAGATTTGCCATTGTCAATGGATATGAGGCATGATGCCTTTGAGATTTTAGTGACAAGCACTTGCTTTATGTTTAGATGATATAAACAGTGACACAACTTTTAGAAGGGTAATTTTATTGCTGGCCAAGTATTTGTATTTGGTAGTGCATTGATAGATTTTGATTTCATTTTTATTGTTGTGGTTCTAAAAACATACTTTCTTTGGGAAGAATCTCCAGAGTTAGACATCTGATTTCTTCTTTGAAGCTAGCAGATTGACAGCAGTCTTACATTCTCTAAATGAAGTCATGGAAAATATTGATGTTTATCATGAATTTTGGTTTGAGGGAACCCCAAATTTGATGACTAAGCTAGATATAGAAATTAAACTCCCTGGAAAATTTCACAGATCTCAGCAAGCTAACCTAAAACCTGAAGTGACATCTGAAAGCTACTACAAAGGGGTACTTAGTGTCCCAACTGTAGAGCACATCATTCAGGACCTGAAAGATATCTTCTCTGAACAGCACCTCAAAGCACTGAAATCTGTTAGCACCCTCAGTCATGGGACAGCTGAAATTTAATACACTGGAGGAACATGGTGCTGATGTGTACAAAAATAAGCTTCCTAAGCCAGACACTCTTTTTGGAGAACTCCATTGTTGGAGAATCAAATGGAAACACAGAGGGAAAAATATCACATTTTCAGCCACAATTTATGAAGCTCTACATCCACCAGCCATCAAATATTTTCCTAATGTTTATTGCAATGCTTAAAGGCTTCTGCATACTCCCAGTGATGAAAGTTGAGAATGAGAGATATGAAAATGGTCAAAAATGTCTTAAGGGATACCTGAGGGATACTTTGACAGCTAACTGATCAAGTAACTTGGTTTTGCTTAACATAAACTTTGATATAAAACATGACAGATTAAATTGTGGACACTAACATCACACTCTACACAAGAAACTAGACCTCTATAAAGAATTTCTTTCCACAAGTTATTCAGAGATAATTGAAAATAAATAAAGAAATTGACCAAAATAGGAGGAGAATTCCTGACATATTGATAAGTCATTTAATCATTAAAGAGAAGTTTGTCTTTAGGTCTCCATTTGGATATATTAGCCAATATGTTAATATGTATGTTAAACTACTATTCTATGAACTGAAATTCTTTTAAAATTGATCTTCCAAACAGTAGAAATATGATATTTAGCTTCTTTGTGATTTCTGCTACTAGCTACTGCTCTATAGATAATTTACTTAACTTAATTCAAAAACATATAATTTGTGATTACCAGGAATCCAAGTGTCATGTCTTGGGTTTCCTTAGTTATTGTTAAAAAAAAAAAAAAAGGTATTGGGAGAAATGGAGAAAAAAATTTTAGTTAAAATGAAGCTCAATACTGACCAGTGACTTGTATGGATGTATGTGTGTATATGGTGTGTGTGTGTGTGTATACATATGTATATACGTTATACTATAGACAGTAAAAAGATATATTGGAAAAGAGTTTATCCCAAACCATGACCCTCATTGCACATTTTCATATCAACTGACTTCATTAAGTGAATGTAAATGGATGAGTTCAATTTAAAATTTTAGTGATATAGTCAGTTGTTCCTCATAAATGGGTGATTGCTGTGGTTTACATTCCTCTGTTGGAACTCCACAATAATGGTTTCATGAATTTTTTCATAAGTATACATCAAACATTCTATTCTGTGAACTGGAAGCCAGTCTCACATATGATGGTACGATCTTGTTTATGTTTATTCTGCCTTTTTTCATGCCTCATCTTGACTTGCAAACCTAGCCTGGAAAACTTGCAAATTAGGATTTTGTGATTTATCCAGGAGTGACTAATGAGGAGAATATTATTGTTGTTTTGGGTGAGGAAAAACAATTTTTGTATAACTTATTTCATTCTAAATAAATGTGAATGTTCTTTAATGCTCAAAAAAAGAAACCCAACAATAATTTCTTGAAATAATTCAGAAAAAATGTAATCAAATAAGGACAGGTAAAGGAAAATTCGGTAAAGAAATAAAAGCAAAGGAAGAAAATTATTGAAAGATAATTAACAGCTTGATAAAAGAGAAAATAATAAATGAAGAACACTTGGGAAAATGGTAAAAGAAATACAAAAATTAATTAAGGAACAGAACTCCTTAAAAATAATAATTGGTCAAATGGAAAAAGAGGTACAAAATCTCACTGAAGAAAATTATCCTTGGGGTGAGACCAAGATAACAAAGTAGAAAGATGCACCTATTCTAACTCTCCTAAGATAGCCCATAAAATATCTGCAAAAAATGACCCTAAACAAATTCTAGAACAGCAGAAGCCACAAAATGACAAACTGAAAGAGATTTCCAACCTGGAAGACTGACAGGAAAGGTCTATCACACCAGGCTTGGGGCAGAGTGCAACCCACTGAGTGCAGCCCAGCCTTGACTTCAAGAAACCTGCAGGGAAAGGACCAAAACAGGCCTCAAGGCACAGAATCCCTGGCAACAGCTTCAGTTCCCAGATTGCTCAACCCACAAATGCCAAACACAGCTTTAAACATCAGTGAGAAAGTACTTTCAACTGGCTGGGAAAGGAAATGGTCTGGTGCCTGCTGCCCCAGGGTCCATTTTAGAAGCCCTCAGCCTAAAGGCCCTGGGGGGATTGCTTGGCTGATCTGGATCTCAGCCCAGAGTTGAGGCCCTGGAGTGAGGAGGAGTGTGTGGTAGCAGCTGAAGGCAGTTGTGGAGAGGGAACTCCACTCACAGGTCCTAGACAGAAATGTTTATCGTTTCTTCCAGACAAGCGTGCAGGCCAGGAGAGGAGTAAACTCCTCTCCCCTGATTGTGCTACCTTGAAAAAACTAAGAACTTACAGGTCCCTAAAGTATACCCTCGACCTGACAAAGAACTCAAAAGTCAAGTAACAGGCTTGGAAAATGCCCCCCAAAAGGGGGAAAAAATAAAACAGGTATTTTCTTCCATCCTTTTGGATGAGGAAGAACAATACACACTATCAGAGGAAGACAGAAACCAAAACCTCCAAAACAAATATGCAATACTCTCAGGTCATGTAAGAGTTCAAAAAGGATTTTGAAAATCAAGTTAGAGTGGTGGAGGAAAAATTGGGAAGAGAAATAAGAGCAATGCAAGAAAACCATGAAAAGCAAATCAATAGCTTGCTAAAGGAGACCCCAAAAATACTGATGAAAATAATACCTTTAAAAAATAGACTAACCCAAATGACAAAAGAGGTTCAAAAAGTCAATGAGGAGAAGAATGCTTTATAAAACAGAATTATCCAAATGAAAAAGAAGGCTCAAAAGCTCGCTGAAGAAAATAGTTCTTTAAAAAGTAGAATGGAGCATATGAAAGTTAATGACTTTATGAGAAATCAAGAAATTACAAAACAAAACCAAAAGAATGAAAAAATGGAGGACTGTGAAATATCTCATTGGAAAAACAACTGACCTGGAAAATATATTGAGGAGAGATAATTTAAGAATTATGGCACTACCTGAAATCCATAATCTAGAAAAAAATGAATCTAAACATCATGTTAAAAGAACCTATTGAAGGAAACTGCCCCAATATCATTAGAACTGGAGGATAAAATAGACATTGAAAGAATCCATTGATTGCCTCCTAAAAGATATCCCAAAATGGAAAACTAGGAATATTATAGTCAAAGTCCAGAGGTGCCAGGTCAAGGAGAAAAATATTGCAAAGAGTTAGAAAGAAAACAATTTAAATATCATGGAGCCATAGTCAGGATCACACAAAACTTAGCAGCTTCCATATTAAAGGATCAGAGGGCCTGGAATATGACATTGTGGAAGGCAAAAGAGCTAATATTGCAATCAAGAATAACCTACCCAGAGAACTGAATATAGTACTTCAGGGGGAAATGGATATTTAATGAAACAGAGAATTTTCAAGAGCTCCTCATGTAGAAGCAGAGTTGAATAGAAAATTTGGTTTCAAATACAAGACTTAAGAGAAACATTAAAAGGAAAAACATGAAACAGAAATCATAAGGGACTTAACATGGATAAAATATACATGTCTGAATGGGAGGATGATATTTGTAACTTTTTTTTTACATTTTCCGTAATCATATCATAGTTTAATCATTCTAACTCTCAATTGGTTGGTTTCTTTTTTTTCTAATTTATTTATTTATTTAACTTTTTACATTCATTTTCACAAAATTTTGGGTTCCAAATTTTTCTCCCCCATTTATCCCCTTCACCCACCCCAATACACCAAGCATTCTAATTTTCCCTATCACCAATCTGCCCTCTCTTCTATCATCCCTCCCTTCTCTTGTCCCCATCTTCTCTTTTGTACTGTAGGGCCCAGATGACTTTCTATTCCCCATTAACTGTATATCTTATTTCCTAGTAGCAAGAACAATACTCAACAGTTGTTCCTAAAACTTTGAGTTCCAAACTCTCCCCATCCCTCCTTCCCTACCCATTCCCTTTGGGAAGGCAGGCAATTCAATATAGGCCCTATGTGTGTAGTTTTGCAAATGACTTCGATAACAGTCGTGTTGTATAAGACTAACTGTATTTCCCTCCATCCTATCCTGCCCCCCCATAGTTTCTATTCTGTCTTTTGATCCTGTCCCTCCCCAAGAGTGTTAACTTCAAATTGCTCCCTCCTCCATTGCCCTCCTTTCCATCATCCCTCCCTCCCTGCTTATCTCCTTCTTCCCCATTTTTCTGTACTATAAGATAGGTTTTCATACCAAAATGAGTGTGCATTTTACTCCTTCCTTTAGTCGAATGTGATGAGGGTAAACTTCATGTTTTTTTCTCAGCTCTCCTCTTTTTCCCTCCACTAAAAAGTCTCCTGCTTGCCTCTTGAATGAGATATAATTTACCCCATTCCATTTCATCCTCTCTCCTCCCACTACATTTCTCTCTCACCATTTACCTTAATTTCTTTTAAGATATGGTCCCATCCTATTCAATTCACTCTGTGCTCTCTGTTTCTGTATGTGCATGCATGTGTGTATGAGTGTGTGCATGCATGCATGTACATGTGTGTGTGTGGTTCCACCAACTACCCAGATACTGAAAAGTTTTAAGAGTTACAAATATTGTCTTTCCATGTAGGAATATAAACAGTTCACCTTTGGTAAGTCCCTTATGTCTTCCCTTTGCTGTTTACTATTTCATGCTTCTTCTCATTCTTGTGTTTGAAAATCAAATTTTCTTTCCAGCTCTGGTCTTTTCATCAAGAATGCTTGAAAGTCCTCGATTTCATTGAAATACCATATTTTCCCCTGAAGTATTACACTCAATTTTGCTGGGTAGGTGATTCTTGGTTTGAGTCCTAGTTCCTTTGACTTCTGGAATATCCTATTCCACGCCCTTCAGTCCCTTAATGTAGAAGCTGCTAGATCTTGTGTTATCCTGATTTTATTTCCACAATAGTGGAATTGCTTCTTTCTAGCTGCTTGTAATATTTTCTCCTTGACCTGGGAACTCTGGAATTTGGCTACAATGTTCCTAGGAGTTTCTCTTTTTGGATCTCTTTCAGGCGGTGATCGATGCATTCCTTCATTACTTATTTTGCCCTCTGGTTCTAGAATCTCAGGGCAGTTTTCCTCAATAATTTCATGAAAGATGATGTCTAGGCTCTTTTTTTTGATCATGGCTTTCAGGTAGTCCCATAATTTTTAAATTGTCTCTCCTGGATCTATTTTCCAGGTCAGTTGTTTTTCCAATGAGATAGTTCACATTCTCATCCATTTTTTCATTCTTTTGTTTTTATTTTATGATTTCTTGGTTTCTCAGAATGTCATTAGACTCCATCTGTTCCATTCTAATCTTGAGAGAACTATTTTCTTCAGTGAGCTTTTGAACCTCCTTTTCCATTTGGCTAATTTTGCTTTTGAAAGCATTCTTCTCCTCATTGGCTTTTTGAACCTCTTTTGCCAATTGAGTGAGCCTATTTTTCAAGGTGTTATTTTCTTCAGCATTTTTTTGGGTCTCCTTTAGCAAGGTATTGACCCATTTTTCATGCTTTTCTTGCATCTCTCTCATTTCTCTTCCCCAGTTTTTCCTCCACCTATCTAACTTGATTTTCAACATCCCTTTGAGCTCTTCCATGGCCTGAGCCCACCGGAGAGCCACCTGGGATGTCTGGGATAGAGAGGCCCCAACCTCCACGTCTTTCTCTGATGGCAGGCATTGTACTTCATCATCAGAAATGAAGAGGGGAAGGAACATCTCTTCCCCAATAAAGCAGCTCTCTATGGTCTTATTTTGCTTCCTTTTTCTGGGCATTTTCCCAGCCAGTTACCTGACTTCTGAGATTCCTCTCCACCCCTGCCAAGATCTGCCCAGCTAGTGCTTGGGTTCTGAGATTCAAATGCTGCTTCCCAGTCTCAGGGCTATCCACGGTGGGAGCAGCTGCTATTCAATGTGAGCTTAAGTTCTGGTGCTTGGGTGGGGGCAGGGCCACCTCCCAGGCTCAGTTCCCCCAGGGGCTTTATGCAGAGACCTTCAGTGATGGAGCGGGTGGGGGCAGGGCTGCCTCCCAGGCTCAGTTCCCTCAAGGGCTTTATGCAGAGACCTTCAGTAATGGGGTGGGTGGGGGCAGGGCCGCCTCCCAGGCTCAGCTCCCTCAGGGGGTTTATGTAGAGACCTGAACTTCTGCCTGATGCTCGTGGAGTCCCAGTCCGCTGCCTCTGCCACTGCCTCTGCTGCTCTCTCCGCCACTTCCTCCCGAGGGGGCCCGAGCGACAGAGACACCCCGCTCCCCTTCTGGCCAGCCCAGACATCTCTCTCACTGACCTGTAGCGTCTGTGGGCGGAGGGACCTTCCCGGCAGCCAGAGATTCTGTCCCTGAAGACTGCTCGGATCTGCTCCTCTGGGGCCATGGCCAGGGCAGCACTGGGGTAGGCTCTGCTTTCCGGGGTGTGACCGACCCCTGGGGACTGCTCTCCAGGGCTCTCTGGAATGGAAGTCTCTTCCACTGTGTTTCTGTGTGCCTTGCACTGCTCCAGAATTTGTGGGGAGTTCTTCTTACAGGAAATTTATGGGCTGTGGATTTGGAGCTAGCATACGTGAGTCTTTCTACTCCGCCATCTTGGCTCCTCCCACAGTACCTGTAACTCTTAAGAACTTTATCATTATTAGGAGAAATGCATAGAGGGCATGGGTGTGATTTGAATATGATGGGATGATACCTAAGAAAAAAATAAGGGGTAAGAAAGAGGGATACACTTGGAAAAAGGGGGTAAGAGAAGAACAGTGGGGAACACAAACATCTATCATGAAAAAGGTGTGTCAGGAAGAGCTTTTACAGCAGAGGAGAAAACGAGAGGAATGGAAGACAAAACTTGAACCTCTCATCAGAATTGGTTCTAAGAGAGAATAGTATACACACTCAGTTGGGTATAGAAATCTATCTTACTCGACAGAGAAGTAGGAGGGGAAGGGATAAGAGAAGGAAGAGTTTGATAGAAAGGGGGCAGATAAAAGAAGACAGTGGTCAAAAGCAAACCAGACTTTTGAGCAAGAATATGGTAAAAAGAAAGAATGGTAAACACGGAAAAATAGGATGGAGGAAAATACATAGTTAATAATCATAAATGTGAATTGGATAAACTCACCCATAAAACAGAAGTATATAATGGATTAGAAACCAGAATCCAACAATATGTTATTTATAAAAAAAAATGCTTGAAACATAAAGAAATATAGAGTATAAAATAAGGCACAACAGAAGAATCTACTCTGCTTCAGCTGAAGTAAAATAGTCAGAAATAACAATCATGATCTCAGACAAAGCAAGAGTATTAGACCAAACTAGAACAGAGAAACTACATTTTTTAAAAGGTACCATAGAACATGAAGGAACACTAATAATAAATGTATATGCACCTAACGGTATAGCATACAAAATTTAAAAAGCTGAATGAGTTGCAGAAAGAGAGAGTAAAAACTATATTAGTGGGTGACATCAATTTCCCCTCTCAGAACTAGAAAAATGTAATTATAAAATACATAAGAAAGAAGTTATGGAGATAAACAGGATTTTAGAAAAGTTAGATATGACAGACTTCTGGGAAAAATTGAGAGTACAAAAGAGTAGACTGTTTGCTCAGCTCTGCATGGCACATTCACAAAATTGACTATGTATCAGGATGTAAAAACCACGTAAGTAAAAACAGAAAAGTAGAAATATTAAATGCATTCTTTCTAGATTATGATGTAATAAAAATTGCATTCACTAAAGGGTCAGGAAAATACAGATCAAAATTAATTGAAAACTAAATAATCTAGAATCCTAAAGAATTAGTGGGTAAAAGAACAAATCATAGAAACAATCAATAATTTTATTAAATTGAATGACAAAAATCAGACAACATACTAAAGCAGGTACCTAGGGAAAACTGTGTGTGTGTGTGTGTGTGTGTGTGTCAGTGAGTGTGTACTTATGTCAATAATGCAGAAAAATAGATTGATGAATTACATATGCAATTAAAAAAAGAGAAAAAAGAACAAATTGAAAGAACAAATTAAAAATCCCCAATTTCACACCAAAAATTTTTTAAAAGCCAGTAACACTGAAAAATGAAATCCAAGCTCTTGGGACAAGAACTTGCTATTTCACACAAAAAAATGCTGGGACAACTAGAAAGCAGTTAGGCCAGAAACTAAATATAGATTAAGACTTCACACTGTTTGCCAGGGTAAGGTCATAAAAGGGTATATGATTTGGACATAAACAATAATATCATAAACAAATTAGGGGAGCATGGAAATATTTACATGTTAGATGGATGGATAAAGGAAGAATTTATGACTACACAAGAGATATAAAGGATCACAGAACGTAAAAATGGATAGAATACCAGTTGCTCTGGTAAAGGTCTCATTTCTCAAATATATAGAGAACTGAGTAAAATTTATAAGATTATGAGTCACTCCCTAATTGAAAAATGTTCAAAGTATATGAACTATTTTATATATTACATATAGTATAATGTATATACATATATATGCTATATAACTATACTGTATACTAAATACATGAACTATATGAACAGTTTTCAGAAGAAATCAAAGCTATTCTACAGCTATATGAAAAAATACTCTAAATTAGAGAAATGCAAATTAAAACAACACTGAGATGCAACCTCATATCTATTAGATTAGCTAATATGACAGAAAAGGAAAATTAAAAGTGTTGGAGGGAATGTGAAAAGATTAGGACACTCATTCACTGCTTGGGTACCTAGGTTGTGCAATGGATAAGAGCACTGGGTTTGGAATCAAGAAGATTCATCTTCATAATTTTAAATCTGGCCTCAGACACTTTAACGGCATGATCCTAGGCAAGTCACTTAACTCTGCTAGCTACATTTTCCTCATCTGTAAAAGTAGCTGGAGAAGGAAACGGCAAACCATTCCAGTATCTTTGCCAAGGACACCCCAAAATGGCGTCATGAAGAGTTGGACATGACAGAAAAGACTAAACAACAATGCACTGCTGGTGGAGTTGTGACCTGACCCAATCATTCTGGAGAGCAATTTGAAACTCTGCCCAAAGGCCTATAAGATTATGCGTACCCTTTGAGTCAGTGATACCACTACCAAGCCTGAATCCCAAAGAGATTTTTTAGAAAGGGAAATGTACAAAAATACTTATGGCAGATCTTTCGTTGGTGGTAAAGAATTGGAAATTAAGGGGATAGCCATCAAGTTGTGGTATGTAATTATGATGGAATATTATTGTGCTATAAGAAATGAGAAGCAGGATGGCTTTAGAAAAACCTGGGAAGACTTTGATGAACTCAGGAAAAGTTAAGTGACTAGAACTGGAAGCTCACTGTACACAGTAATGGGAGTACTATAAGAATGGTCAACTGTGAATGACTGAGCTATTCTGATCAATAAAATAATCCAAGATAATCCCAAAGAATTTATGATGAAAAATGCTAAACCCTTTAAGAAAAAGAACTGATGGAGTCTGACTGCTAATAAAGTATAATACCACTCTATTTTTCTTGGGATTTTTTTTTGCAATGTGGCTAATATGAAATGCTTTGCATGATTTCACACATACAATTGATATTACATTTTTTAACCTTCTCAACAGGTTGGGGAGGGATGGGATAGACTGAGGAAATTCAGAACTCAAATCTTTAACAAAAGAATCTCAAAATAAATATTTTTTTAAAAAAATAAGTGATAGGATGAAGGTGACAGAGTGGGGAAATATATTTTAGGCAATAGGATTGAAGATGGAATCACTTGAACTGGTTAAAAGAGTTATTAAATCCTTTGCACCACATCAGGCTTAGATTTTGACCTTGATTTTCTTTTCTTTCTGAATCTGTCTTGTGCCTCTGTCCCTTTAGCTTCCACAGCTCATCTGTCCAATTCTTGACCATGATTTGTTCTCACCATGATTTACAACTCCAACCTGTGATGAAAGACCTTTGCTATAACCTCACTAATCCTCCCATTTCCTCTGCTTCTCAGTTCAATCAGCACCACGGGGTGAAGTGGAAAGTTCAGGTAGCAATCATGATCTAGGGGGACATACAGAACATGATTTTCTAACTTAAGAGCTTTGTTTTTCAATGAATACGAAGCCAATCTAAAATAGTTCAATGAAACTGAGCAATCCCTTAAGTCAAAGATCCCCATTTTATCTGATGGAAACCAAAGGAGTAAAGTTTAGTGCTCTAGGCTCTCTGCTGAGAGTAATGCCAGGGGTGGATGTTACTCAATCTAAAAAGTCATAAAACCATTTTAATAGTTTAAAGTGATTCAAACACTGTTACCTCCATAAGGTCTATTCAAGTCCGCTGAACTGTGTTCCCATTTTCCCTCACATTTTAACCATACACCAAACACATTCTCTATGGGACCTTTGGAGTTTATATCTTTGGACAAGTAACATGAAAGCCTCATATAACTTCAATGGCTATGAGGGATTTTAAAGAGGAAAGAAATCTTTGAAGCAACAAGGACCTAAACTTTGAAAAGGGCTTATGGGACAAATCAACATTTTTAAATGAGCCTAGCTAAAATTGATATCCAGAATAGTTGTTGGTACAGAGTTATTTATATATGTCATACAACTCTTTAACCTTCAGAAAATGAGCTACTATATCCTACTTCACTCTAGTTTCTCAGGAGATTTCAAATGTAACACCATATAAAGGGAAACCAGGAAGACAGAAAGAAAGAAAGGCAAGAAGGAAAATAATAAATTTCAATAAGTGACATTGAGGGGGATTTTTCTTCATGTAGAGAAATTCAGAAATTAAAAAAAATAATTAAATAAAATTATTGTATTTATGACATATGGAATGATATATATGAACATTAATATATATTTTTGTGTGGAAATATCACCTTCCTCCTCAGTTATAATTAGAAATTGGTATAGTGAACAAAATAAAGGTCATTGAAAAGAAGTACTTGGGGCACATTTGCAGAAACCATTGGGTAGAAATGTTACGATTCCTCGAAAGTAAAATCAGTCCACACAAGAAGAGAGGGCAAGAACATGATTAATCTTTGGAAGTATCCCAATCCAGTTTCAATATTTGTACTATGGAAGGAAACATGATAAAGTGGAAAGAAGACTGGGCTGTCAAGTCAGAGACCCTGAGTTAAAATCCTGTCTCTTCTACATAGTACTTGTGCCACCTTAGATCTCTGATCCCAAGTTTCTATATCTTTAAAATAAAGGGATTGAACTCCATAACCTCTGAAATTCCTTCCAGCTCTAAGAAGGATTATTTGAGATGGTTCAAATACAATGGTTCTGAATTTTAAAGCTGCTTTGGTGCTTGCTTGGCTATAAGCTAGCTAATGCCTTGTTCCATCACAGCTACTTGGTTGGGCCTTCATAGCAGATTTACCCAGAATAAAGGTTTCAAGGATAGGCTTTTGGAGATGTGAATGCATGAGAAAATTAGCTTCTGGAAGATAATGGAGCAGACGTTTTCCAATATCAACTGATCTTCCCCCCTCTCTCTGTGGCAAACGGTCTGCTAAAAATTAAGGACATTTTCAAATCTGAGTGTGTACAGAGAAGTCAGGAAGGATGGTGAAATATTGGTGACCATGGAATATGAGAATCACTGAAAAGAACTGGATTGTTTAACCTGAAGAAGAAAAATCTTCATGGGGACCTGATCTGTCTTCAAGTATTTGAAAGGCTGGCAAATAGAGGGGAGGGTTGATTTTGATTGGAGGATAAAATTAGGAGCAATGGATCAAAATTCTGGAGAAGCAAATTTTAATCAAATATACAGAAAAACATTCTGATAGAGATGCCCCAAAGTGGAAGCAGTGAGTTCCCCTATCCCTGAAGTTCATGAAGTAAATGTTGTAGAGGAGATTCCTTTTCCAGACTGGCCTGGAGTAGATTATTTCTGGCAAAGGGATGAGAATCTTTTGTAAAAATGGCAGTAATAGTAATAATAATGTGTAAGAAGAGTAGAAGACAACTGCAAAGAAAAGCCAAGTCTGCCATTTTGTTTTCATGTAGATTGCTTATTGGAGTTGTAGTCTTCTGGTCTTTGATTGGGCCCTCTCTTTAAGACTATTCAGAGTCATAGGGCTAGTGACACCACTTGGCCTATGGGGTAGGATTTTGTTTCTTTTTTTAGAGTAACACTTTGAGAAGCTGAAATCCCCCCCCCCCTCTCTCCCACCTCTCTCTCTCTTTCTTTCCCTCTTTCTCTTCTTCCCTGTCCCTCTCCCAGTAATATCCATACTGGAAAAGATATAACTGAAATGGAGAGGAGACAGAACTATAATATGAGAATAAGTAAAAATAGAATGCGATTTGATCCATAACAATGGACTAAATCGAGAGAGAGAGAGAGAGAGAGAGAGAGAGAGAGAGAGAGATTATATTCCAGATAATGAGCTTATCAACCACCATTTGGCTTCACTCTGGGAGACTAACTCATCAATCAAACTATATCTTGATAGCTTTTAATGGTGTGATGATCTGTGACTTCATTAGAATAGAGAACTTCCTGTGAGGAAACCCACTCTAGTAATGTAGAGCTAAAACTTCTGCCACTTAGAAAATGTAATTGAGAGGTTATGTGACTTGCCCAAGATCACATAACCAATATATATCAGAGGTGGGACTGGTATGCTCAGTCAACTCCTTTTGAAATTATACTGGAATAAAAAAAATAAAAAAAAAACAAATAAAACAGAGAGACACACAATGGCTCATACTGGAGTTGAAACCAAGACCTTATTTCATTTGGCTAACCATGTGCTAATTATAAACATTATTCTTCAATACTTGTAGTGTATTCTTGTAAGACTTGAACCCCCTTCTCACAGGAAGCCCTACACCTGTATTTTAATTGAGTCTCTTTCTGAATCAATTCTGACATACCCATTAATGTCTACTTGCCGCTAACTCCTCTGTTGGCTACATTAGTAGTACCAACGGCTCTGCAATAAAGACTCATCATTTTTCTCGTTTCCAATCAGGATGCTGTCCAGGTGGCAGTAGTATTCCACGACAGTTTTCACTTTTCTTTGGCCAATGAAGAGTTCTTCATCTTGTTGATATTTTTAGGAATTGGTGCATATGGCCTGGAGGATAGCATCTAACTCTGAGAATCTGTGAAATTTTATCCATAATTCAGCATTCTACTTTTAGAAAAAAAATCCACTATTGGGAACATTGATTATCATCATCTATTAGCAATTATGGATGCCTTGTGCACGAATATGCTACTATCCTCAAAATGAATTCCTTCATGGAAAATTGAGAGCCCAAGAGGTAAAAGGTGCTTTTGAAATTTTAGAAATTTAGCTTGATAATAGACTCTATTTTATTATACCTTCCAGCTTTAACATATAATAATACTGATAATGTTCCGTTAGTTATGAAGAATGATTATAGAGGATATATTCAAAAGTAAAATATCAATCATGGTATTATTTGGGCATATTGATAAATTTTCCTAGAAAATCTAATTAATTCAATAACTGCCAGAATTCATGCTTTGTTTCGTTGTTGTTGTTTTTTTTTTAAATCACAATTCCTTTGGTCAAAGATTTCGTATTCAAAAGCCAAGTGCTTATTTGTAACTGTCATGGTGCAATTGTTTCATCACAACTCTATGATAATGAGCAAAATGAAAAAAGATTAATAGAAAATAGATTTTG
Source organism: Bettongia penicillata ogilbyi (assembly GCA_023548195.1). Classification (NCBI taxonomy): domain Eukaryota; kingdom Metazoa; phylum Chordata; class Mammalia; order Diprotodontia; family Potoroidae; genus Bettongia; species Bettongia penicillata. Next base: position 156,366 of record JAJHZJ010001000.1, read on the forward strand.
ATGGTTTGAGATTCTCCAAAGAAATTCCAGTGGAAGCATGCTAAATTTTAAGGACATGCTTTAGAAGTAATAAGAGGTCTTTCATTCAAATAGAACATATAGGCTAGGTGGAGATTAACAAAGAAACATGCTAAGTAAGCATTTTCATATTTTGAGCGGTCTTTCATTGTCTAGATCTATGGTTTCTTCTGTGGAGAAAGTGCCCAGTGTAAAAATTCCCTCCATTTTTGTAGATCAACAAGTTCTCTATAATTTACAGACTTAAATACTTACTTAGAGCAATGAAAATTTTATCCTTAGTCACGGACCTAGTATGTGCCAGAGGTACAACTAAAATCCAAGTGTTCCTTTATTTAAGGCTGGCACTTTCTTCATCCTTTCATGCATAAGGACACACAATCCATGTTAGAGAGTCCTAGTAAAAGTAAATCATCACAATGCACTCTAACATCCTTCACATTTCCCACATGCATCTGATTGACCTCCATTATCATTCCCATCCCATTTCCTACATCTGTTGTGTGTGTGTGTGTGTGCGCTTGGCTAATCTTACACTTAATACCAATTTTTTTCTGGATGTTCTTCCTAATATAAAGCAGTCTCCAGCATAACAGTTCTCTCCCGTAAACTCTTGGTTCCTTCTTCCAGCAGTTCCTCCTTGTGTATAGTAATATTAAATGGGCAAAAACAACTTGGCTGCAGCATATATTTTCAATGTAACTTTTCCCATAGATTAAAACATCTGTATTTTATCACTGTCATGGAATTGAATTTATATATCCAGATTCCTTTTTCTCTGGAATCTAAAATTTTTTAGAGATACTACTGAATTAGAGTGTGCTTCAGAGAAATGAATACTTATTAGATGTGACAATAAACTAATAAGAATTATTTCACAAGTCACACATCAATACCAATTTTAATATGTCAGTCACATCATATAAAGACTGCTAGCCAAGAAGCTTCTTAATGGAAATCAATGGTCATTTCCTTGAATATGTATTTAATTTCCCAAGAGGGCAGCTAATATATTACTGTGAACAGAGCTGTTTATAAAAGACAGTAGCCATCTACACTCTGCACTATTATACCATAAATGATGAGTTGCAGCCATTGTATACTTTCATAGGTCTGTTTTATCAGTTTAGATTCTCTTTCAATGCTATGGATTAAAACCTACCCATGGCTGCCCATCTGGTGCAACTTGTCTATATTTTCCTGTAAAATCACTACAGAAAGTTCACATGGAATATTAGGGCTCTTCCCATAGATCACTTGACACTGCAAAAGTGATCCACTGGTCATCTTACTTCTTAAGTAGTAATGTAGTAGTAGTGGTAGTAGCAGTAGTAGTACTAGTAGTAGCAGTGCTTGTATTAGTACTAGTACTAATAGTCGTAGCAGTATTGGTAGTGATAATAATGATATCATCAACAACGATGAAGCTTTACATGTAACATGTCATTTGATTGATCTCATGATAATTCTAAGAGGCAGTCTGAACAAAGTTTATTCCCTTTTTGTACGGGAAAGAACAGTGTGCCTCAGAAATGTCAGTAGTCAAAGATCTCTCAGGGAGTCAGTGGAGATGTTTCCAGCGCCACAATGTGCTAAAAATTAACTAGAAAATATGATCATATGAAGGTGACTTGTCCATCTAAAGCAGACTTACTTGATTTTCTGCTTTACATACATTTCAGGAAAGTTGTTTATAAAGCAAAATCATGTATACAAAATAACTATTTTTGTTTGAGTCTTATTATAATGGCTATAATTCAATTTCATATTATAAAATAAGAGATGTCATGAATTAAGATGAAATATCTTTATCTTCATATAGATAGATATAGATATATTTCACTGATTTGTTTAAAGACTTTCTTAAAAACACGATCATCTATCTATTAATTCAGAAGTAAAGGATAGCAGGGGTGTAACTAAAGTAAGTAAAATTTGAACGGTTGCCTTCCCCTTCTCATGCTGTCCTTGACGCTGTAAGAATGGTTTCCTAATACTGGTATTGTTGACAGAGTTATGTGTGGTCAAACTGGCCTTCAGGATGTAATAAGTGAGCAATGGAAAGCTTAGATAGGCATATATGGAGTTTTATAAGAATGTGGAGTTCCACCAGTGTAAGAGTCTTTGGTTTCATCTATGAATAGAAGTCTTTGTTGATATCATCTATGAGTCACTGACCTTGTCTGAAAGTGCAATTTAATTTGAATATCATTCTGATTAATAAATTGGGTGGGGAGGGAGAGTGAGATAGGACAAATTCACCAGACTCTGAAAATGGCAAAAGAGCAAAATGTTGTACCAGCAGATTACTCTTCAACCAGTAAAGGAGTCCAAAAAGAATTCAATTTCTCATGATTATATTCACCAAGGTAAAAACCTTCACCTGCAATTGTCTGACCATTTCCGTGCGGGGATCTGTTCCCCATATCCTCTCTTCTCCATGAAGTTCCAAAGTTCACAACTTCTACCTCCTCCAACTGGGAAAAAGTCTTTTACTAAGTAGTTTAGTGGTAAGTGAAAACTGATTTTAGTAAGGTGCTACAGTGATATACCGTAATTAATTCAGTTTTAGATCTTGAAGCTGAGATCCTATCAGGACGTTCTAGTGGAAATATCTATCACATAGTTGGAAATATGGTAGTAGGACCTTTTGGTGACTGATACAGAGCCAATAGAGGATATACAAAGAGAACTGAATTATTTCTTTGTATCCAAGAAGGATATTAGGGAAATTCCCATTCACAGTTGTTCCCTGAAATGGACAAGTTTATGGTCCAAATCAAGTAGTTGTCATAGGCTCATAGCTTTAAAGGAGACCTTCAGAATTATCCAAAACCAGAGAAGTTAGATGATTTATCTGAGGTCACAGAGATAGCAAGAACAAAGATCTGAACCAGGTCCTCTAATTCCAAATGTGGCGTTTTATCCACAACATGATTCTGCCTTTAAATCATGCCTCCCTTAATGCTGTCTCATACAATATTAACTTTTTGACTGGCACAATCGCACAATGATTACTACTCCTATGAAGTGTGTAGTCTTTTAAATTCCTGAAATTGATTGAGGTAAATGACTATCTAATCTTGCCTTGCCTATTTTGTACTTGAGGTGATATTTTTTAAGGGTAAACCCTTATATTTATGCTTATTGAAGGCCATCTTCTTAGATTCAGTCCAATATTCTAGTTTTCGATGTTTTTGCATCTTGAGTCTATCAAATATGTTATATCTCTCTCCTAGCTTTGTAACATCAGCATGCTTGATGAACCACCATCTATGTCTAATCCTAGTTATTGATTAAAAAAAAAGTTTAGCCATCCAGGACCAAACCAAGACAAGTTTTTGAGGATGCTATGCTGGCTCTTTATAAGCATTACTCCCTTTTCTAAACATTCACTAACCTTTGGAAATAATTCATTCAAGAATTTTCCCAGGAATCAATGTTAACCTCACCGACTAATGGAAACCCCATTCTCTTCCCTTTTCTGAAAATCAGAGTAATGTATACAGTGCTATAGTCTTTGGTTCTCTCTCTTCTTTTCCATGATCTTTCACATATGACTCACATCTGCACATTCTTTCAGTATCTGAGGATATAGTCAGGAAATCACCTAGACTCTACTATGTGCCAGGCACTGTGCTACGTGATAGATATAGTTTATCTGTTCTTGGCCCCTTGAATTTAACAAAGACAGGGAAGTGCTCTAATAATATCTTAGTAAGCAAACTACGGATTGACAAGTTGTGCCTTTTCCCTTCACATCATCCCATGTATTAGTACTACCTTTCCTTTTATTCTCTTATCTTTTGACCCAGAAATACCACTACTATGTCTGTTTATCCACTAAAGTTTTACAAACTGTGGGAATTTGAGGCATTAGCTTTTCTCACCAGCCACGGTTCACTTTGAGCTTTAGAATTCAACACCATTCTTTGACGATGATGTGACATTCTTGTATTTGAACTGTTAATAGTGCTGGACTGTACTTTCACGTACATAAGGATCTTTCTACTAAGGAAGATCCCTCTAACAATAAAGGTTGACACCTTCCCTGCAATCGATAGTCACATCGCTCAAAGTTGAAGTGATTTGTCCAAGGTCCCTCATTTAAATGGTATCAGAATAAGGACTTGAACTCCCAGGTCCTCCTGGAATCAAAGCTAATTTTTCTATACATTTCTTGGTGAAATCCAAGTTCATGGGTGAGTTCATTGTGTTTCTCCAAAAACCTCTTCAAACCAAACAATTTTTTTTTCCTCCTTTTCGGAATTTTTTTTTCACCTTAGGTCTTTTGATTGTTTTTATTTCATTTCCAACTCTCAAACACACTGACTTTCCATAAAGAATTCAAATTCATTGCATCCTACCTCATCTTCTTCTAAACCTTTCGGAATCTGCTCTTCCAAAATTTAATGTCTATGGTAGACTATGCCCAACTTTTTTCAACTTCTTTATTAAAAATTATAGAAGAAATTAGACTCCTACCCCAAAAGTGATTTCTTGTTAGCTACTATCAGACCTAACTCTTGTTCCCTCCACCTTTTGAAGAATAAAATTATTATTATATAAGGATCATTAAACAAACTATCCTCTGAATAAAGATGTATAAAGCCTACAGTTTGTGACACCTGTTACTAGCAAAGACCTGTCTTGCCTAATCCTTATAATTGATCAAGATAAGAAGAAGTATCTCCATTTGAGAATGACACTAATCTGTCCTAAATAGTAATGACAAGATAATGGTGGTAGACTCTATAAAAGTCTCTTCAGTCTGTCTGAATGTACAGAAAATTTACAAATGTGTACTATGGATAAATAATCAGAACTATATAACTTATACAGAGAGAATAGCCAGTAAAAGGGATCTGAGGACCTCAATACATAAAGTATTCTATGTAGACATAGGCCCCAAAGATCCATACAAGCAATTTGATGCTCCGTAAATAAGATCTTAAGTGAAAATAGAAAATATAATAATATCTGTACTTTTTTAAAAAATATATCTTATTGTGTCATGGAGGGAACAGTGGATTGGCAATTAGAAGATCTAAGTTTCATGGTTTCATTTGTTTCATGATTCCAGACAAGTCGTTTAATTTCTTAAAGCCTCGGTTTCCTTCTATAAAAAAAATAGAGGTTTAGACTACATAACATCTTCAGTCTCTTTCAGCTCTAAGTTCCAGATCTCTAAACGATAGTAAGTTCAGTTCTGATCACCAGGACTCAGTAAATTTGTCCTGGAGCTATAAATGGTTAACTCTCCTAAATCAAAGGAATGGTAAATCTATCTTTTAAGAACAGACTCAGAAGATTCGAGATCCCATATTTTAAAAGGTAAAAGCTAAGAGGTAATAAGATAAAAATGTACAAAATAATAAGTAAATTTGGAAAATTGAACAATGACTGTCAAAAAAATTCTAGATCTTTAAATTGAGGGGTTGTCAAAAGGCATAATATTGAGACAAATAAAACATCTGAAATACTTATTAACTCAAGAAGATGTCATGGGAAAAGTTATAAAAATGAATAAATTCAAAAATGTTTTGAGCAGTTTCTAAATGAGAGCCAGGAATATCCGACAAAAGAAGACAAAATATATCTAAATTTTAAGGTCCCCGTTACTTAGCACAGGTACAACCTTCCCTATTATATCCCTTGCTTGTTTGTTTTTTCCAGTTAATTTTTTTTCCATTATCATGCATTTATTTTCTCTCTCCAACTCTGTCCACCCACACATGAAAAAGAAAAACAAAGATCTTGTAGAAATATGCATAGATCAGCAAAACAAATTTTTCACATTGGCCATGGCCAAGCATTGCAAATAGAATATAGGTCTGAATGAAAATATAGCCCTGAATAATACTACATAGGAGCAAACTGAAGCTCAGTGAAATGAATTGCTCAGGGCCACACAGGGAATAAGTAACTGAGCTGGGCTTCTACTACTTATTTGATTCCATATTTGACTCCAAATCTATTGCCACTTCCATGGCCCCAGAAGATGTGTCATAACTTTACCTACAAGCATGTTAATAATTTCTAGCTTGTTTTTAATAACCTTTTTGATGATACTTAATACGGTGTAGGTCTTTTGGATTGTAGCATCATGTTGTACTGATGCCCCAGGGAAATAATATGATTCCCAAACTACTATTTTTTTCTTATGTCTAATATTCCCCCAATAATATATTTTGCTACCATATGTTGAGAATTAACTCTTTACTAGTTTTTTGACATTCATGATATAACAGATGTACTAAGAGAACTGAATCCATCATCTTTCTAGCAAAAAGATGTAGCAAGGCATTTTAATATTTCTTACCCTTAACTTATATCTCTCTTCTGTTTAAGGTATCAATTATGGTACAAATCCAAAACACGAAGTGTTTTCCTTGGCTTCCATATGTTGGGAGTACAAGAAGTATCATACTTTAACACATCAGCAAACTTGTCACCAGATAATAAGCTAATAGCCTTCTCTCCAATCTGAAACATCTGCACACCTATTTGTAAAAGATTGACTCTCACATGCAACAGATTTTTGCATGTGGATGAGTGTTTATGCCCCCTCAGTCTTTCAGAAATTGAATTGGATGTAAATGCTCATTGCTTTATAGTATATGTGGTTGCACATCTTTCAAAGAATTCTCTCTGAAGTCATTGCAAAAGATTCTTATTTAGCAATTGTCTTCCAAGTAATGCACATTGATGGCATTATCAGCAGAGTTTCCCTAGTGGTATATCAAGGAAGGCACCACATGTGCTGCACATTTGCATGCACACGCATGGTAGCATTTTTGAGTCAGTATTCTAATACTTGCCTTTTATGCTGGTTACACAGAGACATTGGAGAATAACTTAGTTTGTTTCTAGGTTCATTGTTATGATCTTGGTTATATCTGTTTCTCCTAGAGATAAATTGTAGCTTCTATGCTGTGTTTACTCTTAGTTATTTAAATCTATGAAAAAAATTGAACATTCAACTATATCCTCCAAGATTTTAAAAAGGTTATGCCATATTGCAGTTTCATTCATAGATTTGATTCTCAAAGCTTATCCTCTATTATTTAAATTTTTGTGTCAATAATAATTCAGCTAATGTTTCAGGAACTAATCATTCCTACTTGAAATCTGAGCTAGGGACTAGTGAACTAGAAAGGAAATTCTCAGCGCCCTTTCTTCCCTTCCTAAGATCAAAGTACACAGAACTCTATTTGAGTACATTGCAAATCCTGCAAGGAAAGTTAATGAATCTAAAGCAGGAGTTCCAGAGTCATCCATTTCATTCCATAGTAGTGTAGCAAAATGAGATTTTTAAGAGTTCGTTATCAAATGGTGGCACCACAATCCCTCTGAGCCTTTGCTGAAATTCAGGGAGTGTATCAGGAAACCAGACGGTTTATTCTCTGCTGTTGCAAAGACAATCTCTATGGAGGTTTCATATTTGGGCTTCCTTAGGTGGAATGTTGTATCGTGTGCTTCTAAGTTCAGAGTCATTTTGACTTCATGAGATTCTTTTGTCCACACTTTCCTTCTTTGTGTTGCCCTCCTCTTTCTCAGCTTCTTTCCCCCCTTTCCCTCTCCGCTTCTCTTTCCTCCTCCGCTTCTCTTTCCTTCTCGTCTTCCCTTTCCTTTTCTTCCATTTCTTCCCCTCCTCTTCTCTTTCCTTATCTTTTTTCTCCTCCTTTGCTTCCCCTGTTCCTCCTCCTCTGCTACTTGCTCCCACCTTCTACCTAGAAAGCATTATTGTAGGGGTTTGAATGTTCAATAAGTGAAACTTTGATCTCGATACAGGAAAGATTATACACTTGGCAGAATTCAACATTACCATCTCCAAGAAATATTAATTCACAAAATAGCCTTGAGGATAGGTTTTTTATGTCAAGTTGAGATATGTTCCCCTATCAGATATGGATGTGACATTTTACTCTCACCATCTACCTAAGGTAGATTTCCCTACCGACTAGCAGCAGAGCTACCCTGTCGTTTCTTTTCTGTGCCTTATATTAATCTGTGCCACCACCACCTTATGTTGTGAAGCAGAGTATCTTTTAATATTTTTTTTACTGCTTCCAGAGCACCTTTATTGCTCATGTGTGACTGAACCATCTCCTTCTAAAGGGCATTATTTCTTATCTTTTACCTTTCATTTTAGTCCTTTTGAAGCAATGCATTGCATTTTCTGCTATGTGGTCTTTGGGTTGCCTTTTTTCCCCAGATGTTTACTGTCAGGTCTCCTATTGGCTGACTTAGATTCTAAATGAGAAAAATAAAAATTTCATTGCAGCCATCAGGTACTTAACAAATTGAAGGTTACAAGCTTTCAAGATCCGTTCCTCAAATATGTCAGAGGTAAGGACCAAGAGATCAACCTAAAACAATTGCAGAAAGATCACATTTGCCTTACCATGAGACAAGTTAAGTTAAAAAATAGAGCCAAGGTGCCACAATACAAACTGAGGATACTAGAGTTAAATATGCCTCTCCACTTCCTACATTTGAGAATACAAAGTGAAATACTCTTTTTCATGTGTTCCTTGTTCTACTATATGCTATGTGTGATATTTGTCTGTTTTTGCTTTAATAGCACTTAGCATTAGGAGGCAGGACGACTGAACTGGGGTGGAGAACGTGCAGCCTTGAGGTCACATGTGACCTCCTGGATCCTTGGGTGCAGTCTTTTGATGAATCCAAGTTTTACAGAAGAAATCATTTTATTAAGGGAATTTGTTCTGTGAAGTTTGGAGTCAGTCAAAGTGCTGCACTTGAGGACTAGGGGACCGTATTGGCCTCAAGGTTCCCCAGCCCTGGGCTAGGATTTAAGACTAATGTTTCCAAACTGGCTCTTCAACTGGCTCTATAGAGCTGGATACATTGGTAGAAGAAAACAAGAGATCCAGGTGAGAACTTGCCATTGCAGAACAGTATATCCCAATGGAGATAAATAGAAATACCTTCTATGAATGGTACATATTTCTCAGGTTTTAGTTTTTTGAGAGAACTTTCCACTGCCTTCCTTTCATCCCTCTTTTCACTGGATATGAAAAAGATACACATTGTTAATGTTTTTCATTCTTTCTTCCCAGGTTTTCCAGGGCAATTTTGACAATGACACACACCGAAAAAACGTCATTGACCCTCCCATCTATGCACGGCACATAAGGATCCTTCCTTGGTCCTGGTATGGTAGAATCACCTTGCGGTCAGAGCTGTTGGGCTGCACCGAGGAGGATTAACAAGGCCCAGCGCTTGGAAACTCTACCCACTACATCCTGAAAACGTATCTCCATAGAATAAACTGTGCAAAACCTGTAGGAAACTGAATGTTTTGTTTTGTTTTTTCATGAACAAGTGTTCAATTTACGGTAGGCCACTGTCTTTTCTTAGGAGGTCTAAGCCTGCCCTTTAAATGATCCAATCTGATTTTTTGTCCTTTAGATCTGTTCATATACATATTCCCTCTAACTGTGGAATTACTTTTATCATATTCTTCTGAGTTGTTCACACTAGTTGAAATATGTTAGGAAAGGAGAGTAGTGTCTTTTTTTTTAAAACAGGGATGGCAGAATGTTCTGATTGCCTCAGTACTGAGGCAGAGAAAGTTGAAACTAGCCTCTTATTTATTAAAAAAAAGACACTGCAAATTAGCAATAAGTTTTGTTTTCTTCTCTTTTTCCCCCTTTATAAAATAACTCAGCATTATCTTAATTGTTTCCATGTGCCAACCAAACTTTGTCAGTATTTATTGCACATTTTTGAAAAAAAATCTGTGGTATGCACTCCTTGTTGATATTATAGAAACTACCTTCCAATCCTACTCTTTAATTATTTATAAAGCTCTTGAAGTTTCCACCCTGTACAATTCCATTCAGTTTGCTTTCATTAGTGTATGGCCTCAATACATCTAAACTTTTTCAGAGAAACCTCATTCTATTTGAAAAAAAAGTCTTTGTTTATATGAGGTACCCAACTTAACATGAAGCCCTTCTAAAATCCATGGTTCTGACCTAGGAATATTCATGGCTTTATTCTGAATGGAAGTCCTAAGTATGGAAATGCTGCAAATAAATTATTCCAATCATACTATGATTTGGCAGTATGGTTATCAAAAGAAAGTTGGAAAAGTAGCATTGTACTGCTTAAAGTCTATATTTTCCACCAATTACCACATTTGGTTTTAAAAATTATTAGCAGTATAATTACAAACCCACTCTGATGTTATTCTACAGCAAGGGTTCTTAACCTTGTCATGGCTCCCTTTGGTAGATTGGAAAAGAAGCTGGAAACTCCTTTCTCAGAATAATGCTTTTAAATGTATAAAATAAAATATAGAGGATTAAAAAAGAAACCAATTACATTGAAATCATTGCCAGTTTTAATTTTGTTTTAATTATCAGGCATTCATTTTTCCCACCCACCTCTTTCTACCTACTTGGAAGAAAGGAAAGAAAGAAGGAAGGAACTCTTATATCACAATCATAGCCAAGCAAAACATAGTCCAACATTGGTCATGCCCAAAAATGAATTTCTTATTATGCTTATTAGTCTAATATATCTCTGTGTTGAGGTGGGCAGTGTCCTTCTTTACCCATCCTCCGGAGTCATAATCATTTAATTGATTACCATTCACAAATATTTCAAAATTGGTCATTTTTATAATATTGGTGTTACAGCAGAAATCATTCTCCTGGTTCTATGTACTTTACCCTGCACCAGTCCTCACGTGTTTTTCCATGTCTTTAAAATAGTCCTTTTCTTCATTCCTTACAGCACAATGATATTCCATTACATTCATATAGTACAATTTGTTCAAATTGTTCAAAATATTTTTTTAAAAAATGTTAAGGGACCCCAAGTTAACAACCCTATTCTCCAGTATGCTTGTTTTAATACAGTGCTACATAATTTTGCTCAGAGTGCTCAACCTGTATGTTGTTTACTGCACTTCCAAATAAATAAAATATAATTTCACTGAGATTGGAAACTGCTGTTCCTAAGAGAAAACACATTTCACAAACCTCAGTTGGGGAAGGGGGAAAAAGAAATATCCCCAAAGTTAAAAGTCTTTTTTTTTTCAAAATGGAAGTCCAGTTCTATGTATTATTGCATTTTAGGAACCCTGAAAACATTTCTAAGCAATTTTAGCAACAATTAAGTACAGAGAGTGGAGGTTCTAGCTCGCCAAGATCTCTCAAGTTACTTGAAATAAAAAAAAAAAAAAAGGAAAAGAAGAATAAAGCAGAGATGTCCCCATAAACGTACTGATCCTTCAAAGTGTATTTACCTAAGTGTTTATTTTGTAAGGCTTAGACATAGGATTTTCAAAGACTTGATTTAAGGGTCCTATAAAGGTTAAAAAAGTGTTGTATATGTACAAAATGTTTCAGTCCTGTGCAACACCATTAAGTTTTTCAGTTTTTTTTTCATTTGTGCTACATAACAAAAGCCACTAAACTGTTACTGTCTTGTCTGTGTGTTAACAGCATTCCTTAATGATGTATATACAAAGTGGTCTTCAATAAAAATAAACAACGTGAAAGAGAAAGTCAATCATAACGGCATTTTTTTCAAGATCAAAAGCTATTGGTACAAGAAAGAGATCATAGAAGTTGGTCATTGATGAGCACTTCAAAAGCATCACTTTAGGTTCTTACAATAAAGTTTTGTTTTAAAATATCTCAGTTGATGATTTCTTCCCATTTGATTCCAAAAATTAGGTTGCTATTTCCTCAATAATTAGTTTACCCATTTATGTTACCTTCCAGTTGGAGTAGTTTTTTTTTCCTTCCATTTTCCTTTTTTACACATAAAATTCCTTGGTTCATGAAAAACAATGAAACATCTAAACTAAAGTCCTTTTTCTATCAGATTTGATAATCTTATTCCTTTCCCACTACATTTATTACCAATCTGTTTTGTGGATTGTATTCCATAGCTTCTTCCTTAAGAGCCTGAAGAGAGAACTCAAGATGTTAGCACTAATAATGCTTTGTGGTGATTTATGGAGGGAAAAGTATCACTTATGATGTCATCAGATGCTATATTGGGGATTTTTCTAGTGATACCACTCTTTTTTCTATTACCAGTTGGCTGGAAACATCGGTGAAAGCTACAACTGTAAATTCAATAATATGTTGGAAAGCATAGTGTTATCTCGCTTTTGTATTTCTTCACTGGTACACACATTGTTCACTGAAACGAAAAGCAAATGTGACTTAAATGTCACCTCCCTTTTTCTTATTTGCTGGCGATGGTAGAGTTTCTGTACATGAAAAGGTTGAGAAATGTTGTGAAATACTCCTTAGCTTTTACATCAATTCTATAACTGGAGCAAAAATATGTTGGATTTCAACTTCACCCTAAGCCAGTTAAATCGGAGCAGGCAGATCACACAGGAAGAGCTAGATTCCAGTTTTTCAGGGTTTGATATATGTTTATTTTCAGGCCTGAAAATTCTTACACACACACACACACACGGTTTATCTATGTCCTAATAAAGCTTTTGTCACAGCCTCTGATTAAATCTTTACCTTGACTTTCTCTTTCGGGATGATTATATACAGATTAGTGTGAATTATGAAGACCTAAGGGTACTAATAAGTGTATCTTTGCTAAACAGCAACTTACAACTGTAATACTCAGTGCTGGCTTCAGATGTGTCAGTAAGTACAGAGGTATCTGAGACACATGACTTTTGCAACCTTTCAAGCTGTGTAATATTCAGATGTTTTTGTATATACTGAAATCATGTAGAATGATGTAAAAGCAGTATGACCTTGTCTAGTCTTGAAACTTACAATAAAACCTTTGAAAATCTAGGATACTTTTGAAGCGGTTGTAATTAAATACATTTGTAAGAACGCACAAGTTGTCTGAACATGAATGACTGTTACTATTGACTACACATTATGTTTTGGTCATTTATTTTCCATATACAGAATAGACAGAGAAGTAAAGATCAGTTATACTGCCCTTTAAGTACTGATTAATCTCAATAAAAGGTCCATTCCAAATATAATAAAATTAATACATACTTTATGTTCTTTTGGCAGCAGAAATTAAAGTTTACCAAAAGATTGTTCACCTACAAGAGTTGTTTGAGAGGGAAAGTTGAAGGAGGAGGGAAAATGAGCATTTATATGGTACCTACTATGTTCCAGGTACTACATTAAGGACACATTTCAAGTATTATCTTATATGATCTTAACAACCCTATGAAGATGCTATCATTAACTCTACTTTAAATTTGAGGAAACTGAAACAAACAGAGGTTAAGAGACTTGCCTTGTCCAGGATCACATAGATAATAAGTATCTGAACCAGGATTTGAACTCAGATCAGCACTCAACCCACTGAGCTACCAGTTGCTTTAAGTATGCTTGGCTTCAATGACACTGAGCAAATAGAATGCATAAGTGTGCCATTCTTTCTTACCTATTATTCCAACAATATCGATCACAACCTATCTATAGCCTACTAGACAAGTCCAAAGGAGTTATTTGGGGGCACCTGGAGGTCATGTGTTTTCCCTTGACTTTCATTTCTTATGAGTAACACAGGTGGGATTGGAATCTGTGTTTTCCTAACTCCAACCCCACCCTGGTTTACTACTGTAGTCATTAGGCCATGCTGTGTCTTGCCTTTTATTAATCTGATGTGATTGTCAGCGGTTTTTGCAGCTTTCACAATCAGGAAATGCTTCAGTGGTATGATAAAGTTGTGGCTCTCCTCTAGTTACCCAATATTGCCCTCTGACAATATAGTATTTCTCAATGTAGGACAGCTAGGTGGTGCAGTGTATAGAGCACCAGTACAGGAGTCAGGAGGACCTGAGTTCAAATCTCACCTCAGATACTTGACACTCACTAGCTGTGTGATCTTGGGCAGGTCACTTAACCCCACTTGCCTCATCCTGGATCATCTCCAGTCATCCTGATGAATATCTGGTCACTGGATTCAGATGACTCTGGAGGAGAACTGAGACTGGTTACCTGCACAGCCTTCCCTCACTCTAAACAAAGTCAAGTGCAAGTCATGTCATGATTTCTCTGATGGCATAGTCTTCTTCAACAACGAAGAGTGAACACACACAAATTTCTCAATGTAACATTTTCTTTCAAACTTGATTAAGTGGTTGCTCAAAATAAGTCACCTTTTTAGACTCTGACACCTTTAGGAATGGCATCTCTGGTCTTCTGGACATCACTGGAAAGATTCTAAAGGAGATGCTTTTAGAGTACTTGTGACAATCCATTCAGTCTTTGGATTCAGAAGGATCAGAAAAGCAAAATGAGATTTTTTTTCACTTTTCAGTAAGCTCTAGTGAACCTGAGAATGTGTTCTGGGTTGTCTGTTGTGATGGTACACACAAGAGCACACACGATCCTTACTTATCCTCATTTCATTGTTATTTTACAATGCTATTTGCATTCTTTTCCTGAGTAAACGTGGTTTTTCAAGATATTAGTAACCACATAAATACTTTTCAGTATTCACAAAGCCAGGGATGCATGGAGACTGAAGCATGATAATTCAACAGAGTTCTATGACAGATCCTTTGAATCTTTTTTGCATTACCTTTCAGAAGGAAAGAAGAATAAGTAGGTAGCTTAGAGGGCAGTGCCAAGGCAAGAACTGTGATCTTGGTTGAAATTCAAGCTGTTTCCACAAATCAGAGAACTGGGGCCCCCCAGTGCAGTTGCAATATATTAGGCTGTAGCACCAAGACAATATTCACAGTGCCTGCTTATCACGGTGCAATTCTGAATCGCAAAATACCACAGACTCTCCACATAGAAGGCAGAACCAAAATATTTATTCAGACACCAGAAAGTCAAATCCATCATAATCTATACACAATAACAATGCAGAGAACACCACCATCCCCAAGCCTTCTCCCTGCTAGGCTTCCCACAAACCAGCTCCATTAAACAAATCACAAGCAATCTCTTCACTCACGGTAGTCAGATGCCTGCATCCTTCCTAGCTCTGACTGCTCTCATGACTAACTTTCTCTCAGCTCTTCTCTAGCTCTGCTTCTTCCTGTTCCACTCATTCAGCAAACTTCTCCCACCACAGACTAGATGTGACTCACTCATGTGACTCAGGCTTCCATGTCATCCAGACAGGTCAAATGGGCCTATTAATGAATGGGAAAGATCTTCCCATTTAAATTACCATTACATTGGCCAGTACAGAACTGAAAAGTGAAAAAAGTTTACAACCACGGCACTGAATGCAGATTTCTGAGACTTTAAGTAAAGACAATGGTAAAGAGGCACAAATCTCTCCTGTCACAATATTAACATTTTCTATGTGTCTCTGCTCACAAAGGCTAATCATTTAAAATATTAAAATTCACATTTTTGCTCCATTTCACAATGAAAAGAGCTGCCCCTGACCTTTGAGATTTGAAACAAGCTAGTGCCTGAGTATCCAGTGAAAATGGTGAATTAAAACATTTATTTGGGTGACTTTCCTTGAGCTATTACTTTTTTCACAATTTCAGTGTTTAAACTATCATGAAATTGAATACAGTGCCATTTGCTTAAAGGAAGGAAAAGTAATTTTAGAAGCAACTCATTACTGATTTTGCAGAGTGGGGGATTTGGTTGGTGAAGAGATGGGAATCCTTGATTATATGGCAGTAAATATTTGTACCTCATGTTGGATGTTTCAATACTCCTACCAAGTTTGTTGTCATTTAGTCATTTTTCAATTGTGTCCTAATCTCTGTGACCCTTCTAGGGTTTTCTTGGCAAAAATTCTAGAGTGGTTTGCCATTTTGCTCTCAAGCTCATTTCACAAACAGGAAACTGAGGCAAACAGGGTTAAGTGACTTGCTCAGGGTCAGACAGCTCATTAAGTGTCTGAGGCCAGATTTGAAATCAGGAAGAGGAGTCTCCCTGACTCCAGGCCCAGTACAGCATTCGCTGAGCCATGGCCCTCCCCCAATATTTTCCTATTATTTGTGGTGGCAACTGAAAAATAAATTCCTGAGGGATTTTATAGCTTTGTTAACTTGTTCTCTCTCAGCAGTCACAGAATCTGCTCATATTGTTGTGCATAATGTGACTGTTATCAGTCAATTGACAGGATACTCCAGGGTTAGGCAAAGTCCATGGTATTGAGCTATTTTCATGCAGACCACACCCTCCTCAAGCACATGGTTCACATCTTTTCCATAGATTGTCAAAATCTCCCCTAACCTTTATAGTGCCAGGCACGTATTTGCACATATAAGTTAATAATGATGATTAATTGCTGCTTATCCTTCTACCTGCTGCCACTGGTAAAGGGATTGATGGCAGGGAGATTGATGGCAGCTTGAAATAATTCATCCCACCTGGCCAAAGTTAAAACAGCTTTTTTGTATAAACATCAGGTCCAAATACTGGAGGCCAAAGTACTGTAGAGAATTAAAGCTGTGACAGCCGACAGTAGGTGATGTGCATAAAAAGACAAAAATAGTGTGACAGTTTTAGTGATAAATAATTGGATCCATTCAGCCTTAAAACCAATAGAAAGGAGATTCATAGATATTTTTGTAATTGTTTTTTCCTTCTAACAATTATAAAGCAGACCTTTGGCACTGCAGGTAGAATTCCTGTTGTGAATATAAGTGACAATTCAGAAAACTGACTTGTACAGGTCGGGTAGGCATGGACAGAGTGCAGTCTTATCACTGGAGGTAACAGAGCAGAGATCCATTTTGAGTATTTGAAAATATCATAGAACTACATTGGCTAGAAGTATTGTTAGGAACATGGGAAGAAAAGTTCTTGCCTTTCAAGAAAAAGAAACTGGCCAGTCAATATAACATAAGATTATTTCTGAGAGCATTCAACATTATCTCAGAAACCGGCAAAGCAGATTACTGTTTTCTGATAAGGTGGGCAAAGAAAACAGATGTGACAGCTGTTGAAATCTACCTGTACTTTGGCCTTTTCATCATTGTAGAATGAAATCATTTAATACCTAGGCTCCATTTCTCTTTTATCATCATCAATTACAAGACCAAGAAGCATTTATTAAGTACTTATGTTCCTTGTGCTGTGCTAAGCACCAGAGATACAAAAAAAGGTAAACACATGATCTCTGCTTTCAAGTTGCTTATATTCTAATGAGAGAGGACACATGTAAGCAGTCCTGTGTGTACAAGATTTATGTAGAGTAAATAGAAGACAATCTCAGACAGAAAGGCATGTAAACAATCAGGGAGGAGGGTTATGGAAAGGCCTCTTACAGAAGGTGGGATTTGAGCTGCTTCTTGCAGCAATCAGGGGAGATAAGGAGATGCAGGTGAGGAGGTAAAGTCTAGGAGACAGACGCTGAAAAGCCATGGCCCCAGGATATGGAAATTCTTGTTGGTGCTCATTCTTTTTTTCAAAGGATCACAGAGTATGTGGATGGGAGGAAGGTATAAGAAGACTGGAAACATAGGAAGAGACCAGCTTTTGCAGGGCTTTGAAAGTCAGAGGATATTATATCTGATCCTGGAAGTCACTGGGAGCCATTATAGTTCCCTGAGTAGGAGTGAGGAAGGCAAGATGACACGGTCAGACAACAGCAATCCCAGCTTGTCCCTGGAAAGTCCCATTTTTTAAAATTGCTTCCAATGTTCTAGAAATTTGGGAACTTGTAAGACACCTTATCTGTGGCCATCACCCTAAAGTAGCAGAATAGAGCATCCAAAAGTACATTTATAACTTTTTTTATTCAACAAATATTTTTAGGTCCAACTAGATGCAAAGCTATGGTTGGTAATACAAATACATCAGAAAATGGAAGAAATGGCCTCAAGAGCTTACATAAGAGAAGGTTCAATTCCATGAGCACTTGAGTCCTTCATATTAAGGAAACACTGAAGATAAGGAAAAAGACTGGGCAGGTTATAGGGAAACTCCCTCTACCAAGGTGGGTGAGCATCTTCTCTACTGCGTGTGGGAGTACCCAGATCTCTAAGAAATTAACTAACTTCCCTAGTGTCACATAGCCAGTATATAGCAGAAAGTAAGACTTGAATCTAAATCTTCCTGGTTCTGAGACCAGCTTCCTAACACTACGTCACTGAGGATAAAAAGAAGAAATGAACAGTTCCTGCATTCGAGAAACATATATTTTACTAGAGGAAAACAAGATGTATAAAATAAGTATATAAAAATATAAACAGATACAAATGTTTAGTTTGTCATGAATGTTGGAGGGGATGGGAAAAACTGGGATACTAATGCACTGTTGGTGGAGTTGTAAAATGTCTTACCATTCTGGAGAGCAATTTGGAACTATGCCCCAAGGGCTATAAAACTAGGCTTATCTTTAACTCAGCAATACCACTTCTAGGTCTTTATCCTAGAGAGGTAAAAAATAAAAGAATCTATACACACAAAAATAATATATAGCAGTTCTTTTTGCAGTGGAAAGTAATTAAAAATTGAGGGGATGCTCCTCTATTGAGTAATGACTGAATAAGTTGTGCTAAAATAAAGTAATGACAAGCAGGATGATTTCAGAAAAAAAAAAAAAAACAACCTGGAAAGAATTTTTGGTTGTTTTCATTTGTTTTTGTTCTGTATTTCCTTTTGAAATATGACTAATATGAAATTATGTTTTACCTGACTATATATGTGTACATGTATAACCGATATCAAATTGCCTGCCTTCTCAATAAAGGTGGAGGAGAGGAAGAGAGAGAATTTGAACTGAAAATTTTAAAAAGAAAATGCTAAGAATTTTTACATGTAATTCAAACAAATATAAGAGAGATGAAAAAGAAAGTGCTAGCTACTAGAAGAAGGAAAAACAGTTCAGCAAAATAGATGATGTCCATCAAAATTTGAAAGCCAAGGCTTGAGAAAGTTAAGGAGCTATATATTACTTACTTAATTATTAATTAACTTACTTAATATTAATTACTTAATCATATATTACTTACCAAGTTTGAAGCCTACCACTATTTTCTGTCCTGCACTATAAACTTCTAAAGTACATGAACTACAGGTCATCTTTACCAAGTGTCTATGACAGGATCATGCTTCAACCCATTTTCAAATTATAGATGAGGATACAGATTTAACAAATATGAGAGAGAACAGGTATCCAAGTGTCACCAGCTTTATCATTGAGAAGTAAAATCCCAATCTAGAAATTACAAAAATCAGCTTTATTCCTAAAAAATCCTAATTCATCTCTTATTTTCAAAAATTTCATCCTATCATATTCCATTTTTAAGGTAGGTAAATAGTTATTCACATGCCACTACTCAACAGTTGTTTATTATGAGATACTACAAATATTATAGACATACGGACTGGACTTGTGGTTTCATTAGTAGTGGGAGCTCCCAGTGAAGAACTCCCAGTGCAGATTAACCCCTTCTCTGCAGATTATAGTTTTACAAGTTTGACTAGAGAACAAAGAGGTAAAGTTCCCTGCCAAAATCACAGAGTTAATGTGTCAGAGATGGAGTGGGGGCTAGAAAAATTAACATGAAATCCTTACCATAGAGGTTTCAGTTCTTCTACCTTACCTATCATAGCCATCATAATTCCTTTACTGTTGTGACTCTTTGCTGGAAGAAGATTTTTGACCTGCAATAATATATGGTACACTGGATTTTTATAGTTATCTCTGACTTCCAATCCACATCCCCCAAACCCCCTTCCAACCCAAGTCGTGATTAATTTGATTGAGTCATGTTATTTAAGCTCACTTTCCACATACCCCTCACCAGCAGTACAGCCTTGAAAGGACATGGGAAAACAAATCTTCAGTTAGAGCACTCTAGAAACATCAGGTGGCCACTGCTAACACAAAGAATGGGTCTTCACACTGGCTGCACATTTTGTTCAGTCTGTGTAACTTCTGCTATCCTCAAAATTAACACATCAGAACTAAATGGCACCACATTCTTTTGGGTAAATGATAACTGGGCACAGTTGTTTTCACATGATCTTCACATGATTAAATGAATAGGAATAATCTACAACTGAGCCAACAGCTGGTGTAGGTCAAAATACATCAATTACCTGATGCCATTAATTCTGTGGAAGGAGAGGTATAAGCACAAGATTTCACAATATGGTGATATTTGAGGACACAGCAAATGGACTGTTCTATATAGAAATCAAGTAAATGGAGCATGGGTTCTTCAGAACATCCATCAAAATTAATTACACATAAGAAAGGAGAGGTGAAATAATGGATCCTGTGGGCGAATAATGGATCCTGTGGGCGAGACATGTTATAGATGGTATTTGTTTTCCTTTACAAAACTCTTTTTTTTCCAATCTTGAGCAAAAGAATGCTCCACAATGTTTTAAGTTCTTGAGGTCAGTATTTAAAGGTCTGCATACATCTGGCCATGATGAGGAATATAAGCACTGTGAGATGTTTTGGAAAATAAAATATGGAATCTGAAAAAAAAATCAATAAACTGGCTGCAGGGAAAACAAACAGAGAGTATTTCCTACTTTATTGTCTGGTGGACTTTTAATTGATAGAACAAGTCACCTAATTAATGAAGAGTATTTCTAATTACTGGATCAATAGAAATTCTGTACCTTGATGTGGAGTCAATTTCATGTCAATTTTACATTACAAAACAGAATTTATTCCCAAGGTTCTTAGACGACTTTGAGTTAATGAAGAGATACCATTCCCTAGCTTTCAGGAAAGATTGAATTTAGGCTATCCATCTATCCACGGCTAGTGTCTACCCCATTTTTAGATTTTGAAAGGCCAAAAATTAAGGCCTGTAACTAATATGTATTATAGTCAAGAGGTTCTCTCCCAAACCAAAAACAGTTGTTGCAGAAAATGCAAGTACATTAATTAGCAGTTTATTCTCTTTGAAAACACAAAATAAGCAGGTCTCCTCCTCCCTATGATAATTTTGCATGATTATTTAACAATAGCAACTTAAATTTATAGAGAGCTGCAAAGTTATATGTTTATATGTATGAGTATGTAATATCTCACTTGGTTTTTAAAACAAACCTGTGAGGTGGATAAAGCAAACTTTATCCCTTATTTGCATACTTGGAAACTAAAGCTCAGACACAACGCTGTGTAGTGCAGTGGTTCTAAAAGTATGGTCCAGGGACTCCCCTTTAATTTGCAAGATCAAAACTATGTCCATGATAATACTTAGATGCTTTCCTTTCTAAAATGGTAAATATCAATAGATATAACTTAAATGAACTAGATCTATTGGAGGACAGGTCCTCAATAATTTTTAGAGCATAAAGGTGTCCTATGAGCAAAACATTTGAGAGCTGCTAGCGTAATGGATGGAGCTCTGGTCTTGGAATCAAGAGCATCCTCTCACATTGATAATGCTTCCCACCTGTATGAGCACAAGTAAGACTCCTTGTCCCCCTTAGCTCCAGTGTTCTCTCTTCTATCAGATCAAAATAATAACAATTTGACTACTTACCTCACAGAGTAGTCCTGAGGTTCAAATGAGAAAATGTTGTATGAATTTTAAAGCACTAAGTAAATGTGTGTTAGTTTTATAGGTCATACATTTAACATGTGATCCAGTCAAGATTAGCATCCAGGTTCTCTGACTCCAAGACCACACTGCCTCCTTATGTCTCTTTATAATTTGTTTTGTTTACTTTGACTGACTGATCTCATCAGTGTTGGAGGCTTCCAGTAAGGAACTTCCTCTACATACACAGAATAGCACTTTCCTTGCCCTTTTATGATCTTAAGAGTTAAATGGATTCACTCAAAGTCATAAAATCCAATTTGTACCAGAGGCAGAACCTGAACCTGAACCCAGGTCTTGTTTACCCTAAGAACAACTCTCCATCTACAATGCCAGGTTGCTCTAATGCAGCAATGTTATCTTTCCAGCTTTAGCTTTCATCCTCTGGCAGGGGGAAGGAAGGTTCATTATTAGAGAAACAGATTATCTTGAAAGCAAACCTGCATAACACATAATTCTATACTTTGTAAACATGACTACATACTTTTGAAGTAACAAACCACAGATAGCAACTCTTGTAAAAATACTTCACTGTACACTCCATTAAAATAAAAAGGTATACATAAAAATAAAACTCTTGTCACTCTTGCCCTGTCACTCTATCTCTGTCTCTGCCCCTCCCTCCATTCTTCCCATTTCACATTATTTTGTAAATTGTGATGCACACTAACACTTCCTAGGAAATACTGTCCAACACTAATATTAGTACATCTAAAAGTTCAAAAGTATAATTTTACGAAAAAGAAAAATTATTTGTACTTTTGAAAAAGAAAAATAACCAAATCAATAGGATAGATATACATATGTCTGCCTATCTATCTATCTATCTATCTATCTATCTATCTATCTATCTATCTATGTGTATATGTATATATATATATATATATATATATCATTTAAGTAGCAGAAATTTTTAAGAGTAGGTAAAATATGAGAGGCAGAACCAAGATGGTAGACTAAAGGCAAGAACTTGAATTTTTAATGTTCCCCTCCAAATAACTTTAAAATAATACTTTAAATAAAACCCTGGAGTGGCAGAGCCAAGAAAAAAGTTATAGTAAATAATTCTTAGAAAAGAAAATTTCAGAAGTGATGAATGAGTTCCCCAAGAAAAAATCCCCATGATCAGTGTATTCACATGTGAATTCTACCAAGCATTTAAAGTAAAATTAATTTTAAAATCTATATGAACAATTTGGGGAAATGGACAAAGAAGAAATCCTTCCAAATTATTTTTGTGATACAAGTATGCTGCTGATACCTAAACCATGAAGAACAAAACCAGAGAAAGAAAAGTATAGACCAATTTCCCTAATAAATATTAATGCAAAAATTTTAAATTAAATACTAGGAAGAAAAGCAGAGTAACATATCCCAATTATCTTAGCCAGTGAGATTTAAACCAGAAATGCAGGGCAGGTTCAATATTAAGGAAACTATCAGCATAATTGAATATATCAACAATGAAACTGACAAAAATCATATAATTATGTCAATAGATGCAGAAAAATCTTTGGACAAATGATAACACTCATTCCTATTTAGAACAACACACACAGCAAGAGTAGAAATAAACAGAGCTTTCCTTAAAATGATAAGTAGTATTTATCTAAAACAAAGAGTAAGAATTATTTCTAAAGGGAATAAGCTAGAAGACTCCCCAGTAAGATCAATGGTGAAGAAAGAATGTCCATTATCACCACTTGTATTGAATATTTTACTAGAAATGTTAGCTATAGCAGTAAGACAAGAAAAAGAAATTGAAAGATTTAGAATGGACACTAGGAAACAAAATAATCATTCTTTGTAAATGATACGATGGTATACTTAGGGAATCAATGAAAACACTAGTTTAAAATAATAAACAATTTCGTTGCAGCTTCAGGATATGCAGGATTATGTGAATACATATAATTCATCAGCATTTCTACATATTACCAACAAAGTCCATCAAGAAAACATAAAAAGAGAAATTTCACTTAAAATAATTGCAGACCATATAAAATACTTAGGTTGACTACTTGCTAAGACAAACCAAGGAACCATATGAATACAATTAGACAACATTTTTTTTTTAAAAGACAGATCTAAACAAATAGGGAAATGTTAATTGCTGACTGGTAAGCTGAGCCAACATAACAAAAGTGATAATTAGACATAAATTAATTTCCTTTTCAGTGTCATACCAAGCAAACTACCAAAAATGGGAAGGAAGATGGTATAGTAGAACCAGATCTCAAACTGTATTAAAAAGCAGTAATCATCAACTCAGTCTGGTAATAAGAAATAGAATGGTGTGTCAATAGAATAGAGTAGGTTCACAATATCCATGGTAAATAGCCATAGTGATCTAGCTTTTGATAAAAGCAAAGATCCAAGCTTTTGGGACAAGAATTCACTCATGGGCAAAAACAGCTGCAACAACTGGAAATCAGTTTGGCAGAAACTAGGTAAAGATTAGCATCTCACATTGCATACAAGATGGTGTCACAATGGGTGCATGATTTCGACGTAAAGAGGAATTATCATAAGCAAATTAGGAAGCATTGAAAAATTTACCTGTCAGGTATATGGATAAAGGAAGAATTTGTGATTAAAAAGGAAATAGAAAGAATCACAGGAAGTAAAATGGATAGTTTTGATTATATGAAATTTAAAAGGTTTTGCACAAACAAAACTGATGCAACCAAAATTAGAAGGAAAACAAAAAAACTGGATGCGGGGGTGGGGACAAAGGAGAATTACAGCAAGTTTCTCTGATAAAGGTCTCATTTTCAAATATATAAGGAACTGAGTCAAATATATAAAAATATGAGTCGTTTCCCAATTGATAAATGGTCAAAGAATATGAACAGGAAGTTTTGAGAAAAAGAAATCAGTCATCTGTAGTCATAAAAATGCTTCAAATTTCTATTGATTAGAGAAATGCAAATTAAAACAACTCTGAGGTTGTTTGACCACCTCACACCTGTCAGAATGGCTAACATGACAGCAAAAGCATATAGCAAGTACTGGAAGAAATGTGGAAAATTGGTAACTGGTAGAACTGTGAACTGGTCCAACCATTCTGGAGAAAAATTTAGAACTATGCTCAAAGGGCAATAAACTATGCGTATCCTTCAACCCAGTAATACCATTGCTAGCTCTGTATCTGAAAGAGGTTCAAGAGAAAGGAAAATGTCCTGTATGTACAAAGTATTTATAATAGCTCTTTTTTGTGTGTTGCAAGAATTGGAAATTGAGGGGATGCTGTTCATTTGGGGAAAGGCTGAACAAGTTGTGGCATATGATTGTGATAGAATACAATGTGCTATAAAAAATGAGAAGCAGGATGGTTTCAGAAAAATCTGGAAAGATTTATATGATCTGGTGCAGAGCAAGATAAGCAGAACCAGGAGAACATTGTATTTAGTAACAGCAGTTTTGTACAATGATGAACTGTGAGTAACTTGACTATTCTGGTCAATATAATGATCCAAGACAATTTTGAAGGACTTATGAAAAATGCTCTCTACTTCCCAAGAGAGAATTAATAGAGTCTGAGTATAGAATGAAGCATATTTTTACTTTTTATTTTTCCTTATTTGTTTTTTGCAGCAAGGTGAGTATGAAAATGTGTCTTGCATGATTTTACATAATGTCCCATTTCTGACCTTTTCAATGGTTGGGAGAGTGGTAGCAGGAAGGGAAAGAAATCAGAACACACCAAAAAATTAATGAGTGTGAAAAATAAATTTATTTTTAAATAAATAGGTAAAATATTAATTTTAAATCCCATAATAACAAATTATATATATGTGCGTGTATATGTATATATGTGTGTACACATGTATACATATATGTATACTGTATGTATATGTACACGTATGTCTATTGATGCAGTGGGTAGAGTACAGGGCCTGGAGTCAGAAAGACATGAGTTTAAATCTGGCCTGTCACTAACTTTTAGTGTCTTTTAGTGGTCAAGTCACTTTAACCCTGTTTCCCTCAATTTCCTCATCTGTAAAATGAGTTGAAGAAGGACATAGCAAACCATTCCATTATCTTTGCTGAGAAAACCCCAAATAAGGTCATGAAGAGCCAGGCACAACTGAACAATTCTTTATTTTGGTTACTGTTTTGCAGTAAACTTCTCAATTGCTATGATGGTCAAGGGTCACTTAAGATTGTTCCTCTCCCATTTTTTTTTTGCTTCTTTAAGTATATTGGGTTGATGTTGCTATAAAAACATACAGTGTCCTCTAATTTGGTATTTATTTCAAACTTTGCCTTAACCTATCATCTTCTGTCTATTAAAGCACAGTTTGTGATTTTGTGATGCAATTTGGCATTTGTCATATCAAATACTTTCTGACAATCTTCTTTTAAAAAAATCTATGTTATGTAGGCATGATGCTTTAAAATAATCTGTTTTTTTTAACTCTACTTTTATTGACTCTAAATCATATTCCCCCGTTAGTTTTCACTACACTCCCCATGAAGTCACAGTGTTATAGATTTAGGTCTCCAATGTCTTCTTGGAAAAAAACAAACTTGGAATTCATCTAGTCATTATATGTTGACTTTGTATATATGACTTTATCAAGCTTTTCCCAGACTTTCTCTGCTTCTTCATTTTCTTCAACAGATATTGATGAATAAACTACAAACATGTCCTTATTTCATTGTCTGGATTTTGCCACTGTGCTTCAACTGTCTTTTTTTTTCTAGACTTTCAGGCCCCTTCTCTTACTGGTGCATTCCTCCATTTTGAAAAGGGGCTCAGAATGAACATATTTTATGATACTGGACCTCGTTACCATGAACATCTGCCTACCGCCTGCATTTCTGCCATGTACTGTCTTCCTCCATCTGAATATAAGCTCCTTGAGAGCAGGGATTATGTCGGGGTGTTTTGTTTTCATTTTTGTTTATATCCTTAGTACGGAGTACAGTGCCTGGCACATAAGTTCTTAATTCTCGATATTATTTGGTTGCAGTCCTTTGAACACTCTGTTTGGACAAAATGGACTATGTCCAGTGAAATGTAATTACAGTCATCATTGCCTTTGGGCACACAATGAAAATAATGCCCACAACTTTTATATTTATCTTGACAAAAGAGAACCTTGACCCATCCTTTCATATGTCTGTAATTTCTTCATCTCTTCTAGTTTATTAATGGAGAGAAAGTCAATGTGAATTTATTTTTAATTTCCTCCAGTCATATGTCAGTTTGTAAGTGAATGGATATAACTTACATATATCTTCTTTGCGCGTAAGATTTGTTCCATCCATTGTATTTTATCCCCTCTGTTTAACACAGTACCTGGCACACAGTTGAAGGTTAATAAACACTTATCTATAGATGGTTAATTGACCAACAGTTAAATTCATATATGTAAATAAGTTATAAAAATGTCAATTTCAGTTTCCTCTATATCTTTGCAGATACCAAAGGGAACAATATATAGCACTATGTTAGGCTAAGTGTTAGAATACAAAAACAAGAGAGTCCCTTCTCTCAAAGACCTTTCATTCTTAATAGGAGACAAAATGTAAAAGGGCAGCTGAGGAGGGAAGCAAAGACAGCTGGTAGGAGCAGCAGACTGGTGGGTGAGAAGGAAATAATATGAATAGAAGAGCTGGGCCTCTTCAAAAAACTTTTTCCCTCAAAACCCTAGGGTCCGTAGTTATATAAGGGAGAAAAGCTATTTGATTTTTCCTTCATTTCAGTGATTAGGATTTTCAAAAAGTGGCCTGAAAACAGCATGACCAAAGTAGTGTCATAATCAGCCATAAAGCACAGCCATAAAACCAGAACAAAGGCTATCTACCCTCTAGGTCAGGGATTCTTAGAGTTTTTGATTTGTTTTTCCTTTTCCTCATGGTGCAGTATTCTTTGTTTTAGGAAACTGAAATGTGCTGAACTTTTAGAGTAACAAGGACAAGTTCCTGAGTATTTGGACTTCCAAGCCATTAACCAGGCCTTGGGATCCCTCTCCTCCTCCTTTCACTTCACCATCCCCTCAACCTCTTCCTCCCCTGCGCTTGTCCTTGATTTTCTGCACTTGAAAACTATACTTCTGAGATGGTCTCATTCTGAAACTTTCCTCAATACCTGGGCCCTCCTGATCTGGATCATCTCACCACTTCCAAGACCTGCTCATGCAGAAAGCACCCACTCCATCTGTGAGCTCCTCCTGAAGTTCCATTTTGTGAATGGGGTCCAGATTGACCTGACTTTATTTCACTTCTGGCCATCTTCTTGACTGTTTTTTTTTTACTTCAAAAGCCTGGTGAGGTAACCTTAGCCTGCTTTTCAGCTCCCTTCAATGTATTATCTTTCTCTATCTGAATCTTTCTTTTTGCTTCTATTTGTATCCCCAGCACTTGGCACATAGTACTACTGGTGCATAATAAATGCTTAATAAAGATTTCCCTTTTCCTTCCTTTTTTTCCCCTTTATTTCCCTTTTTTTATTGACCCACGTCTCTCAAGGGAGGACGTGGGTTGGCACCTTTGTGGAAAGAGTTGCTTTACAGCTTCCCTGTGTTACTAGGGAAAATTAACAATAAACTGCGACTTGGACAGAGGTTGGAGAATGACATCTCAGGGTGTGGTGAGGAGTTTCATGGCCACCTAAGCGAAATTTGCACAGCCCAGTGTAAGCAGCACATCCTTTGAAAATCCCTCCTCAACACGTTGTCAAAATGACATGCTGCTATTGTACCTGATATTTCTGGCCATGATAACACAGAGACTTGCTAGAGCAAACCAGACAGACCAAAATAGCTCAATTAAATTAGCTTTATAATAGAGCGCAGATTCCCATTTTTTACTCTTTCCTAAAATTGCTTAGTGCCTCACAGAAACATCTATGACTGCTAGATATTTTTGTCTGCAATATGCTAACCATTTGAACTACTTTTTTTCTTTTGTTACACATATTTTGGATTCTTGTCTAAGAAAAATCCAGCCAAAATGCAAATGAATCAGAATATTTTTACATACTATATGTTGTGTAATCTTACATGACCTAACTGCATGTTACTAAAAAGAAAGGACAGTTTGACAGGAACTCCAATGCATGCTTGCATTCTTGTTTCCATAAAAGCAAGGAACAGGTCTCTTTACTATTAATGAAGCTGTTTACATAAATTGATAATACAATAGGGACATCAAATGAGTTTTTAAAAAATGCCATTTTTAGCCAGGATCCTGAAGGTTTCAAAGCTACTTGTATCTTGTGCTAGCATTTAGCATTAGCATATTTCCTCCCCTATAACCAAGTCAGAGAAAGCAAAGCTTTCCCTTGCACTTGCCATATTTCTTTCTGTTGGAGTATTCTTTGGTGTTTTCAGAATTTATGTAGTACTGCGCCCAATAAAAATGTAATTGGCCCCCATCACCAAATCGAGCCCCAAAATCGTAACTTTAGTTCAGTTGAAATTTGCTTTTGTGCCCAAAACGTTTATTAGAATAGATTCATTCCACCAGAGTGGCTCTAGTATTATGAGTTAACTTTTAATAAAAACAGTAATACATTTGAGAATAATATTCCTACCTCTGCTACCTTTCGCATTCTAGAGAGTGAGCTATCCTCACATAGCTCAAGTATTCTGACACAGTTATCAGAAATATGTAAGCCCACAAATTTATTTACTATACCTAACGG
This sequence comes from Bettongia penicillata ogilbyi, assembly GCA_023548195.1. Taxonomy (NCBI): domain Eukaryota; kingdom Metazoa; phylum Chordata; class Mammalia; order Diprotodontia; family Potoroidae; genus Bettongia; species Bettongia penicillata. Next base: position 185,534 of record JAJHZJ010001000.1, read on the forward strand.
AGGGAGAGTTTTTTGGTCTTCTTTTTTAAGGCCAAATAATGAGCCCAATTCTCCCATTTTTAGATCGAAGGGATCACCCTGCAACATTGTTTAATAACTTCTTGTAAAAAGCAAGACAAATTCTCCTACCTCTACAGGGTTTCTCTCTGGCATTTACAATACCCTGGGAGCCAACCTGTGGATTAAATAATCCACATCCGAGCTCTGATCTTTCAAACATACTGATTTTTATAACCGTAGAAGGAAGGTAAACTTTGTTTTTTTTCCATGTTGAGCAAATGTAGTAATAGCTAAGACCTGGAATAACTTACAAAAAGCAATTAGGCTAATTTAACTGCTGCAATTAACAGTAATTTCCTATAACAACCCCCTTTCAAAAAATAAGCAAAAAGAGGTGTACTTGCATGGATTGTGATTTAATGTGCTTTCATTTACATAAATCTCCTCAATGTGAATTTCCTTCATTGCTTTCTGATGGCTTTTAAAGTTATTTCAATACTTTATGTCATGCCTTTGAAGTCCTCCAGACACACATCCCTTCCATTATTTTTACACTTGAACCTTTTATCAAACAGCTTTTTAATTCAGAAACACTTTGGACAAACAGCCAGTGGTCATCCATGGATGTCCCGCATGACTTAAGAGTTGTGTGTCTACTTTCCCTAGCATTTTAGCTACTTTTCACTTAAACTTTCTTTGTATGCTCAGTACTTAGCACAATGTCTAGCACATAATAGGCTCTTAAATGTTCATTTACTGACTAAATGTAATGATGGAAAGAAGCAGGATAGGGAAGTTCCATCAAAAATTCCTACTTTGAATAAGAATTTAGGTTTTATTCTACATAGGTAGTTTCTATAGGGTTAAGGTTTCCAGTAGGTCATTGCCTTGATGGAATTCCATGAAGTTCTATAAGTGTTTATTAAGTACCTACTGTGTGTGTTATACCAGGGAAATAAAGACGAAATGGTCCCTCTCCACAAGGAGCTAAGATTTTAATGGGGTGATAGAACACATAAACATTTAACAAGGATACAAAGTGATGAAATGAACACAAACAATATTGGGATCATGAAAGCATCCCAGAGGGTGGTAGAAGCTAAAGCAGTGGAAAGAGGCGCTGGGTCCAAATCCTGCCACTGATGCTCACCATCAAAGAGATTTTGAGCCTCAGTTTCCTCATTTGTCAGATAAGGATAAGAGATTCTGTGTGGCAGAAGTAAAGACGGAAAACATTCAAGGTGCAGGGCAACCAGCCACTCCACAGGAAATCATTTACCACCTGCTATGTACAAGAAACTATGCAGGTGAGAAGCACTGAGGTAAGAAAGAGTTAGTAGTTCAATTTGGTTGGAATACAGGCTTCATGAAGGGGAATATCATGAGATAAAGCAGGTTGTAAGGGCCTTAAACACTAGGCTGATTCATTTATTCAACATGATTCATTAATTTTGTTTTTTCTCCCAAAGATTCTGGTATGAGAAGGAACATTTTTGAGCACCTAATGAAACCAATTCCTTTGTAGTTTTCTCAAGTATCTGTGTATGAATCTGCTTCCTGTATTGGGAACTTGTTTTTTTAGTGAATTTGCCCCTTGCATCTGCTCATAAATCAGAGTAGTCTTTTCACTTTTCAGGGAAAGGCTTGGGGTACAATTCTAACACTGCTGTCTGTGCCTCTTCTGCCTTTGTAATATATTTTGTCAGACTGAGATTTTTTTTTATCTTTGCCTCAGTAACCTCAGCCTTATCATTCACTGATAGCCAGCTGCCTTCCTTCAGGTGCCATGCTGACAGACACAACAGACAGCCCTCTGCCTCTTTATCACACCCTTATCTAGACTTCCTCAGAGCAAGGGAACTTTTTTTAGGCTATTGGCTTCCAGGGACAGAGGAAAAGCTGGTGCTTTTAAGATTGAACTGCTGCTTCCTGCCCACACAGACAAGACAGGCTGGTGAAAATCATCGAGACATTACCATCAGATTCCCTCACTCTCCAGAATGTGTTGGGAGATGTGCATGGTCTTTCAAAAGTTGTACAGGCCTGTCTATTTCCCTACAATGGTGAATTGTTGATACAAGTGGATGTACAATTGATTGACAGCTTTAATGCAAGGCTCTGTGACTGCATGAAGGAAACTGATTTGAATCAGTTTGTTCCAGTTACAGGGAGCGATGACTGTAAATATCCCATTCTTAGAGGAACAAGGTGGGTTCATCAGGAGCACCATATATTTTCCTTCAAAATCATACTGGGAAGGTTATAAACCAAAAATACATTTCAAATACACTTCAAGATCTTGCAACTCACAGAATGTCAGACATAGTATAATCACTTCCAGGAATATTTCTTACTTGAAAATGAGACAATGGGTCTCTACCTTCAACAAAATTCAGCATGACAATACCCTTTCTCTTTCCACCCTTACTTGGTACACACTTCATTCCCAGTACACAAGAAAAACTAAGGACACAGCCTCAATATGCCACTTTTGAGTGGTGGCCAACCTTTGTCTTTTTGAGGCCTGTCTGTGTTCATCTTTCATTTCCAAAGAAGACTATGGCATTAGTGATGAACACGTGACTTGCACTTGACTTTGTTCTGAGGGAGGGAGGGCTGTGCAAAGTCACCAGCCTCACTTTCTCTTCCTGAGCCATCTGGATTCAGTGACCAGATATTCATCAGGATGACTGGAGAAGGCCCAGGATGCAATGGGAAACCTTGGCCTATACAAGTACTCACTTAGAGTGAGGTAACACCCATTCAGTGAATAGGCCTCTTTAATAAGTAATGGAAGAATGGTCCCTTTAATGATCAAAACACAAAAACGTAAGTAAATCAAGTTGGGAGGGAAAGAGAAACAGGTACTATTGCTTATTGAGGCATGGTGTTACAGGAGGAAGAGTTCCTAGTTTGGAGTCAGGGCATATAGGTTCAAAACTGCGGTCCCTTAACTTCTATGAATCTCATTTTCCATATCTATAAAATTAGGGGGGGTCAACAAACCCAGCCTCTAAAGTTTTTTCCAGGGAGAATCCTATGACCTGAGTTCAAATCTGGTTCTCTCACTTAACCACCTATGTTACCTCATGCAAGCCATTAACATCTCTTAACCTTAGTTTCTTCATCTGTAAAATGAGAGAGTTGAACTGGATGCCCTCGATCCAACGAGATATTTGGAATAGAACATTGCCGTTGTTTAATCATTTCAGTTGTGTCCAACTCTTTATGACCCCATTTGGGGTTTTCTTGGTAGAGATACTGGACTGATTTGTCATTTCCTTCTCCAGTTCAATTAGCATATGAGGAAAGGAGGTAAAGAGGGTGAAATGACTTGCCCAGGGTCATACACTGGTAAGTGTCTGAGACCAGATTTGAACCCAGAAAGATGGATCTTCCTGACTCCAAACCTGTCACACCACCTAGCTGCCCAACTACTGGGTTCTAGCAGGGGTTAAATAAATGTTCTTCCCCCATTCTCCTTCCCTCCAAGGTTAATTAACTGCCTACTCTGTGCAAACAAACTGAGAAGCTCTAGATCTATGACCCTGTGATCTATAAAATGAGAGAGTTAGAGTCTTAAGGTCCCTTCCAGATAGAAATTTATACTGCTCTGATCTTCTATGGTCAATGTATCATTTCCATGTCTTAGGTTTCATAGTACCCAAGAAAAAGATTATATATCATCAGTATTGATAGAAATAAAGGCTAACGGCTAGTATCAATTCTGTGACAGACTTTGATAGATGCGAAAAACATCTACAATTTCATTCCTGCCACAAAGTTGAAAACCCAGAGAAGGAACAAAAAAAAATCCATTACTTATCAGTAGTTTCAAAGGTCTATTCAAAATCAGCCTGAAATTCCAAATACAATGTTTTCCCCTCAGATAAAGCCCAATTTCATTTGATGAGTGGCTGTGTCAATAACCAGACCTCACAGATCTAAGCTACAGAAAACCCTCATCTTTGGCAAGAATAAACATTCTACTCACTGATTACAGTTTGGGGTATGAGCTCATGACAGAGGATTGTTACCCCTTGTTTTTTCCTCCCTCATGAATGCTGTAGATGGCAAATGGTATTGACTCTCCTTTCAGTGAATATTTCTATGTGAGCATATAATCAGTGGGGTTGGACATTAGGGGTAGCTCAGCACAAAAGCCATGACATGGGGCATCTCATGGTGGCAGAAAACCTGAAAAGAAACCCCCTGCAGCATTCTTCAGGAGAAGATGGCTTTCTACCAGGCATTAACAAGATCTTTCCAGTAAACTTTTTGAAGGGAAAAATAAACATTTTTTTCTGACATGTCAAGCTTCCTATCTATTTTCCACCTTGACCAGAAACTGAAGGAGATTGCCTAGTTTCCCAAAGTTATAGATATCTAATTATATTTTTTTCAAATTGATAGAAGTCATTTTTAATGGTTTTCAAGAACAGATTCCATAACTTTATTCAGTTACCTAACTAGTGATCTTCTTTTTATCCACTCTGACCACTGAATCATTTTCTACCAAACATGTACATATCCATTAATTTCATGTCTTTTCCTGACTACCTTGTCAAAGATGATCCCTGTACAGAGGTATTTAGGGACGAATGTAGTTTCCAGAAGTATTTATTTTCAAAGAGAACGGTGTTGACAGGCTAGTTGCTAATATTTAGTGCAGCTTTGAGTTAAAGTAGTTAATCTCCTAATACACTGTGGCTGCTATGTATTGCAATCACAGGGAATTGAGAGGAATGGCACCTGGAAAGGGGAAAGAAGGGTTCAGACTGAGCCAGGAGAATGTGGCTGAATTCGAGAAACAATCTAAGAAAAAGAACATTCGCTTTGCTGATTCTTTTCTAATTTCCTCATTTGAAGTAGACAGAATGATATCTGACTGACCATAAGTCTCTCCACTATATCTACTGGGGTTAATAGAAAGAAGCAAGTAATATGAAGGAAATATAAGCTATGTGATGTCAATTTATATTGAATCCCTCAGGAAACAGCTGGAGAGTATTCAGGACATCGATTTCCCAGAAAAGGGGAAAGATAATTAGCCTCTATAGAATCAGTCTATTTAAATGTAGTTATCTGGGTTTAGAGTAGAAGAAAAAACTTGGGGGTCAAAGGGACTAAGGTTTAATCCAGACTTTTCTGGTTACTGCTTATTTGACCAAAGGCAAGTCATCTGATCTCTCCAGTATTGTCTGTATGTAAAATATGGCTCTTGGCGTCAATGACTCCCAATGTCCCTTTCAGCTCTAAGTCAATGATCTTAACAAGCAAGGATATGAAGAGTTAAACTGGAAGATACCAGACACTTTTTTTGTGCATAAGACTATTCTGCGGTGACATCTTAAGACACACGCCCATGTGTAGTATAAAAGATGCTGTCACTCCACTGAGGGACAGAGTTCAAATTTCGCCCCTGTTGCTTACTACTGTATGACCATGGTGAAGTCATTTAACACCTCATATTCAGTTTCTCCATCTGTAAAATAAGAGCATAGGACTAGATGATAACTAAGGTCTCCACCAGCCTTAAATTTTATCTATGAACCTTTTGGTGGTATGAGTACAATGAGTATGAGTAGAGTGGGGCTTCTTCCTTTTGAGTTCAAGGATTTTTAGTTCTTTGAAACTTTTTCTTGAAATTGAGGACTTCTACACTCTAGGAACATTGCAATTACAGAGAGATGACTTCACATCCAAACTTGGCATAATGGACCAGGAAAACAATCAGATTTGACAATCCTTCTTTGTATACAGTTAAGTGTCTGTGCCAAAACCGATGTAGTCCCCAAATCAGACTGTTGCCTCCCTCCATCATTGCCTTCCAAGGGAATAACTGGATAACCTAAATATAACTAAATTCTTTATTTAGACTACATGACCCTTGCGGGGGTCAGTTATGGAGGCCTCAGAAGTCATCACTGACTTTTCCTCCACCTATACTTTGATTCACATAGAAGACAAAGCACCAGAGAGATAAAGGAAGATGAATTTACTATGCATTCATGGAATCTGACACATGGCATTATATTCATGAAGCCACATTCCAGTCTAGTTCTGCCCCTATTATAGTATTGTGTTATCATATTCTTCCATTACTTTCACTCAGTCTCAACTTCCTGGTCTTTTGACTTAATTATTGTTCATCATCATTCTACAGTGACTTATATGCATCATCCTGGACCGATCTCTGAATGGAAATGGAAGCTTATTGTTTTCACTTACTTTTAATTTCTTTTTCCTTTTACTCTGTTTCTTCTTTCACAACATGACTAATATGGAAATATGATTTGCACAATTGCACATATATGACCTATATTAAATTGCTTACTGTCTTACTGATATGGAGAGAAAAAATTTGGAATTTAAAGATGGCATGGTAAAAGCAAGGACTTGTTTGAGTCTCACCCACAACCCCTCAAATACCTATAAAAATGATTCTAAACAAATTCTAGAGCTACAGAACTCACAAAATGACAGAGTGAAACAAATCTCCAGCCCAAGACAACCAGGCAGGTCAACAAGAAGAGTATATCACACCAGGCTGGGAGTACCTTGCAGTCTGACATGGGACACAGTGGCTCAGACAGAGCCAGGGTAGGCCTCAGAGGACTGAATCACTGGCCATTGTGCCAGTTTACAGACTTCTCACCCCACAAATGCCAAAGACAGAAGAGAAGATCAGTATGAAAATTCTGTGGGACCTGGGTGAAAGAGGAGGGCTGTCTGGTGGGGTTGGGCTTCAGCCCAAGGGCAGGAGAGGTAGCTGCTGTGATGGTAGCTCCAAGAGCAGCAGTAGTAACTGATTTGAGAGCTCTGAGCCCAGAGACAGTGGGAGATCAAGCAGCTGATACAAAACCCCTGAAGCCTGGGAGAGTATACATAACCCTGTATCAGTAAGTACCCCAACATACACAAGGAGTACCTGCTATCACAATATGAATTGGTCTCAGGCCATGGAAGAGCTCAAAAAGGATTTTGAAAATCAAGTAAGAGAATTAAAGTAAAAATTGGGAAGAGAAATGAGAGCAATGCAAGAAAATCATGAAAAATGAGTTAACAGCTTGCCAAAAGAGATCCAAAAAATACTAAAGAAAATAAGACCCAAAAAGTCAATGAGGAGAAGGCAGAACTGGCCAAATGGAAAAGGAAGTCTGAAAGCTCACTGAAGAAAATAATTCCTTCAAAATTATAACGGAGCAAAAGGAAGCTAATGACTTTATGAGAAACCAAGAAATTACAAAACAAAACCAAAAGAATGACCAAATAAATAGAAGACAATGTGTAACAGCTCACTGGAAAAACCACTGACCTGGAAAATAGATCCAGGAGATACAGTTTAGAAATTATTGAACTACCTGAAAGCCATGACCAAAAAAAAGAGCCTAGACATCATCTTTCAAGAAATTAGTAAGGAAAACTCCCCTGATAGTCTAGAAACAGAGGGTAAAATAGAAATGGAAAGAATCCACTGATCACCTCCAGAAAGAGATCCCAAAAGGAAAACTCCTAGGAATATTGTAGTCAGATTCCAGCGTTCTCTGGTCAAGGAGAAAATATTGCAAGCAGTCAGAAAGAAACAATTTGAGTATCATGGAAATACGATCAAGATAACACAAGATCTAGTAGCTTCTACATTAAAAGATTGAAGGGCTTGGAATATGATATTCCACAGGCCAGAGGAGTTAGGATTAAAACCAAGAATCATCTACCCAGCAAAATTAAGTATAATGCTTCAGGGGAAAAAAATGGTCATTCAATGAAACAAAGAGATTTTTAAGCATTCTCAATGAAAAGACCAGAACTGAATAGAAAGTTTGACTTTTAAATACAAGAAGCAAGAGAAGCAAGAAAAGGTAAACATGAAAGAGAAATCATAAAGGACTTATTAAAGTTGAACTATTTACATTCCTACGTGGAAAGATGATGTTTGTAATTCATGAGACCTTTCTCATAATTAGGCTAGTTGGAGGAAATGTAGATAGATAGAAAGATAGCTAGATAGATAGATAGATAGAGAGAGAGAGAGAGAGAGAGAGAGAGAGAGAGATAGATAGATAGATAGATAGATAGATAGATAGATAGATAGATAGATAGATAGATAGATAGATAGATGGCACAGAATGAGTAGAATATGAAAGGATGATATCTAAAAATAAAATTAAGGGGTGAAAGAGGAATATATTGGGGAAAAAGAGAAAAGTGGGGATAGAATCAAGTCTCACATAAAAGAGACAAGAAAAAGATTTCACAAAGGAGGATAAGAGTGAGGAGGTGAGAGGGAATGAGTGGACCTTACTCTCATTAGATTTGGCTTGGTATCTTACCCAATAGGAAAGTAAGGGTGAAGGAGATAATGAGGTGATGATGGAAGGCAGATTGGGGAAGGGGGTAGTCAGAAGCAAACACTTTTGAAAAGAGACAGAATCAAAGGAGAAAATAGAATAAGTGGGGAGCAGGATAGGGTGGAGGGAAATATAGTTAGTCTTTCACAATATGATTATTATGGAAGTGTTTTGCATAATTACACATGTATAACCCATATTGAATTGCTTGCCTTCTCAGCGAGAGTGGGTGGGGAGGGAAGAAGAGGGAAAATTTGGAACTTAAAGTTTTAAAAACAAATGTTAAAAACTATTTTTACATGCAACTGGGAAATAAGATATACAGGCAATAGGTTATAGGAATCTATCTTTCTCTGCAAGAAAGTAAGGGGGAAGGGTATGGGAGAGTGATACAAGGGAGGGCAGAATGGGAGAAGGGTTAATCAGAATGCATGCCATCTTGGGGTGGGAGAGGGGAGAGTGGGAGAACATTTGGAATTCAAAGAATGTCAAAACTTGTATTTACATGTAATTCGAAAAAAATAAAATATTATTTAAAAGAAAAAAAAAAAACCTGAATTGGTATTTAGGCCTGGATGTCATTTGCTTTGGCTAAAGCCATGATTTCTCCTTATTATCATACATTCTCTCCTTTCTTCTTTAGTTCATCCATAGTGACTACTTATCAACTCTTGAAACTGTTGCTGTGCCTCTTACTAAGCAAGAGTTTTTGTTTGCTTGTTTGTTTTTTTTAAATGAGGGAGGTGGGCTTGATGGTTCTTGCTTTTCCTTCTTGCTCTAGAACTATCATCTTAAAATCCTAAGAGATAGAATTAAAAAAAAATGTAGCAACTGATTGACTGTTTGGGGTTTGGGTGAGGCAGGTAGCGCATTCATAATGGAAAGTGAAATTGTGAGAACGACTCAAAAATTGTGAATCGGAGTGTTAAAGTGGTAGAGTGGTCAACAAAAATAGGGATGTCTAGAAAGAAGGAAGCGAGACTTGGAGGGAAAAGTAAAGGCTTCCATTTTGTACATCTTGAGTTTGTGTGTGTTTGTACTTTGTTGCTGAAGAGGATCATGCCATCAGAGAAATGATGACATGACTTGCACTTGACTTTGTTTTGAGTGAGGGAGGGCTGTGCAGGTCACCAGCCTCACTTCTCCTCCAGAGCCATCTGAATCCAGTGACCAGATATTCATCAGGATGACTGGAGATGACCCAGGATGAGGCAATTGGGTTTAAGTGTGCCCAAGGTCACACAACTAGTGAGTGTCAAGCGTCTGAGGTGAGATTTGAACTCAGGTCCTCCTGACTCCTACACTGGTGCTCTACCTACTGCCCCTCCTAGCTGCCTCATCTTGAGTTTGAGGTTCTTCGAGGATATCCAGTTGGAAATGTGTAGTTGGTGATGTGAGCCTGGAGCTTAGGAGAGATATAGACTTATAAATTTGGAGTTGGAAGGGATCTTTAGAGAAGTAGTCTAAGGCACACCTCAGTTTATAAATGAGTAACTGAAGCCCAGACTTGCCCAAGGTTACATAGGTACTAAGTAACCAAATAGTATTTGACCCCAGATCATTGGTCTCTAAATCTGTCCACAGTTGGCTTTGAGGTATAGAGGATTAAATGCTGCATATATATATATATATATATATATATATATATATATATATATATATATATATATATATATATATATATGCATATATATAGGGGATTAAATGCTGCATAAACTTCCTTAGTTGTGTGACCTCTACTACCATTTAGTGGTTGTTTAGTCATTTCAGTCTTGTCCAACTCTTTGTGACCCCATTTGGGGTTTTCTTGGCAGAGATTCTGCAGCGGTTTGCTATTTTCTTCTCCAGCTCATTTTTTAAAATTTATTTATTTAACTTCTTACATTCATTTTCACAAAATTTTGGGGTCCAAATTTTCTCCCCTTTTATCCCCTCCCCCCACCCCAATACCCCAAGCAATCTAATTTTCCCTATCTCCAATCTGTCCTCTCTTCTATCATCCCTCCCTTCTCTTCTCCCCATCTTCTCTTTTGTCCTGTAGGGCCAGATGACTTTCTATTCCCCATTACCTGTATTTCTTCTTTCCTAGTTGCAACAACAATACTAAACAATTGTTCCTAAAACTTTGAGTTCCAAATTCTCCCCATCCCTCCCTCCCCACCCATTCCCTTTGGGAAGGCAGGCAATTCAATATAGGCCCTATCTGTATAGTTTTGCAAATGACTTCCATAATAGTTGTGTTGAGTAAGACTAACTATATCTCCCTCCATCCTATCCTGCCCCCATTTCTTCTATTCTCTCTTTTGATCCTGTCCCTCTCCAAGAGTGTTGATTTCAAATTGCTCCCTCCTCCCATTGCCCTCCCTTCCATCATCCCCGCCACCCTGCCTATCCCCTTCTCCCCCACTTTCCTGTATTGTGAGATAGTAAGCAAGAGTTAAGTAGAAAACAGATGGGAAACCATCACAGTTTCACTGAAAGACATCAAGTATTTTGTCTGACTCTGTTTTCTTCAGCCTAAGTAAATTCTTACTCAAGTCCTTCTTACTCCAGTTCTTTGGCTGCCATGAAGATTCTCAGGTGATGGTTTAGGGAAAGCATGGGCAGAGTTGCTATGGTTTCAATTACTGGTTTGGCCAATAACTACCTTTCCTGGAAACCCTGCAGTGAGGAAAACAATTCGAACTGTAGTAAGATCTCTTATCAGACACAGACTCTGAGAAATTCTTTCTTCTGAGCAGATAGAAACATTATTTTCTTCTTTATCGCCTCCACCCTTTCAAATTTCCCTATTATTGTGGAGGACACCACTAATCTCCTAGTCCCACAGGCTTTCAACCTAGGTGTCATCCTTGACTCCTCACCATTGCTCCCTTCTAAATCCAATCTCTTACCAAGGCAACAACTTGATTTTTACCTTCAAAACATCTCTTGAATACCCCCTCCCCTTCTTTTCTCTGATACTATCATCACCCAGAGGATGCAAGTCAACTCTGGTCAGCTGGCTGTGTTGTTCAAATGCCAAATGTGTGCTTGCCCATAAAGATTATTGTATGGAGAACTCCTGCAAGGCAAGCATTCACATGGTGGTCAGAAAAGTGAAACAAGGACACTCACATGGTCTGTCTTAAGAACTTTGGAATTGATTATAGCACAGGACCGCCTAGCATGATACACCCTCATCAGAAAAGGTGCCGTGTTGCATGAGCAAAGCAGAAATGAAGTAGCTCTCAAAAGAAATGAGAGATGTGCAAAATTAGAGAATCCATCCCAAATGTTCACATGGACTGTGTGCGCCTGACCTGTGGTAGAACCTTCTGATCTCGTATTGGTCTGGTCAGTCACAGTCGGATGCAATGGAACTTGATTCTAACATAATGAAGTCATCTTAGTCCTCTTCAAGAACATAGAACAACCACCCAACAAACTTCTCCACACCTGGACCAAGGCTGTCACCTGCAGATGTTGATCTGCTCACCACAATTCTCTGCCCACCATCTAGTTCATCCTCCACTCAGCTGCCAAAATGATTTGCCTAAAGCCTGGGTCTGACCATGTCACTCAAACCTCACACTCCTCCCTACCCCAACCCACACATACAGTCAATAAAACCCAATGGCTCCCCATCATTTGTATGATCAAATATAAAATCCTCAAATATGAAAACCTTTTTATAACCTACCCCACCTTTTTCAGTCTTCTTACCCCAACACACAAACACACACACACACACACACACACACATTCAGTCCAGAGACAATAGAATTCTTGCTGTTGTTGCTGAAACAAGATTTCATCTCTCCACTCCAGGCATTTTCTTTGGCTGTCTCTCCTGCATGGAATGTTCCCATCCCTTATTTTTGGCTCCTGGTTTCCCTAACTTCCTTTAAGTGCCAGGGAAAATCTCACCTTCTACCAAAGGGCATTCCAATTTCTCTCAGTTCCAGCGCCTTCCCACTGGTTGTAATTTACAATTTGCTACTTATTCTGCACATAGTTCATTTCTACCTACTTGCTTGCATGTTGTCTCTTTCATTAAATTTTGAGCTCCTTGAAGGCAGGGATAGTCTTCTACTTTTCTTTATATCCTCAGATAAGTGGCACAGTGGATAGAGTACCAGTGCAGGAGTCAGGAGGACCTGAGTTCAAATCTCACCTCAGACGCTTGACACTCACTAACTGTGTGACCTTGGGCAAGTCACTTAACCCCAATTGCCTCATCCTGGGTCATCTCCAGTCATCCTGATGAATATCTGGTCACTAGATTCAGATGACTCTGGAGGAGAAGTGAGGTTGGTGACCCACATAGCCTTCTCTCACTCAAAACAAAGTCAAGTGCAAGTCATGTCATCATTTTTCTGATGGCATGGTCTTCTTAAGCAATGAAGGACAAACTCTCTTAATAAAGTGCCTTATACCTAAGAGACACATAGAAAATCAGTGAATGACTGACTACTATTCATCTTTTTAATAGTGTGTAATCCTGGTACCATGACATTTATCTCCCCTGAGCTCAGCGTAGCAGCGCCCTCGTGGACCCAAAGGAGAGAATGGAACTCTTTGTTTCTTCTTTTTTTTAACCTTGTCAAATTTAATAAACTCCTTTTTTCAGTCTTTCTAATTAAAAAACAAAAGTTATCACCTACATTTCCCAGCAGTTCAATACCTTGGATAGAGAGATGACCTTGAAACAAGGAAGTTTAAGTGATTCTCTGACACTAGCTGCCTACCTGTCCTGGGGCAAATCAATTAATCTCTAAATGTGCTAGATCAGTGCAGTCAAATTCAAATAGCAACTGGAATCACTAATCTGTACATAAGGAACCCTGCTAGCTACATTTTGACTTAGTTTTAAAATGTAATATTATCTATATTTCATTACACTTTTTATTTACGTTGTTAAATATTTCCTAATTACATTCTAATCTGGTTCAGGCTGAATTAGGAAGTGTTGTGGGCCACATACAGGGCAATGCATCTGATCTAGGCAACTCCCTAAAGCACTAAACTGAAGACTGCCAACCTGCCTATATGGAGTTTACTTTTCTAGGAATTTCCCCCTAACAATCAAATCACAGGTCCAATCTGTATGGCTACCCCTCCCAGTATGCCGTCCTTTATAATAAAGAAAAAAATTATAAAGTGAAGAACATTTCAATAAAATTAACTGAGACATAGAATAAAACAATTATAGGCAGCTTTCCATACCCATAGATCCTCACATCTGCAAAGAAGTGGGTGTGGTGCATCCTTCTATTTTTTCTGTAGGGTCAAGCTTGGGAGCTCTACATTTCTTAACATGGGGATTATGTTCGAATGAGATTCCTTTTTGTCTTGCTTTCTCTACAGTGACTCTATTTTTACCATGACATAGTAGACAATGAATTTTGCCACTCTGAATCTGCATCTGTTTCTGTTCTCTACTGCAGAAAGGAGAAAACTTAGTCCTCAGGCAACTTTCTGAAAACTCCTGAACTCCTGAACATTAAGCATCCCATCCATGCATCACTGCAAACATCATGAGGCTAAAAGTCTCCTTTTCATGAATTATGAGAAGTAAGGAAGAACTCATTCTTCCAGAGGTCTGTGTTTTTTGGTAATCTTAAAAAAATGGGGCAGCTAGATGGCACAGTAGACAGAGCACCAATCCTGGAGTTAAGAGAATCTGAATTCAAATCTGACCTCAGACACTTATAGCTATGTGATCCTTGACTTCCTTACCCCTGATTGCCTCAAAAAGAAAAAAATAGTGCAAGTCTTCATAAACAAATGCATTTCTGTTCATGACTTACTGAGTGATCTTAAAAAATTTATCAGTATTAGAATATTGGATTTTTAGAACTGGATGAGACCTTAGAGATTTTATGGATGAGGAAACTGAGATCTAGACTGGCTAAATGATTTGCCCAATGTCACATAAATAATAAATAATGGATCTGGGATTTGGACCCAGGCCCTCTCTTGCAAAATCTCCTAGACTTTCCATTCAATTGTGCTGCCTCAGTAGGTGAGAGCAAGTTGGAAAAAAAACAAAACAAAACAAAACTGGAGGTTGATAATCATTATCCCTCACCCCATCAGCTCATCATCACAGCTCCATTTTCTTCCAGCCAGGTTGAGATGGTTCCAAGGAGGGTGCCCCAGTACTAGCTCCTTAAAGGAAGCTTTCATATTCTTATGAATTTTTAGTTGCTTTTCCCCCTACAATCAAAACATTATATGGTAAGCAGAAGTTTAGTATGTTGACTGAACTATACTGAGCCTCAGAAAGTGAAATGTGAAACAGAACTTTTTCTCAACAGAGAAAGCCTAAGTGTTTTTAATTATAGAGAGAATCTTCTAGGTGTGTACCATGTAGAGCCCTTCTGAGTGGAAACAGTGTCATTTGGTGACCAGAGTCAGATAACGTGGTCTTTAACCTCAGCTCCACCTCGAACACATTCTGAAAACGTGGGCAGGTTAAGTGGTCTACATTTTTAACATCTATTGAAAAGAGGATTCTGAAAATTTTCCCCTAATTCATAGGGTTATTTTCAAGACCCTAAAAAAAATGGATTTAGCCTCAGAAGACCAAATCTGAAATCAACAACATGCTATCTGTGTGACCTTGATCAAGCATAGGTTCCTCATTTATAAAATCTCTAAGATCTTTTCCAGCTCTAAAAAGTCTACATTTCCACCCTAATATTTTCCAAGATCATCCATATGTTCTTTAGCACAATATTTTTTGGATTATTTTGAGATAAACATTTGTCAAATGTCTAACAAATTGCATGAGGAGATATATAATAATATAACTAATAATATTAATCATCTTTACACATAATTTTGAGGTTTGCAAAGTACTATACAGACTTTATTTATCTAATTCAACATTCAAAACAACTTCATGCAATAGATAGCAAATTACTAAATTATCCCCATTTGACAGATAAGGAGCTGAGGTTAGATTTCTTGCTTCCCTTAGCTAGTATCTGAAGCAGCTTCAAATTAAAATCTCAAATGACTTCAAATCCAGCACAGTGGTATGGTGAAAAGAGCTCTGAATTTGGAGTCAGAGGACCTGGTTTCAAATCTTGCCTTGTTAAAATTGCTGAGCAAATCAGTTAACTCCTTTCCGTGACCCTTAGTTCCTTCATCTACAAAATAGGACAGGATGGCCTTTAAGGTTCTATCTGACTCTAAATCTATGATCCTGTGACATTTCCAATACATAATGCTTCCTTCCAAAATTGAGTTCCTTTGTCTGAATAGGCAATATGTACATAAATATCATATAAAATATAATCTAAATTCATTGAGAAGCAAAGTACTGTGATACACTGTACAGCTACCATCATTTCATCAAAAGGGATCTATAGAATCTAAGAATGCCTTCAAGTTTCTTTTCAATATTTGAAAATTATGGTTTGGCTACAGGAGAGCAATCTCCTGATATATTGCTTTTTACTGAGAATATATTTAATTCTAAAGGTCACATTCCTTAAATATTTCCTGCAGACTAAATGGAGACTCAGGAGCTAGGCCAAGCCTATTGACTCTGTGATGTAGGGAAATTAATCCAAAATTTTAATTTGACCAGGGGGTCGAGGGTAACTTATGCCTGAAAATACCAAGTGGAGAAAATAAACTGTTTGGAAAGTAACATCAAATGAACTCACTGTGTCTGTAGAAGTTATATGAAAACTGGCACAAAAGCATTTTAGATATTCTTCATCCCCAAGTCTGGCATTTTTTTTGCCTGGTTTGACCACAAACGTTTTTCCTTGGCCACAAAAAATGCAAAGGCAGACAGCATCTTCTTTTTCAAAAGTTCTGTCTCAGGAAAGGAGAAGAAACCATCTAAAGAAAGTAACTTTTTTTTAAAGAGAGAAAGAAAATCTAGAAACTACCTTTCACAAGAGAAACTAAAAACATTTAGCTACCAATAGAATTGGTCATATCTGTCATCCCATCTGTCATCACATGTTTTAATACAACATTCACAAGAACTAACCTTATAAGGAATTTCATCACCTCTTGGGGTCAGGATTAAGCCCTTCAATGGCATCTTCAAGCTCTCCCAACTAAAGTCCACAGCTGTTCTTCTGAGATTATTACAATGAGGAGGTATTATAATTCATAAGAAGTCTATTTTTATTTCCTCAGAAATTGAGATTTAGAGTTACTTCCCCCTCTAGCTACAAAGTGTAATAGACCATACTCTTCCTAGGTATGAAGGAAGGAAGTATTTCCCTAATTCCTCTATAAGAAGAGACAAATTTGCTAACTTCCTACCACTCTGTGCCTAGTTCTTCTTTGGAGGTTATTATAACTTTGCCCAACACAAGGATCTATGAAATTGGCTAGACTGTCTAATAGAGTTAAGACACTGGAGATATTGATAATGCATTTTTACTTATTGTTAATGTGAGTTTCCTTCGTAATGGGAAGATCTTTCTCATCCATTAATAGGCCCATGCGACCTGCTTAAGTCATATGGAAGCCCGAGCCACATGAGTCAAATCATATGGAACAAGAAGGGGTGCAGCTAGAATGGAACTAAGAGGAAATTGGTCACAATAGTCAGAAGAGAGAGAGAGAGAGAGAGAGAGAGAGAGAGAGAGAGAGAGAGAGAGAGAGAGAGAGAGAGAAGGCAGGCAGCTGGCTACTATGAGTGGGAGAGCCTGTTTATGATTTGTTTAAGGGAGCAGGTTTGTGGGAAGCCTAACAAGGGGGAAGGCTTGGGGATGGTGTTGCCCTCTGCATTGTTATGGTGTATGAATTTCTTTGGTACTATGATGGATTCATCTTTCTGGTGCCTGAATAAATGTTTTGGTTCTGTCTTCCATGTGGAGAGTCTGTTATATTTCATGATTCAGAATTGTGCTGCCATACTCATGACCACCATAGGTGCTGTGAATTCTCCAATCATCTATTCCGACTCTCCAATTTTATAGATAAGAAAACTTATACCTGAAGTAGTTGAGATACTAAAAGTCACATAAGTAGGAGATCTGATATTTAATCCTAGACCTAAGGATTCTGAAATCTGGTACTTTCCCCAATACATCATGGTAAACTGAAAGTGATACGCACAAATTGGCTCCAATCTTCCATAAAATGCCAATGACCATTGGTGGGGATCAGACAGAGATTAGGAAACAAGCATAAATGAGGAAAAGGGAGTGGGTTGATTAGCAGAGAACTCTTTCCTACTCTATTCAAGAAACTAGAAAATGTGATCCAGAATTCAAGTCTATTTGCATGGAACTATCTTTGTTGGCAGAGAATGATGTTCCTTGACTGTGTGAGAGTTAGAGCTCGACAGATCTTGGGAAAGGAGAGATCCTGGTTTTTCTTCTGGCTTCCAGTTTTAAGAGAAGACACACATGGTTCCAGATCTTTTTCCAGGAAAGGTTAGAGGGAGGAAAAACCTCTGGAAAAAAGCTAACATGAAGCAGAGCTGACACCTTTATCATGTTCCTATTTCCAGTTGAGGAGATTTCTCTTCTAGTAAGATCTGAGACTCTCTCCCACTCAGAGTATGATATCTAAGATCAACAAACAGAGTATGACCCATAGGAAAAAAAGTGTGAATAGATACTGCTAGAGCCTTCTCTGCCCACCTTTCTCCAAGGGAGACTTTGATTTCTGCCAGAAGGGGAGCAAGAGATTATTAACAGGCTGGTCATTCTAAGAGATGGTGACAGACTAAAATTATACCAATTAACACTTCTCCCCCTCCCTTAAATATTGCTAGTCAAAGGGAAATAGTTTTCAGAATCAAGTTGTGCCCCTGATAACTATCCATTTAACCAGGAAGAGAGATCCAAGCTATATTTGCTGTTATTGTTAGGTCTGACTCTCATGGTCCAAGCTCCAAACAAGTATTTAAGGTTGAATTTGAACTACTCTATGTCCAGCGCTCTATCAATTGCTCTATCAGTTCTGCCTTATACAGAAAGAAATTTTTAAAAATTTCAGAACTGGAAAATTTCATCAACAATTTTAGCTTTTCCATTAGGATGAGTCTTGGCACTGAAATCTCTGTACTATCACTATTTAATTTCTAGGACATAAGACTATAAATTCTGAAATTAGACATGACAAAGACTCCCTAAAAACAAACCATAAAATGGATACAATGCAATAAATATTTACTATGTGCAAAAGATTCTGCCAACCACTGTGAGAGACAGAAGGATGAGGGATGAGGCCTCCTTTTCTCAACAAGCTTACACTCTAGAAAAGGGAATAAAGGACAGAGAAAATTTAGCTGTAATATATAAGGGCATCATATGCCTAACAAAGACCAGTGGGACATCTGATAGGGAAGACAATTATTACCTGAGAGGATCAAAGAAGGCTTACATGAAGAAGTGGTCTTGGAGCTGGGTTCTAAAGATGAGGTAGAACTTGAGCAAGGAACTAAGGATGTTGTAGGTATAGGCTTTAATAAAAGCACAGAATTGCAAGAGGTAGGTGTCTATTTAGAAGATACAGAGCCTTGGTGGTGAAGCACAGCACTGGGAAGGGGACTGAGAAGGCCTCGGGGGTGGAATCCCCAGCATCAGTAGTGGTGATTTGCAGATCTCTCAACCCACAGGTGCCAAAGGTCAGTGAGGTTTTTATCAGCTGGCCAAGAAGGGAGCAGGGTCTTTCCATAGCCCCAGCCTCAGGCTGCAGCAGCAGAGGCCTCATTTGGGAGGCAGCTCCCACAGCAGCCCACATCCATTGTTGGATCCTAAAAACCCTGGGGGCACTGAGCAGCTGATCCTAACCTCAGCCCTGTGTGGTAGCCCTGCCCCCACCTAATGCTCCTGGAGGAATTGAGCAGATGATCTTTATCTCACATTGAATGGCAACCCTTCCCCCACCTAAAGCCTCTGGGGAATTGAGCAGCTTATTTGAATCTCAGCCCCTAGTGCTGGCTTGGTGGAACTGGAGGCCAGGTGGTTGTGGAGAGGAAACTCTACTACTCACAGACTGCAGGCATAAAAGTTTCTTGTTGCTCCCAGACTAGTGTACATGCTTGATTGTGTCACCTCAGAGGAACTGAGATCTTACAGATTCCCAGAGTATACCCTACTCTTGACAAAGGACCCAAAAGTCAAGTCATTGATTTGGGAAATGTCCAAATGCCCAAAAAAAAAGGAAAAAAAATAAGACTATAGAAGGTTAATTTCTTGGTGAAGAGATATCTTCTCCCATCCTTTCATATGAGGAAGAACAATGTTTACCATCAGAAAAAGACGTAAAAGTCAAGGTTTCTGTATTCCAAACATCCAAAATAAATATTCAATGATCTCAGGCCATGGAAGAGCTCAAAAAGGATTTTGAAACTCAAGTAAGAGAGGTAGAGGAAAAATTGGGAAGAGAAATGAGAGAGATGCAAGAAAATCATAAAAAGCAAGTCAACAACTTGCTAAAGGAGACACCCAAAAAATACTGAAGAAAATAACACCTTGAAAAATAGGCTAACTCAACTGGCAAAAGAGGTTCAAAAAGCCAATGAGGAGAAGAATGCTTTAAAAGCAGAATTAGCCAGATGGAAAAGGAGGTCCAAAACTTCACTAAAGAAAATAGTTCTTTAAAAATTAGAATGGAACAGATGGAGGCTAATGACTTTATGAGAAACCAAGAAATCACAAAACAAAACCAAAAGAAAAAATGGAAGAGAATGTGAAATATCTCATTGGAAAAACAGCTGACCTGGAAAATAGATCCAGGAGAGACAATTTAAAAATTATGAAGCTACTTGAAAGCCATGACCAAACAAAAAGCCTAGACAACATCTTCCTTGAAATTATTAAGGAAAACTGCCCTGATATTCTAGAACCAGGGGGCAAAATAAATATTGAAAGAATCCAGTGATCACCTCCTGAAAGAGATCCAAAAAGAAGATCTCCTAGGAACATTGTAGCCAAATTCCAGAGTTACCAGGTCAAGGAAAAAATATTGCAAAGAGCTAGAAAGAAACAATTCTAGTATTGTGGAAATACAATCAGGATAACACAGGATCTGACAGCCTCTACATTAAGGGATCAAAAGGCTTGGAACAGGATATTCCAAAAGTCAAAGGAACTAGGACTAAAACCAAGAATTAACTACCCAGTAAAACTGAGTATAATACTTCAGGGGGAAAAATGATCATTCAGTGAAATAGAGGACTTTCAAGCATTCTTGATGAAAAGACCAGAGCTGAAAAAAAAAAATCTTGACTTTCAAACACAAGAATCAAGAGAAGCATGAAAAGGTGAACAGGAAAGAGAATCATAAGGGACTTACTAAAATAGAACTCTTTACATTTCTACATGGAAAGACAATATTTGTAACTCTTGAAACTTTTTTCAATATCTAGGAAGTTGATGGGATTATGCACACACATACACACACACACACACACACGAGACAGAGAGCAAAGAGTGAATTGAATAGGATGGGATCATATCTTAAGAAAATGAAATTAAGGGGTGAGAGAGGAATATATTGGGAGGAGAAAGGGAGAAATGGAACGGGGCAAATTATCTCTTATAAAAGAGGCAAGAAAAAGACTTTTCCATGGGTGAAAGGGAAACCTGAAGCTTACTCTCATATTTGACTCAAGGAAGGAATAAAATGTACACTCATTTTGGTATGAAAACCTATCTTACAATACAGGAAAGTTGGGGAGAAGGATTGAGCAGGGTTGGGGGATGATGGAAGGGAAGCAATGGGAGGAGTTAGAAATCAATACTCTTGGGCAGAGACAAGGTCAAAAGAGAGAATAGAAGAAATGAGGAGGAAAACGGGATGGAGGGAAATATAGTTAGTCTTACATAACATGACTATTATGGAAGTCATTTGCAAAACTGAACATATATAGCCTGTGTTGAAATGCTTGCCTTCCCAATGGGAATGGGTGGGGAGGGAGGAAGGAGGAGAAGTTGGAACTCAAAGTTTTAGGAACAATTGTTGAGTAGTGTTCTTGCTTACAACTGGGAAACAAGAAATACAGGTAATGGGGTATAGAAATTTATCTTGCCCTACAGGATAACAGATTAGATAGGGATAAGGGAAGGGAGGGATGTTAGAAGGGAGGGCAGATTGATAATAGGAGTAATTAGAATGCTTAGCACTTTGGGGTGGGGGGAGAGGACAGATGGGGAGAAAATTTGGAGTTCAAAATTTTGTGGAAATGAACATTGAAAACTCAAAATAAATAATTTATTTAAAAAAAGAAGCTACAGTGTTATCTAATTTAACTGCACATTAGTGTTTGGAAGGTACTAACATAAAACAGTGCTGAAAAGGTAGGATTGTGCAGACTTTGAAATGCTCTGGAAGCTAGTCCAAATGTTTTGCACTTTATTTGAGATAATTTTTTCATCATCATTAATTTTTCAGTCATGCTCAGCTTTTTGCAAACGCATTTGGGATTTTCTTGACAAAGACACTGGAGTGGTTTGGCATTTCCTTCTCCAGGTCATTTTACACTAAAGAAAACAGGGTTAAGTGACTTACCTAGGGTCACACTGCTAGTAAATATCTGAGGCTATATGAATTCAGGAAGATGAGTCCTGCTGACTACAGGCCTGGCCCTCTTATCCATTTCACCACCCAGCTGCCAGGAGCCACTATCAATTAATCAGTAAACATTTTTTGTATGCCTCCTATGTGCCAGGCACTGATAAGCAATAGGGATACAATAAAAAAGGGGAAAAAACAACCCAAAACAGTCCCTTTCTCCAAAGAGCTTACAATATAACAAGAGAAAATATGTAAACAAATAAATACAAATCAGACCTTATGTAGAATATATATGAAATAATTACCAGTGGAAAGGCAATAGAATTAAGAAGAATTAGAAAAGGCTTCCATTAAAAGATGGGATTTTAGTTGGAACTTAAAGGAAGGCAGGAGGTGGAGATGAAGAGGCAAACATTCCAGGCATAGGTGACAGACAGAGAAAATGCCTCGAGTTAAGGGATGGAGTCTCTTGTTGTGGGACAGCCAGGAAGCCAGTGTTACTGGATCAGAGAATACATGTTGGGGAACAAGGTGTAAGAAAACTGGAGAGACAGGAGGAGGCTAGGTTATGAAGGGCTTTGAGAGTTATATGACCAAATCTATACATAATAAATATTATCCTCACAGTGACAGTTTGCAAAAGGAGGAGAAGATGAAAATAAAAGGTGCTAGAATGTCTGTAATAGTCTAGGTAAGTGTTTGTAAACCACAGATATGATATAACAGGAAAGACGTGTCTAAACCTGTCAGTCTCCTGCTTAATAAACTGTAGTTTTATGGTAAATAGTGATTTTGAGTAGAACAGAGAATATATGAAAAAGAGTAATATGAAGTAAGACTGAAAGGATAGATAGTAAGTAGTCCAACTATATAGCGAGCTCTATTTTTTCTGTTTTAAATTTTTTTTTGATATCCTAGTTTTTTTTTCTTTTTTAAAATTTATTTTATTTTTTAAATTTATGCAATAAAACAAACATTTCCAAAACAGTATAATTAAAAAATATAAATGACACTACTTCTTAGAGAAATGCAAATTAAAAACAACTCTGAGGCTGTTTTACCTCACACCTATAATATTGGCTAATATGACAGAAAAGGTCAACGATAAATGTTGGAGAAGATGTGGGGAAACTGGGACACTAATACATTGTTGGTGGAGTGTGAATTGATCCAACCACTCTGGAGAGCAATTTGGAACTATGCTTGAAGGGCAGTCAAACTGTGTGTACCTGTTGATCCTGCAATACCACTGCTGAATCCCAAAGAGATCATAAAAAAGAGAAAAGGATCCAAATGGTCAAAAAATATTTATAGCAGCTCTTTTTGTGATGGCAAAGAATGGGAAATTAAGGGAATATCCATCAAGTGGGGAATGGATGAAAAAGTTGCGATATATGAATGTAATAGAATACTATGGTACTATAAGAAATGATGAGCAGGCGAATTTCAGAAAAACCCAGGAAGACTTACATAGACTGATGCTGAGTGAAGTGAGCAGAACCAGAAGAATCATGTACACAGTAAGAGCAGCGTTATGCAACGACCAACTATGATTGACTTCGGTCTTCTCAGCAATGCAATGATTCAACACGATTCCAGAAGACTCATGATGGAAAACATTATCCATATACAGAGAAGGAACTATGGCATTGGAATGTAGATCAAAACAGACTATTTTCACTTTTTTTGTTACTGTGGTTTTTGTGGCTTTTCCCTTTTCTCTTTTTTCTGTCACAACATAAGTAATGTTGCAAATTGCAGGATAGGAGGAACGGAGAAAAAAAATTGAAAAATTAGAGCTCAAAATCTTATTAAAAATGCATGTTGAAAACTCTCTTTACATGTAATTGAAAATACTTAATACTATTTCCAAAAATTAAAGATGATTGCCCCTAGAACTGCAGATCTATTATATACAATTAAGTATCTCTGTTGAAAGTTATGTTGACTCAGTGACCCATTGTTCTCAGCCAATCAATAAGTGTTGGGGGAGGCTCTGCTGGGGAAGGCAACACTAAGTCTGCAGCTTCTTGCATTACCTGCTCTTTGTCATGCACCTCTATAGGTGACATATATATGTATATACATGTGTGTGTATATGTGTATATATGTGTGGGTATGTGTGAATATATATAAATATATACATACATACATACATACATATATATGTGTGTGTGTGTGTGTGTGTGTGTATACAGCCATGTCTATAAATTGTCACATTCTTGCTACTTTGGGGAGAAACTGAACTGAAAGGGCATAACCTCTTTTACTGAGGTGGACCTATCTGAATTGTCTTTAAAGTTCCTAATAAAAGCTTCCCTCCCCCCCCCTCCTCAAAGTCATCTCTGATGATCAGGGATCAGCCTGTCAATATGCTGCTACCTTCACAGTCTTTAATAAACTCTTTTCAATTCCCTTAATCCTAAATTTTGCCTTCTTAATTAGGGTGAAAAGTCTAAAGGAAGAATTTTCTTTCAACATGCTGTCAGAATGAGAAATTTTTTATTGGATCCTAATGTCATTAAAGAGCCATTGAAAATTTTTGAGTACAGGAGTGACAGGGTTTGCCAGCTATGTGGAGAAGGATGGGGTTTGGAGAAGGAAGAGACTAGAAGTAGGAAGACCAGTTCTAATCCAAGAAAAAGATAATAAAGATCTGATTTACAGCAGAGGTAATGAGTTGAGTGGCACAGAAGATACAGATTTGTGAGATGTTGTTAAAAGAAAATCTTTGTTCAGGCTTTGCCCTCAATTATGAAGCAAACCTTGGAAGAGAAATTGTAAAGGAGTTGGTTATGGTACCTAACGCTGTTGAATATGGCCAGGTATGATTTCAAACCATCCTCACTGCTTTTATATACAACTTTTCATGATAAGAGCAAGATAGGTACACTTTTCCAAAAAGGGATGGGCCACTGTGTCTCACCACCCCACCCCTCCCACCTGCTTTGTCACATCATAGAGACCTGAGATTAGAGATTAAGGGGACTGGATGAAATCACATGTGGCTATGTGCAGACTAGCAGGTAATACAAAGGACAAGTGGATAGGATCAAACACATACCACCTCTTCCAACAGACTAGGAGATACCCAGAAGACAAACCAAACTAGAAAAGATGGGGTCACTCCAATTGGTTCAGCACAAGTTTAAATAATATTATGGAACTAAAAACAACATGGTTTAAAAGTTGATGGCATTTGGGAATGCGAGGCAAGGAAGGGTAATGAAAAGTCAGTGATAATTCTAATGGACAACCCTTAGCACCTAGAAGAATGAGGATTGGGATGGGAGGGAATATCCTATCACTTCTCAGCCTATTCAGGCAAAAGTTGAAGAATGATGGTACTCTTAGCGGAAGTAACAAAGTTTGAAACCTGCATAGATTTGGAGGCAAAATATAATGACTTCTACTTTGGAAAGATTGCATTCTGATATTAACTAATCTAAAAAGGCATTCTGTCTCTTAAAGTGCCTGCTTTTATAGAAAGGAAACCTCAGGTTCCAAAGTTACTCCATACCTGTAGTGTAACAAATTTAGGTAATAAAGAAAAATAATACAACATAACTATGGGTGGATTATGATTTGCTACCAAATACTGTTACACGTAAATTGGAGTCTCCAGTAGAATGTTTTTTTCAATTTCCATTAAACATCGAGGAATGTGCATACTGTGCTAATAGATTATGCTCAATCTACAGTTGCCAACTGGTGTTTTGTACCTTGAGGCTTAACTGAAAATGACACAAGAAATCTCTGTTGGATTTTTCCTGATGCTGGTATTAAATTTTTTTAATGTAAATTATTGTTAACAACATTATGCATAAAGACTAAAACATTAATTTGTTGTATTATAAAAGACTACGTTAAATGTTTATTACCTTGTAATAAAAATATCCTATTTACCTGAAATTTTCCCTTTTTGTAGCTAAAGCCAAACATTTAGTAAAAAATGACTCATTAACACAACCAAAAAATGTAGTCTAGTGAAGCAGTTACAGCACTGATCTGAGAGGCAGGAGAAATTAGATTCCTGTTCCTCTTCTTACACATCTTCACTGTGTCACTTTAGATGAGCCATTTCATCTATGGGTGATGCCCAGGTAACTAAGAAGATTGTAGAGTGAATTTGCCTATATGCAGTAGGTAGCAAACTTTTCAGGAAGTCAGAAAGATCTGAGTTCAAATCCAACATTAGACATTTACTATCTGAGCAAGTCACTTAGCCTGTCTGCCTCAATTTCCTCAACTATAAAATGTGAATAATAATAAGACATGCCTCCCAGAGCTGTTATAAAGATCAGATGACATAATAGTAGTAAATCACTTAGCACAGTGCCTGACAGAATAGTAGACATTATATAAATATTATTATCTCACAGAGAATGTGCTATGCCAAGAAAATAATACAGCTTTATTTCTTATGCCCCCCCAAAAACCCAGTCCGAAGCAAATTGAACATGCTGGGTATAGGTCTCTCATAAAATGCCCAAGATCATCCTGTAAAGAGGTAAGGAGAGGAGACAGGTGGTAGACCAGCAGCACACTAGACAAATGAAAACAGTGGAGTGGAAAGGTTAGCAGAGAAACTTTTCCTTCCACTCACCTCCACAATCCAATTAAATGGGCATTGATTAAGTACCCACCATGCTTATAAAGTAATATCCTAAGAGCTTGGCATTTTACTAGATGTAAAGTAGTTTACATAGCATCATTACTTTTGGCACAATGGTGTGACCCAAACATGAACAATTACTATCATTTTGCCTTCCTTGGCTTCAGTTTCCTCAAGTGAGAGGGACTAGATCGTGAGGTCCCTTCTAGACATGGAGCTATAACCCTACAATCTCCCCCATTACCTAAGTCTTCCTTTATTTCTTCAGAATGCTTTGTGCTTGTATTCAAGGCATGAATGAGTCTTATTAAGTTATCCAATTTACAGTTATTTAAAATTGATTTTCCCCTTTTCCCCCTTTTTCTCACTGCATTTTGTTAGCAAAATACAGAAAGGCTGATTATTGTGGATCTATTTTATATTTTGATCTTTTTTAATGGTACCAATTTTTTGTTGTTGAACTTCTAGAATTCCTTAAGTAAATCATCACTTCCTCTCTAAAAAGGAATCGTTTTCTCTGGGAACACATAGATATAACACTAACCAATGGCATTATGAGAGTCCTTGGATCAGCAGAGGACAGAGCCGGGTTTATTGATGTCTGAAAGTAGAGTCTAGCTTTCCTGAAGATGCCAAGCCAGTGAAAGATTTTACACATTGTGATCAACATATAAAACCAGATTGGGATACTGGACATCCCCAGTTAAAATTCTTTTGGTTTAACTCTACTGAGTGCATATTCAACTCATATTTATTGAACCCCATTACGTTTTAGCACTAGTGGTGAATGATGACCATAAAAACATGAAAAAAATTCCCTGACCTCCAAAGGCTTGCACTGAGGAGACATAGAAGTAGAGGGAGATATAGGCAAGAAAAGGGATTATTGTGGGTGAATTTTGGGGTCAGTTTCTATTTTCTGTGTAATAGGAAAGCACTTTATATAAGATCCCATCAATAAAAAGAATAAAGACTAATTTATACAAGAAGAACTTGGTTAATAACTAGATTAGGCTGAATAGGTGCCCCCCAGTCTTAGGCTGAGGAGTTTTCTTTCATTCACAGGTCTATTTATATCATGTTGGTTTGTCCTTTCTCATTGTGTATATTCTTGCTTCCCACATGAATCAGCTTTAGAAAACCTGCCTCTGTATTGTAGAGTATGTTGTAGACTAGGTTAAGAAGGAAGGAAATACTGGATACTAGAATCTGAAATCTAGTTATGGTAGCTATCTTGGTTTTCTCAGGGTTTAGGAGATTTTTATAAAATCTAAGGCCAATTGCACATAAATAGGCTTTTTGCATGATGTTTTCCACCATAACTGAGGCATCAGGAAGAAAGTCAAAGAAGAAGAGTTAGAAAGACGTCAGGTAAAAGTATAGTCTCAGTCACCAGAAGGTTGACTAGGGCCACTAGGATCTCTCGTGAATTGGACTTCAAAGGAATAGTGTGAGGAAGTTGGGTTAGTAATGATCCAGCAGTGATTGCTTTCAGATTTGGTAGGCTTAATTCCACTAACTCTCCACCTTTCTTCCTTGTTGATATGTGGATCATCTAACATCCCATCAACTCTACAACAGTGTAATTCATTCTTCCATAGTGTCACGAATGGTTTTTGCAAGGCTTGGGAATCAAATCCTGGTTCTTGCCTTTCATTTCATAAGCCAAAGTCGGGCAAGAAGGCAATAAGCCAAGGGCAAATGAGAACACAGTCAATATTTCTGATTTCACAAGTAGGGAGCAGTTTCTGAAAGTAGCAAGGAGAGATAGTAATAGTATCTGCCTTAAAGAATTGCTGTAAGGAACAGATGTGATAATATGAGTAAAATGCTTTACAAATTTTTAAATTATATATGTCTTAATTCCTTTTCTTCCCCTTTCTTCCATCTCTTTCTTCTCTTCTTAAACAAATTGTGAATGGGAGGAATAATAAAAGACTTTGAACTTTAAGGCATTTTAAAAATAATATGAGACAATAAAATGTGTAGGGAGAACAGATTCTACAGCAGACCCATTAATTGGACAGGTTGTGCACATTTTGACACCAGAGGATTTGGGTTACCTCAATGGCAGAATCATTACAAATGAGAAAGGGCATTAGAGAGGATCCAGTCAACATGGCTGCTTGAACAAAGCCAGCTGACCTAGCTCCCACAATTTCTACAGCCAAAATCTAAAAATAATACCTGACTGAATAATTATCAAGAATGTAGAAATTGGGGTAAATTACTTGGGAACAGAAGTGAAAAGGTGTAGCCGAGAAACAGACTCCTTGACAATTAGAATAGACCATATATACGTAAATGACTTAATGAGATAATAACATATTAGGACAAAATAGAAAGACTGGAAAAATTGAAGAAAGTATAAGATATCTGTTATGAAAAAGAAGTAACCTAGAAAGCAAGTCAGGAGAATTTAAGAATCATCCAACCTCCCAAACACCATGATTTAAAAAAAGAAAACCTGAACGTCATATTTTGAGATATCATAATTAGAAACTACCTAGATCAGTTATAACCAGAGGGCAAAATGAACATACAGTAAACCAAACCTACCTATCACAACTCAGAAAGTAAAGGGTGAAATTTATTTTATGTATTTTTTTTAATAAAAGCAAGCTGGATGGAATAGAAGTTTAATAATTTCATATACAATCCTCTTTTAATATTCTACTTTGTATATGGAAATGCTCATTTCAGGGTAGTGTTTGCTAAGTCCAGAATTTAAAAGGTTTGCTATTTTCTTAAGAGGAGGAAGAAAACAATTCATCAAAACTAATAAATGTGCTGAAAAAAGTCTATTATTATAGGCCATTTTCCACACCAGTGGACTGTCATCCCTGAAAAGGAACTGGGTATGGATGGGAAGTGTCTACTTGCACTTCTTCTTTGGGCCCATGACTGGTCAGTATAATGGAAGGAAGGGAGAGAGGAGGAAGGGAGGAAGGAAGGAAGAAAAGGAAGGAAGGAAGGAAGGAAGGAAGGAAGGAAGGAAGGAAGGAAGGAAGGAAGGAAGGAAGGAAGGAAGGAAGGAAGGAAGGAAGGAAGGAAGGAAGAGTTAGAGTATGAAAGATACCTCTGCTACTCTTATCTTGGCTTCCTTAAGAAAGCCATTACATTTTTTTTAAGTCTCAATTTTGTAATCTAGTAAATGAGGGAGTTGTGTTAGAACATCTGTGAAGTCCTTTCCCCATTTTATTCTATGAACTCATAACTATTATAAACCCAGGACACCAAAACAGCCTCAAGGATCAAGAAAATGAGGAGGTTTGGGGCCTCAAGTTTTGAGTTCACTGACCAGTAAACTTTTGATATCACTAAAATAAAAAGAGCTAAGGCTTAAGGCAAAGATCCCTTGAACCAAGGGTGATTAGGACCTGGAATCCCTGAAAACCTGCATGCCCTCTAGCAAGGCACCAAATTCATAGCGAGGTCTTTCTCATAGATGATTCAAGCAGCTGCTTCGTGTGTGGCAAAGATCCCTTTGGGCAGGAGCAGACAGAAAAGGCTCCATAGAACAAGTGGGATTTAAAATAGGCCTTAAAGAAATAGCCAGGTTTCGAAAGATGTAGTAAAGAAGGCAAAGAACAAAGGGAAAGCTGGGAAAAGTTCAGGGATAATGATCGATAGAATTTCTTTAGAACAGAGAGTTTGAAGTATTACAGTACTGAACACCAGTTTAAGGACTTGGACTTAATTATTGGGGAGCCAATGGAGGCTGGCTAATAACAATTTGGAATTAGATGTAGCACTTTGGGAATATAAATATAGCATAAGAAAACTTTCCTGAGTTTGCACTGTAGGTGACTTTATCTGAATTGTATAGTTAAATGTTTTGGTTTTTCCCCCCGAATTTAATCTATTCCACCTTATATAGAGCTGACAAAAGCTGATAACTGTTCAGAAAAATATACTTCACCAGGAAAGGGTCATACTTGAGAGTGGTGTCTTAAATTTTCTTGTTATGCCAAATGTGAATATACTATTATAGGGTATAACAGTTGCTTTAGTTTTAGTAGGAGGCACAAACAGCACAAAAGTCTCATTTTGATCTGAAAATTTGGAAATGCTAAATAGTTTTGAAGGAATTTTGTTTCACAGTGCTTTCTGACACTGTATTTTCCGTTCATGCGAATTCTATGTGATAAGAGATACCCACTCCCCCAAATTAAGAATGGAGAATTTAGATGACAAGGTTCACCCCAGTAAGCCCTATGTGGAATTTGGTTGGGTAATTTGATCTACTTCCTGCCTTAAGATACTTGATATTGGTATTTAAAAAGATGTGAAGTACAGATACCATTCTCCTTTTTTCTATTAAGTTAGGTAGTAGCTAGAAAACTGATATGGGAGAAATAGTATCACATTTTATATTCTGTACTTTTTTACACAGATGAAAAATGTCAAATTGCTGTTTTTCTTTCAAAGTAAGGTTTCCACCAAGACAAAACATGACATGAAAGAATGAGTTACCAACCACAGGAGTACTTGTCTTTCTTCTAAAAACAATTGCTGGAAAGCACTTATGACCATTGAGATTGTAGCAGATCTCTTACTTTCCTTGTCCTAAAATTTCAACAGCCTTTAAAATTAGTAAAGGATGCTGGAGAAAGAGAATGCTATAGAACAGAAGCATGTGTTTGTGTGCACACACATTTGTGTCTATTGGTAGCCATCTTGAGGGAAGGTTGAAAGGGAGGAAAAGGAAAAAAAAATTGCATGATTACTATATGTTTATAAGGAATAGCAAGTATATATGATAGATTTTTAGTTTCATGTGCAATCACATTTTTTTTACTACATTATGGAAGTGCTTGTTTTATTTCTTAAGTTCAGAGTAAAATAAATAAAGTTCTTTTTTTTCAATTTGGAACACTTTTTACTGACTCAGAGTTGAAAAGGACTTTAGAATTTGCCAGTTCTAGCCTTACACCAAATGAGCTCCCCTCCTGTAGCATCCTTAATTGACAGGGATCCAGTCACTGTTAAAACATTTTCAGTGACAGTGAATTTCCTATTTATTTCCCAAGGCAGCCAATTCCACTGATGAACACATCTAATTGTAATATTGACATTGGTTCACAAAACACTTTCTCACAACAGATCTATGAGATGATACAAGGAATTTTTCCACTTCAGAGGTGAGTAAACAGAGAAAGGTCATGACGTGCTCATGGACACATAAGTTGGTATTAGAGATGGGTTTGAGATTCAGGTCTTCTGACATAAAGGATAAAAACAAAACCTCTTTCAGCTAAAACACAAAGTAACTATTATTGTGAGAGTTCTTTCTTATTTGGGGCAGAAATGTGCTTCCCTGATATATCCATTCATTGGCACTTGTTCTGTACTCTAGAGGAAGAGTTCTAAAGCTCTTCCATGTCATGGAGCACTCCACATTCAGAGAAAGAGCTACAGAATCAGAATAAAGAATAAAGCAGACTGTTTTTACTTTTGTTATGCTTTGTTTTGGTTTGGTTTGTTTCATGGTTTCTCCCATTCATTTTAGTTCTTCTAAGTAACATGAGTAATGTGAAAATGTGTTTAATAAGAATATATGTGTAGAGCCCACATAAAATTTCATGCTGTCTTGGAAAGAGAGGGGGAGAAAATCTAAAATACATGGAAATGATAATTGAAAACTGAAACCATTAATAAAAAATTCCCTACCAGTGTCAAAATGTTTCATGGTTGGTGAAAGAGAGAGAGAGAGAGAGAGAGAGAGAGAGAGAGAGAGAGAGAGAGAGAGAGAGAGAAAGAGAGAGAGAGAGAGAGAGACTTCACTGATGAAGATATATATATATATATATATATATATATATATATATATATATATATATATACAAAATGCTTCTAGTTTTGTAGAACTTACTAAGTAAAATAAATGTAATCCTTTTTCTTCCTGACATCTTTTTAAATACTTATGGGAAGCTGTGATGGCCCCACCTTCAAGACTTGAAAAAAAAGAAGCTCCAAGAAAGTAATCAATTCTATTTTGATACAACTCTAATTTTTAAGAAGGTTTTGTTGTTGTACAGTTGTTTCAGTCATGTCCCAATTCTTTTTGACTCCCTTTGGCATTTTCTTGGCAAAGACACTGCCATTTCCTTCTCCAGCTCATTTTACACTTGAGACAACTGAGCAGACAAGTGACTTGCCCAGGGTCACATAATTAGTAAGTACCTGAGGACAATTCTCAGGAAGATGAGTCTTCCTGATGCCAGGCCTGGCACTTCATCCAGTGCACTGCCTAGTTGCCCCTTAAGCTACCCCCTTTAATCAAGCCAAAAGAGACCTCTCATTATGATTAGAAAAATAATTCTTACACAAACAAGGGACTGAGGTGATCAGTTTTAGTTATATTAAATGAAAAAGGGTTTTATGTTTTAAAAAAATCAATATAATCAGTAAAGAAATAGTCATTTGGGAAAAAATATCTTTGCATCAATTATTTCTGATCAAAGTCTGATATCCAAGATACACATGGAATTTAATACATACATATTAGACACACTGTTCCCCTCAGTAGAATGGGGACAGGGATGGTTTCATTTCTGCCTTTGTGCCCTCTGATATTTGAACATATTTAGGTGCTTAATATACAGCTGTTGAAGGAATAAATGAATAAATGAATTATTGTAAGTCCCGAACCCAGTCCAGGCCATGATAATGCATTAGAGTAGAACTTTAGGGAAAGTATAATTAAATTGGATTAGCTAGAACATATTATTTCATTGGCACAAGGTATTCTCAGAGAAGAAACTCCCTCTAATAATATAGATTGGCATCTGCATTTTGGTTTGTAGTCTTAAAAGAGTTCCCTGGAGTCAACAAAGAGAAACATAATGCAGCCCCCTATGCTTCTGGGGCGCTGCACTGTTAAGTGACCTGTGAGGGTCATACTCTCAACATTTGTCAGAAGACAGACTTGAACCTTCATCTTGGTGACCCCAAGTACTTATTAATTTTAAGAATATAACTCTTCAGATTCTCAGCCTGTCTTCCATCCAAGTACTAATTAGGCCCAATCTCAATTTAGCCTCTGAGATTGCATGAGGCTGAGAGCATTCAGGGTAGGATGGCTATCATTAAATAGCAACAGTAAAGAAGCAATTTTGGAAAGACTGATGACTGCATGTCTAATTTCTGTGACCACGACAGCAGAAATTGTGGTAGAAATAAATGATAATGTATCTAAAGAAAGGAAAAGGTAGGATGAATTTTGAAAGGAAGCATGAAGAAATATGTTTCCAGCCATAGATCCTTGGGTTCTGGTAGTGCCTATGACTGTGGCAAGTCATAAACTCTCACTGTGTCAGAAAACTCCCAAAACTATAAATTACAGAGAGGTTGCCAATCTACATGAATGGAGGGAGTTTTCACATTAACGTGATGAATTCACTACTGTAGATCTACCTTTCCACCAGAAAAAAAAGAATGTATCAGAAATACTTATCCATACATATACACACATGCACATCCATATATGTATGTATAATTGCTGATATTTATATGGTATTTTAATGCTTACAAAGTATTTTACAAATGTTATCACATTTGATGTTACAACAATCCTAGGAGTTAGCACTATTATTATTATATCTTAGGTGCTATTATTATATGATTTTACAGATGAGAATAGTGAGTCAAATAGCAGTTAGATTAAGTGATTAGCCCAGGTCATACTAGCTGTTAAGTGTCTATGGCCGGATTTGAACTCAGGTAAATCCTTCTTAATTCAGGCCTTTTCTATCCATTGTGCCACCTAGCTGCTCCTTCAGACAATCTAATCAACTATAATTGTGTTAGGTTGGCCAAACATTTTCAATTGATAATCTACTGTCTTAAAGTGCTTAACATATCTAATACCTATTATACCAGGCAATGGAGAGTAGTCCTGGCTTGAACCAATGCTTGTCATCTGCATGCCACCTGAACAATTTAACCTTGACTTGTTTTGTCCTCTTTAACCATTCTAGAGTAATGTTGCTTTCATCACCATGAGTCAATGCAAAGGAGTTTAAAATACATTGAAATCAAGTCCACTAGCTCTTTTATAAATCTTCCTACTAGAGGGAAGAAGACCCCCACCCACTCCCATTCTGTTGTTTGAGCTCATATTCAGCTCAGGTGGAGATTTCCAATTGTCCCAAGTATTTATATGCAGTCTGGTTTATGGGTGACTAAGGGAAGATCTGGTCGTACTAGTGTGTACCCAGATACCCCTATGGGAATTATGGTATAGCAGTAAGAAAAATCATGGAAATGGAATGGAATTGTTCTTTCTCCTGCCCCCAGGGTTTCCCATGACCTAAGAAACTGCCTAGGACAAGAGGATCCCCTTTGGCCACTGTGGCTACTAGGATTAACATTAAAAACTCCTTCATCTTCCCTTCTAGGCTGCCACTAACATACCCTGTCCCTTTGCATCCCAAAGTAGGATATACTCAATGCTCTAGTAATAAACTTCCTTCCTTGCTTTTTGTCGTCCAAACATACCCAGTCTTTTCCTTCTCTCTACTTAGAATGCTCCACCCCCTTATTATCTTTAACTGTTAAATTATTAAACATTCTACAAAGTTCTATTGAGATACTGTCTTCTCTGTAGATCTCCTGATTTCCCCCTTCCCTCAATGATCTTTTTGCCCCCGGGGACCTCATGATGCACCTTATTTAAAACATTTCTGATTAATTTATCTGGTATTATTTTGACTTACAGTTGACTGTCTGTGTCTCATGGCATAATTAGATTGTCCTGTCTGTGAAGATATGGTTGACATCTTACCTAAACTTTATTATCCCTTTAAGTTGCATAGCATAGTTTTCTATATGCAACAGTCACTCCATAAATGCTCGTTAGGTTGAATCAAATTGAATTTTTAAGGTATATTTATTAAGTAGACATCACTAGACAAGGTGACACGTTTGTTTGAAAATGGTCCTTCTTCAATGCAAATATCAGTATGATTTTTACCTCTTGAATGAATATACTGTATTTTAATTATTAATACAACCTGTTTTCTTTCATTAGTGGGTATTCTTCAGTGCCTTTCAGTCTTTGCTATACTAAACTGCAATTTGACTTATCACAAAATAAATAAATACCACTGATAACAGAATTTCCTCATATTATGTGCATTTAAACAATATGTAGAGTGAGACTTGTCAAAAAAAGATCTAGGTTCAAATTCTCCCTCTGACTCATGCTGCAAGTCCCCAGCACCATTCTCTGAAACAAAAGATTGCAGAGATGTCTCATCCTGCATTACCAGAGGGAGTTTCCTCAACCATGGATTACCTATGCCAATGAAATCACAAGTCCGGCAGTCCCTACCCCTAATAACCAACTTGTCATTTTATTGCACCACCACCCCACCTCCTCATGTTGCTATCTGTGATGCTGCCCCTAGGTGGTGCAGTGGATAAGA
Source organism: Bettongia penicillata ogilbyi (assembly GCA_023548195.1). NCBI lineage: Eukaryota > Metazoa > Chordata > Mammalia > Diprotodontia > Potoroidae > Bettongia > Bettongia penicillata. The sequence continues at coordinate 221,422 of JAJHZJ010001000.1, forward strand.
GTACTAGTGCAGGAGTCAGGAGGACCTGAGTTCAAATCTCACCTCAGACACTTGACACTCACTAGCTATGTGACCTTGGGCAAGTCACTTAACCCCAACTGCCTCATCCTGGGCCATCTCCAGTCATCCTGATGAATATCTGGTCACTGGATTCAGATGGCTCTGGAGGAGAAGTGAGGCTGGTGACCTGCACAGCCCTCCCTCACTCAAAACAAAGTCAAGTGCAAGTCATGTCATCATTTCTCTGATGGCATGGTCTTCTTAGGCAATGAAGGACGAATACACACATAATGCTGCTGACCATACACAGCTACCCTTAATGACAGCCCTCACACACCATTTTGGAACTGTCCATAGCACTGGGGATAGTATACAAATAGGCAAATGTTTTATTTTAGGGCAGTTTTTTTTTCCTTCAGACTATAGTTTCAAATGTTTAGGTTGTTGGTGTTGTTTTTTATTTCTTCTGGTTTCCTGTCGTGAGTTACCAGCTGAATTTCATCTCTGGAGGAAGCATAGTGAATATTACTTTGTCAGAGAGGACCTAAGAGAGATAGGTAATCATTCTGATTAATTTGCAAGGGAGTAGGGAGAGAGGAGCTCCCAGAAAAAACCTTTCCTGTCAAATCCTGGGGTAGACAAAGCCTCCAAAGTAACAGAGCTCAAGAAGCGAGCAATCGGTGACAATTTCTGGTAAACATTTCTTCTGTGTAAAAGGGACATGCTAAGAAGAAGGGTGCTGTTCAACTCCACTGACTTGTTTGTGATTTTTGATCAAAGTAAATTCCTCTTGTTTCACCTGCCCCAATCCTTAAGAGGCTCCAAACATGCTCAGTGATTAATTTACATGGCACATGTGATTATTATTGGTGAATGGAAATTAAAACAGTTTATTTCAGTGAATTTTATTCAAAGCTCCCTCCCAGGTGACTGCCAATTCAACTCTCCATGTATACAGAACTAAAAGCTCATTTCATTTTTCAAATCACTTTACACTGTCAGATCCTTTGAAGCAAAAGGCAACCTGCCATTATGTTTAACTTAGAATGATAGTAATTATAGTGACCTAAAATTTCCCCACAAATGATTTCATCTTAAGAAACACTGGTTTACCTCTTTTGCTCTCTGTAGAGCTGCCAATATGAATGACTGCTACAAAACCAAAAGCATAAACTAGCTTAGCAACTCCCTCAAACTAGGATTGATTCAAAAGTCTACCAGAGAACAATTCTGCCCTCACCTTAAAAAAGGAGTTAGAATTATTCTTTGAGAAAATATGCATGCAACAGGTCAGTGTTTCGGTTGGTTTTCTGACATACCTGAGAACGTTCTTGGACTTTAGCATGTTGCAAGTGACTATTTCCTGAAGAGAGGGAGATTTTATTTTCACTTACTTCTCTGTGAATTTTAACCCTCCTTACATATGAAAAGTAGGTTTCTGTTTCTCTCTTCATACCTAACAACCACAAGCAAACAAAACTGACATTACGCTAAATGTATCTCAGTTTCTGTCATATTTGTTGAACACAAAAATATGTAATGATCTGGTCAGAATTCACTTTTGTTAAATTCACAAAAGACTGTGCAAGTTCATTTTCCTTTGTTCACTTTTATTTGTGACTTGTGAATCCAACTCCTTTTCCCATACACTATTTTCTTATAAATTGTGTGATGTACAAATTCATCTTAATTAGTTATTAAAAAGGTGAAAGAATCATTTTTAACAATAACTGAAAAACAATTCAAAGCCATTTTTAGTATTATTTATAACTTATAATCAAAAAGAATTTTCTTATCAGACAAAATTTTTCAGTAATTTAGAGTCAATTTCCCCATTGTCTATGTTGTCCTCTGCTACACTAAGAAGCATGCACATTGACTTCCTTACAATTACTTCATGGCGAAGTACCCTGACTGTCATCATAGTGGCTCAAAAGAGTGATGAATTTATAAACAGAAAGTGACCAAGTCCTTATGCATTCCTTACAAATTAGTGAATGAAAAAGTAGTTATTCAGGACTTACTATGTGCCAAGTACTGTGTTAAGCATCAGGGAAACAAATGAGAAACGACAAACAGTCCCGACCTCAAGGATCTTTGATCTTAATAGGAACAACAGAGGAAGAGACAACTTTGGAAGGGGAATGTTGACAAGGCTGGTAGGGGAAAGCTACAAGCATAGTAAGCAGGGCCTTAGGGAAGTAAATTGACACATCCTATCCAGGAACAGTATCAGTTGATTTGATCATGGTTCTAGAACTGAATGGGTCAGAGAAAGAAGGAAAAAAAAAACATTAGGTTTGCAAAAATGGCTGTAAAGTGAGGAATGATGTATGGTGGCTTTGGCTTCCCTGAAATAAGTCTTCTGAGAACAGGAGTCATCAATCAGCAAAGCCGACTCCTATGATAGAAGTTGCAGTCCAGTAATCAGCAATTTTAATTCTTTGGAGACTGTAATATTCCATGAATCTTAACCAGATAGCATGAGTCAGTATTATTGATGTGAAAAAGACAGGCCTTTGTTTCAGGGAGAAGGTTGGGTCATTAAATGATTTCATACAGAACAAGTTTCAATGAAACTAAGATCTGAAGGAAAGCTGATAAACTACGAAAAACCATATGCATCAAATCTGTCTGACAAATCAAGTTACCATTACGTATCCTACTAGGGCTTTAGAAACACTTAGACTTGGCATTCTCAATGCAAAACTGGCAAAGTTTAGTCACCAAAGAGTTAGAAGAACCAAGTCTTGATGGGCTTTAATTTTGAATCCTGGAACATGGAGGAAGGGGGGAAGGAGAGAGAGATGAACCAGTCCTCTTTTATTCACAGCTCTTACTACACCAGACGATACAAAATAAATGCAGCACTTGAAAAAGTGACATTGTGAAATGGTGTTATCTAAAATTGAAGGGCAACACACACAGGAAACTGAGGTAGCTGGTAGATATTTGAACATAAAAATTATCACTACTCTAAAGGTATTTATATTCTACTGGAGCATGGAGTAGATAGGTACAAGATAGATTCAGAGGAGACAGAAGGTAACCTCAAAGTAGAAGACTGTAGATTAAAGACAGAGAGATTGGAGATGAAGTGGAGATAAGTATCTGGTGTAAAGAACATCAAGCAAGCTTCTCTGGCTAAATCACGTGAATGTGTGGTGCAGAATGAAATGTAAAAACACCAGAAAGTTAAGGAAGGACCAAGTCATTACAGTTAAATGGCGAACAATGAACTTCATATTTGGTCCTAGAGGTAACAGAGAACTACTGGAATATATGGAGTAGAGAAATAACAAGTTCAGATCTGTACTGTAGGACAATCACTTTATCAGTTGAACAAAGGATTAGACTAGGGAGAGACTTGAGGCAGGGAAAGTAATCCAAAGGCTATTGCAATAATTCAGGAAAAAGGTGATGAGGGTCTCAAGTAGGGGAGTGAGTTTGTGAGATAGAAGAGGAGGACTTACTTGAGGGATGCTGTGGAAGTGGAAATGAGGTTTTTCAGCTAACTAAGAAACGTGGGTTATTCAGTGAAAGTGATGAGTAAAAGATGGAACTGAAGTTGAGAACCTAGGGGATGGGAAGGATCTTGTTGCCCTTGGTAGGAATAGGGAATTTGAGAATAGGAGACAAATTAAGAGAAAGATAATAAATTCTGTTCTAGACAGTTTACTTGAGATGTCTACATCCAGTTTAAAATATTTAATAGGCAGCTTGTGATACAACTCTGGTTAGAGTTCAACAGAGAGACAGTGTCCAAATACAAATCTGGAAAATATCAATTAGAAATGATTATGGAACCCGTGATTCAAGGTGATAAAGTCACAAAATAAGATAGCATGGATAGAAAATAGAAGTTGGTAGAACACTTAAAGTCTATGAAACAAAACAACGTATCTTGAAGACAGGGCTATGAGAAAAATTCTGTAGACATTTAACTGTGTTCACAAAACATTTCTTTGATACTTACTATGTTATCCACTGCATCGTGCCCCAGGAATAAAGAGTAAAAAACTACACATCAACCACAAAATCCTTTCCCTAATGGTGCTTTAGAGTCTACTGGAGGATAACATGCAAACAGATAAAGAAACATGAGAGAAAGTTTAAGGGAGAGAACACTTAACAAGTAGTGAGATAAGGATAGAATTCATAGAGAAAGCTGCATCTATGCTGACCCACAAAAAAGTTAAGAAAAGGCAGAGATGAGAAATCACATTCCCAGAATCAGGGAAAGTCTTTGCAAAGTCTCAGAGGAAGGAGAAGAAATGGTTAGGGTAGAGAACTATAAGTAAACCAGTTGGATTAGAACAGACAGTTCGTAAAAAGGAATATTATAAATAAATCTGGAAATATAGAATGAAGTCAGACTGCAAAGGACTTTCGAAACTAGGACCACAGGACTTGGCATTTTACATTTGAGACAAGAGGGAGCCACTGAAAGCTTTTAATCACGGGAGTAATACAGTCAGAAATATGCCATAGGGCAATCAACATATTAGCTATGTATAAGATGTTAAGAGGGTAAGGACCAGAAGCAGGGAGACCAATAATAGTCCATGCAAAAGATAATAGGGATCTGAGCTTAGTGTATAAGGGGAAGGAAAAAAATAAATACAACAGTTATTATTAAGGTAGAAATGATAGGACATGCAAATGCTTTTATATTGGGGGCAAAAGTGAGTCAAGCATGACTCTAGGACTATAAATCTGGATAACAGGAAAAATGACAGTGCACTTGACAGATACGGAAGATAATAGGAATATGTTGAACTTGAGATTCCTATGAGAGAGCCAACAAAAGGTAACCATCAGGCAATGAATGACACAAGAATGGAGTTCAAGAAAGAAATCAGAGCTGAACATATAGATTTGGGAGTTATTTACATAGAGATGAAAATTGTATGCGTACAAAATGATGAGATCACTGACAGGATGCAGGAAAAAATGGGACAGAATAGGACCCTGGACAGTCCCTGGGAGAACATACATGGTTATCTCACATTCTCATTCATATATGAACGTATAGAGATATTTGGCTCACTCAGTGATTTTATAGGAACCAGAAAAAAGAAAGATTATGGAAAGGTCAGAGTGCTATTATGGACTTTTAAAACAATGAGCTAACTGAAAACAGGGGGTCCTGAAATTTGAAGTGCTGGCAGCAAATGGCCGTTGGTAAAATTGAGGTTTTGAATATTTACCATTAACAATTATAAATTCAGATTTGATTTCATCAAAATTTGTCCTGAAACTAAATCATGATATGGTATTGTTTACAATGAGGATAACTGAATAATTGTGACAATAACTGGATAATAGGATAATTGTGATAAATCAGAAAACGCAAAATATATTTGCTACTTGGCATTAAAGGTGATATGCTGGAAAGAAAATCAGAGTTCAAATATGATCTTAGGAATTTATTAGTTGATCCAACTTCAGGAATTTATTAGTTGTATGGTCTAAAGAAAATATTGTTTCCTCAGTTTCCTAATATGTAAAGAGGATACCCTACCTCCCAAAGTTGCTGTGAGGATTACATGATTATAAAGTACTTAGTACACACAGGAAGTTCTATATAAATGTTAGTAAATGTAAATACTTTATTAGTCTTGAACACAAATAGTATAGAAGGCTAAGTGATAAAAATTGTTTTCTATGTAAACTAATTTGGAGATACATTAGACTGAATTAAAGTCGCCTGACTAGTAATGAGCTTTGTTTCATGTTTTAAATTCACAATATGTACTGTGGACATTATCTTGTATTTCTAAAATGTTTTCCTGTATTGTGACATTTGGGAAATGAGTATATCAGAAATACTGTTAGAAAAGTAACTTCTATTTTAATCTGCATTCTATTAGGTAATGAATTGAGCTATTAAAAGAATGTGGTAAGAATGTTTGAAAACTCACATATTTAATAGTGTAAATTTGTTCTAAAGTAAATAATATTGGAAAGAGTGCATTTCATCTGAGATTTGACCATAACTTATGAAAATTATGAAAATGTATTTGTTAATAAATAGTACTCATTGATGTTACATCTTTGAGCCTACTTAGCACAAATAGACCTTAATGATTTCAGTTTTGCCTTAGGGGTAAGGAGGCAACAGAGATTGAAGGTTTAGAATTTTTCTGGGGTCTTGGGTCAACTGTATTTGAAACTCCAGAGTGTGGTTATTCTTAATTCATAAATAAATATTATATTTGCTCATTGTTAGCTATTGTTGTAACAAAAAGAAAATAATAAAAACCTAGCCTTAAACTGTGTTTAGTAAAATTTTAAAATTTGAGGTAAAATCTCTTAGAACTGCAATTTGACACTCCTCTAAGTTTTGCTTTCATGTATGATTATCTGAATTGTCACAGAGCCAACAGTCCACCATTCAAAGGGAATGTCATGTACTGCCCAAAGGGAGTGCAATCTGAGAATGCTACAGGTAGATTTCTGTCCCTCAGAAAAGTTGAGAGGACAACTTTAAGTAAACAAAGGTAGAATCATCTTGAATCAACCATCTATATCTTTTCTGATGTTATACATACACACACACACACACACACACACATACATATATTTCTGAAATTGTACGATATCTTTTCTGAACAGGAAATGTTCTCACCTGATTTATCTTGAGGCAGGTTTTTAATATCCTATGAACAATATGGAACTCTGTGACATAATTGGCTGTCATATATGACTCATTCCTGGAATATAAACAAAGCTAAGCTAGCTTTCCCCTGTTATGCCTTAAGAAAGGTCAGTCTGTGCCCTTGAGAGGTCAGTCTTGCTACTGTTATATCTTTTATCCTTTCATAGCAAATTTCTATAATCAGGGCAGATGAACAGAAGAAGTTTTGTCATTTTAATACTACGTCTATTAATAAACAAATACTAAAACATCTAAGTTACAATAGTAGAACACAAGTATGAAAGAGCTTACCATTTTACATTTATGTTTGTAGTCAACTCCATATCCTATGCAAGTAGATATATGAATTCTTAGGCTTATCATTCTCTTGCTAATAGCTATACTCATGTAGAAGATTATGTCTTTAATATACCTCATTTCTTTAAGATGATATGAGGACTAAATATAAATATATCCTCAAAAAGGGGAGTAAGGCAAAAAATATTTTTTTAATTTTTAATATTTTTAAAATTTTAATGGACAAATAAACTTTAAGAAAATAAGATGAGACTGTTAGAAATCTAAGAACTAGCATGCATTATTGATTGGCTTCCATACAGGGTTTAAGTATATTTTCGTATGCTATGTTCTCAAAATTTGAGTAAGGTTTCTACACATGAAAATGCACTAATAATTATAAAGAATTTTAAATCTTATCCTTTTTTTCCTATTTTAAAGTCCTTGTCTAATAATATTAAGAAATGGAAGGGCTGATTTTAGAAGTCAGGCCTTTTTGGATTCTTTTTTTAAGATTCTTCCTTCAGCCTCTTGATGGTACCGTTCATAATCAGGTACAGGCTTTAAGCAAAGATACAAAGAGCAACTGGTTTGTAAAAACTGAACTTCTTTGAAGTTTCAGGTGAATTATGGGTTCCTCAAATATTGGGTTTTTTAGCTCTGTTATTAATAGGGTTACATTCATACAGGTTAAGTTAGATCTTACCACATGAACTAATTATAGAAAAAGTAAATTTAGAAGGTTGCACTAAGTTGTACTGATTTTTGTTACTGGCAGATTTTAGCAGAATTAACTAGGAATATCTGCAAGTGACTTTGAACCAAAAATGCAGTTCTAGGAGAAACCCTTTTCACAGCTGCCCAGAGGATGAGACTTATTCTGGAAGGTCCAAGGGAAGATGTTTCCAGGGACCAGACAACTACACAGGACATCTTGGATTCAAGACAAAATATGCTGATTAAATAGACATTGGGAGAGAGACTTAATGTTATTTAATATTGATGATCCTCATTGTAAAAGAAAAAAAGTAAAGATGTGACTGTAATTAGCTACAAAGAAACGGCATCTATTCTAAAACTATAACCACAGAAGCAAATGTGTTTAGCAAGAGGAAAAAACAGAATTTTTTCAACCTAAAACATCATTTTATCATTAAATTAATTACAGTATTTCAAATATCAAAAAGTCTAATAAAATAGATCATATTAAAAGAAATTAAAAAGAAGGAAATCATATTTTAAAAAGATAAAAGATAGCTTTTAAAAAGAAAGTAATATATTGGTCTAATGTAGATGGCTTTGTACAGTTACACAATTAGATCAAATGAAATGCTTAAGGCATCAAAGTCTATTTGGAAATCATTTATTTTTAACTTAACAAAATGCCAACTCTGTCATTCTGTTATGTTAGTGATGACATGCATTCTCTAATGTCTTCTATGAGCAGAAATTGCAGGATGAATTGTTTTCAGGTTTGAGTATAATGGGATATTCCCAATTCAGAAATACTCTTCCGTACTCCATATTTTCTGCCTCTTGATTTTTATTACTCACCTTTTGCCTACAAAGTAGTACCAGTCCTTTTAGTATTATAAACTCTACATAGTCTTTGCAAAAATGTTATTTTGTTCTTAGATCAGTTTCATTTCCAAAAACTAACTTCCTCTCTCCCCAGCCCAAAGAACCATCCCTTGTAACAAAGAATTAAAAAGAGAGAGAAAAGAAAGCAGTCAGCAAAACCAACCAAGGAATCATCTAAATCCGACATCGTATGCTGTGTTCCACACCCACTCTCTTCCTCCTCTTCAAAGCAGAAGGGGAGATATTCCTTATGTGTGTGTTTTTTCTTCTTTGCGGTCAAATTTGGATCTTTATAATTTCAGAATTCAGTTTGGGCTTTTTTTTTCCTGTTTATATTATTGTACTCATTTCATAGTATTTTTCTGCTCTGGCTTGTTTACTTTATATCAATTTATATAACTTTTCCAACAGAGCTCTGAATTCTCTGAATATCAATTATTTCTCGTAATATAGCAATACTGCATTGCAGCTATGTACTAAAATTTGTTTAGTCATTCCCTAATTAATTTCTTTGCAAACATAAAAAGTACCGAGAAAAATACTTGGTGTATATGGAGATTTTCTTTTTACCAGTTGTGTTTGTTCTTCATTGATGAAGAAGACCGTGCCACCAGGGAAATGATGACGTGACTTGCACTTGACTTTGTTTTGAGTGAGGGAGGTCACCAACCTCATTTCTCCTCCAGAGCCATCTGAATCCAGGGACCAGATATTCATCAGGATGAGTGGAGATGACCCAGGATGCATTGGGAGACCTGGGCCCCTTTAGGTCAAAGTGTTTGCAGGTACTCAGTTAGGATGAGGCAATGCCCATTCATTGAAAAGGCCTGTTTAAGAAGTAGCCAGGGCATGGCCCCTTTAATGACGCCAAGAGAAAGAAAGACATCAGGCTGGGTGGGAGACAACAACAGTTACTATTGATAATCACTCGGAAGTTAGGAGGGTCCAGAATAGCCCTTAGGCAGGGGCCCATAGGCGTCCCAGCTTCAGAGAGCAGGAGATTTAAGGTTTTGGGAGAGGAGGGGAAGGGAGGGGAGGGGGAGAGGAGTAACTAGCCAGTAAAATTCAATCAACTGGGCATCTTTTGGCCATCCAAATTTATCTTCCTTTGGAGAGTAGAAGGAAGGGGAGGAGGAGGCAGATGAGAGAAGAGGAGCTGAGTTACCCAGCTAGCCGGGTCCCCATTCAGCCAACTGTGTCTACTCACAGGATTGATCACCTCCTTGGGGAAGGAGGACTCCATCTCCACTCCATTTTCTTAAGGAGTGGACTCTTTAGGTCAAAAAATTAATGGTGATTTTAGCCACAGAAAGGATTGGCCTATTGCTGAACTAGTTAGGTTTCGCTGAAAGAAGTAATTCCATGTCTGCCCATTGATTGATCCACACATGTACTGGGAATATTGTCTTGGTCATCTATATTTTAAGCAAGGAATGTGAGTCTCTACTAATCATAATCAGTTTGGCAAACTTCATCTAATCGATTTTGCAAGGTTTGAAGATTTTTTTTAAATCACAATGCTCTTAGGTCAATGAGGGGACAGATGGGTGAAGAAGTCTACAAGACAGACCACTCATTGATTGACTGTCCCTAAAACTCCCCCTCTGACTCAGTCCCGATGAATCTTCCCAGCAAGAACATTCAAATGTAAGAAATAGATCTGGACTCTTGTTTGGGAAATGTATTTTACAATACGTCTAAACCACCATTCATCCATGCATCTACGGCACCGAGGGGCTGAGAAATCACATTTGCATGCCCACAAGCAATAAAATGGCTGACTTTGAGCCCTTGTTTCCATTCTTGGCGCAAACTCAAAATTCTCTCACTGTAATTTTATTTTCATATTTCCAAATTACCTCCCCCAGGACTATTAATTCATACTCCACCAAAAATGTGTTCATGTTCATTTCTTATCCCAGTCCCACCAACATTGATTGTTCCCATCTTTTTTTCAACTTTTCCAATTAGCACCAAGGTAAAATCTTGGAGTTATTTTTATTCATATGTCTGTAACTATTTGTAATCTGGAGAAATCTTTTGTATGGCTGTTATTGGGCTGCAATTCTTTATCATTTATTTATCCATCATTCTTATACTTTTCTAGTGGTAAATGATATATCTGGCATATCAGATCTTATCAAAAATACCTGATGCAAATGTTTTTTTTTTTTCCCCAAATGGCATATCATCTTATTCTAGTTCCATTAACTTTTATCATGAAATAGCTTTTCAGGTTTGTGGCATTGAAGTCACCTATTTTATTTTTTGTAGTCAACTCCATATCTTGATAAGTTAAGAACTCTACTCCTAGTTAGAGCTGTGACAGTTACATTACAGAATTCTCTTCTATTTTTAATAATGGTATTACTTTTAATATCCAGGTGATATACCCATTTTGAGCTTCTTCTGGCAGATTGTGAAGCAAATATAATGTCTGCCAAAATCTTTTTGAGTTATTCTGGCAATTTTGATTAAACAATGAGTATTTACTCAGGTAATTTATGTTCTCACTGAACATTGGGTCATTAAATTCAATTGTTCGCCTTCTTCCTTCTCTGCTCTGTTCCACTGCTCTAGTTTTCTATTTTTAACTAGTTCAAAAGGTCTAGATGATTACCACTTTATAGTATAACTTGAAATCTTGAGATTTTATTCCCCTTAATCCATTTAAAATTTATTTTCATTCCTTTTCCCCTCATTATTTCCCTTGCGACACTAGAATTATTGCTCATCCAAGTGAATTTTGTTATGATTCTATCTGTGTTACCAGAATATTCTCTTAGCAGTTTGATTTGTATAGCTCTAATTTTGTAAAAATGATTTAGGCACTATGGATTTGTATTATGCCCTTTGAATGTATCTCCAACTATAATATTAACAATTGTTTGGTAATTGTATCTATGTAACTCTTAAGTGAACCTTGGCAGATCGACTTCCAGATTTTTAAATGCAATTTAGAGCTATTTTGAATGGCACTTTCCTTTCTATTATTTCCTATTAGATTTTCCTACTGCTATATAAAATTGCCATTGATTTTTGCGCATTGATTTTGCATTGTGCTAATCTAATAAAGTTATTAATTGTCTGAATTAATTACTTTGCTGATTCACTGGGATTTTCTAAGTGAGCCCTTATGTCATCATTAAATAGAATAAACTTTGTCTTCTCTTTGCCCATGTTTATATGATAATTTTCTTATTCTATACTTTTTATTGTATTAATTCCTGTGCTTCATTATTTTTTTAAGTAGAAATGAGCACTATATCTTATTTAAAATTTTCTTCTGCATCCAGAGACACAATCATGGGGTAGGGATTGTTTTTGTTCTTAACATAACTCCTTATGTTAATGTTTTTACTAATGGTGAACCATCTTGCACCCTTGTATAAATTTGATTGAACCATGTGAAATAATACTCTATATATGTTACTTTGGAATTTTTGCTAAGATTTTGTTCAACATTTTGAAGTACATCCATCACTGATAGCTATACAGTTTGCTTTTTGAATATCTTTTCCTAATTTAAGATAATCTTCATCATATAAAAGAATATGGAGTATTTTCATTCATAAAACCAGTATTTTTTTAAATTTGTTAATGTACATCCAGAGAATTTTTTTTCCTTAGTCTGAAATGTCTTAGCCGTAGCTCAAAGATTTTCCTAAATAGTCTTATACTTTACATGCTCTTTTCATTTGCTAATAATCATTTCTGCAATTTCTTCTTTGACCCATGTATTCAAATGTCACTATTTAGTCTCCAATTAGGTTTGTATCTTTTGCTTGTGTTTTCTGTATTAATTACTATTTTTATTTCATTGTGGTCTGTAAGGAATCCGTGTCATCTTTCAAGGCTAATCTTAAAAAAATCAATTACAATATATTTCTCTGCAATTAAGAAAAACTGCACAAAGATTGTTGCAATCTTTAAAAAAGAATCATTACTTCTCAAATTTTGCTAGGCTTTAAACCAGAATGGCAGCATTCAAATGAAGTTCACAAACCTTTAAGTCATTATATTGCCTTTCTACACCACTGTATGGCCTGCAGATTGGTAAGTTATCTTGTAAGTAGTACCAGCAAACATCTAACAAAACATACAAAAAGAAAAACAAATCAACAATGACTTGAGGTTACAGTGAAGGATTTACTACAATTCTGGAAATTGTTAAGATGCTCTGGGGGAAAGTAGATAATTTGGAAATAGAAAACAGAATCACTTAAGACTGTGCATATGTCTCTTTTCCTCATTTTATTTTTTTATTAGGAAAATTATTAGCATAGAAATATTGTAAAGAGGGATACACAACATGCCCACTTATCTTTCATGTTATATTTAACTTTCTATAAAATCTCATCCTTGGACAGGATCAAATCTTTAATAATTTTGGGGGGAGAGGCAGAACCAAGATGACAGAGCAGAGAGACAAACTTGTAGAAGTTCCCCAACATAGCCCATAAAATATCTGTAAAAAATCACTCTAAACAAATTTTAGAGCATCAGAAGCCACAAAACGATGGAGTGAAGGAGATTTCCAGCCCACAGCAGCCCAGAGAGTTGACAGGAAAAGTCTGTTTCTCTGGGCATGGAGCAGAGTATTGCCCAGTGGGGGTGCTAGTGACAGGGACAGGACCCAGAGCAGGCTTCAGGGAGCCACCAGCACCAGCAGTTCCAAGATTGCTTAACCCACAAACGTCACAGAGAGCTTCAAAGATCAGTGAGAAAGCTCCTTCACTCAGGAGAAGGGAACACGGTCTGGACAACCTGTAGCAGCCAATGTAACATCAGCCTCCATTTTTGAAGCCTTCCTTCTAAAGTCCCTGGGGGAAATGAGCAGCTGATCTGAATCTCAGCCCGAGCCCAGCCCTGGGGTGAGGAGGAGCATTGGTGGTTGAGTTGGAGACAGTTGTGGAGAGGGAATTGTACTCGTAGATTCTGGGCAGAAAAGTTTTTGATTGCTCCCAGACCAGTGCACAGACTAGGAGAGGAGTAAACTCCTCTCCCTTGATTGTGCCACCTTGGAGGAACTGAGAACTTGACAAAGGACTCAAAAGTCAAGTACAAATGCCCAAAGTAAAATGCCCCAAAAAAAGGAAAAAATAAGACCATAGAAGGTTACTTTCTTGGTGAACAGGTATTTTATTCCATCCTTTCAGATGAGGAAGAACAATGCATACCATCAGAGGAAGTCAAGGCATCCAAAACCTTCAAAATAAATATACAATGATCTCAGGTCATGGAAGAACTCAAAAAAGATTTTTAAAATCAAGTAAGAAAGGTGGAGGAAAAATTGGGAAGAGAAATGAGAGTGGTGCAAGAAAATCATGAAAGCAAGTCAATAGCTTGCTACAGGAGATACAAAAAAAATGCTAAAGAAAATAATGCCTTTAAAAATAGGCTAATTCAATTGGCAAAAGAGGTCCAAAAAGCCAATGAGGAGAAGAATGCTTTAAAAAGCAGAATTAGGCAAATGGAAAAGGAGGTTCTAGAGCTTGCTGAAGAAAATAGTTCCTTAAAAATTAGAATGGAGCAGATGGAAGCTAACGACTTTATAAGAAACCAAGAAATTACAAAACAAAACCAAAAGAAGGAAAAAGCAGAAGATAATGTGAAATATCTCATTAGAAAAAAATACTGACCTAGAAAACAGATCCAGGAGAGACAATTTAAGAATTATGGGATTACTTGAAAACCATGATAAAAAAAGTGCCTAGACATCATCTTTCATGAAATTATCAAGGCAAACTGCCCTGATATTCTAGAACCAGAGTGTAAAATAAATATTGAAAGAATCCCCTGATTACCTCCTGAAAGAGATCCAAAAAGAGAAACTCCTAGGAATATTGTAGCCAAATTCCAGAGTTCCCAGGTCCAGGAGAAAATATTGCAAGCAGCTAGAAAGAAACAATTCAAGTACTGTGGAAATACAATCAGGACAACACAGGATCTGGCAACTTCTACATGAAGGGATTGAATATGACATTCCAGAAGTCAAAGAAACTAGGATTAAAACCAAGAATCACCTACCCAGCAAAACTGAGTATAATACTTGAGGGGAAAAAAATGGTCATTTAAAGAAATAGAGGGCTTTCAAGCATTCTTACTGAAAAGACCAGAACTGAATAGAAAATTTGACTTTCAAACACAAGAATTAAGAGAAGCATGAAAAGGTAAAAAGGAAAAAGAAATCATAAAGGACTTACTAAAGCTGAACTATTTACATTCCTACATGCAAAGAATATATTTGTAACTCTTGAAACTTTTCTCAATATTTGGGTAGGTGGAGGCATTACACACACACATGTCTATATAAATATAGATAGACAGACAGACAGCAGACAAACAGATAGATAGATAGATAGATAGATAGATAGATAGATAGATAGATAGATAGATAGATAGATAGAAAGATAGATATAGATGGATATGCAGAGAGCACAGGGTGAGTTGAATAAGAAGGGATGATATCTAAAAAAGCAACATTAATGGATCAGAGAAGAATATATTCAGAAAAGGAAGGGAGAAATGGAATGAGGTAAATTATCTCTCATAAAAGAGGCAAGAAAAAGTTTTTTCAATGGAGGAGAAAATGGAAAAGATAAGAAGGAAAAGTGAAGCTTGCTCTCTTCACAATTGGTGGAGGGAATAACATGCTCATTCAACTTGGTATGAAAATCTATCTTACACTACAAGAAAGTAAGGGAGAAGTTGACATGTTGGTTGAGGTGGATGATAGAAGGGAAGGCAAATGGGAGGAGAGAGTAACTAGAAGTAAACACTTTTGGGGAGGGATAACATCAAAAGAGTGAATAGAATAAATGAGGGGCAGGATAGGATGTGGGGAAATATAGTTAGTCTTACACAACATGGCTATTATGGAAATCTTTTTCAAAACTACACATATATAGCCTATATTAAATTGCTTGCCTTCTCAGTGGGGATTGGTGGGGAGGGACAAAGGGAGAGATGTTGGAACTCAAAGTTTTAGGAACAAATATAGAGAATTGTTTTTGCATAAAACTGGGAAATAAGAAATACAGGTAATGGGGTATAGAAATCTATCTTGCCCTACAAGAAAAGAGAGAAGATGGGGATAAGAGAAGGGAGTGGTGTGATAGAAGGGAGAGTATATTGAGGGAAGGGGTAAACAGAATAAAAGTGTGATGGGGTAGGGTGTGGGAAGAGATGGGGAGAAAATTTGGAACTCAAAATTTTGTGGAAATGAATGTTGAAAACTAAAAATAAATAAGCAATAAAGAAAAAAAACAAAATACAATTTTGGGATGCAATGGTAAGGCAACACAGCTTCACTGATCAATTTGAGAATCACAAATAAAAGGGGTTGAATAGACAAAGCAGACCTTACATAATCCTGAACCAGGCAGTGACAAATGAATATATGACTTAGAAAACAATAATTTGAGAACACATTAAGATATAATTTGAGACTTGGGTCATGAAAAGAAAAAGATGGACTAGACATTTCTGCTGACCCCCATGACTTTTTAAACTTCTCCAAAAAAGAAATTATGTGCCATAGATAAAGCAACTTCAGCTGTCTCTGTTTTCTGGGAAAAACCACAATCCAAAAAAAAAATGGCAAAACCAAAGCAAATAAACAAACCAAAAAACCCATGAACTAATGTTCTCTGACCCTGAGCTCACTAAGCATCCTTCCCCCACTTGTGATGCTACCTTCAGTAAAGTTGCACTCTAAGACTTGACACAAAACTACTACAAAACTCATGCCACATCTGCTCCTTCCTCCCTCTTTTCAGTAGAGATCCTAGCTACAGGCTGTGGAAGTTTGCTTGCGCTGCTACAGTATGACTGCAGCTCTTCCGAAGCAAAACGCCTACTGGAGGCTATAACCCCTTAGCACCAGCATCACAAATCTCTGAACTACTGATGCTAGACTAGAGAACTGAGGAACAGAGACGGGACATTGGACAGCACACCACGTGAGAGGAGGAGTTGTGCAGCACTCACTCCATTTGTTGTGGCTTGTTCTTTGTTTTTGAAAAGGACTAATGACATTGTGGCCATGTCTTAATTTCCACGTGAATTGGATTAAAATGAGGCAGAGTTGCTCTAAGTTATCCTCCTCACTCTCTCTTCCTGAGTCATGACTGGTGATGGCTCAGGATACCTTGCCCCATGGTTTGTACCATGAAAAATGATGTCATTTGTCACATCTACCTTCATCTTTATCTCATATCACTCAGATGTCTTCTGTCACTATCTTACTCCTTCACCCATCTCATATGCAGAGGTGTCCTTACTCCTTACCAAGGTCAACCCTCTACCTGCAGAAATGATTTTATTCCAACTCCTCTAACAAACTGTCCCTTCTGTAATTTTTAATCTGCCCCTTATCTTCAACCTTCCCTATTATTTATAAACATATCCATGTTTCTCTTATACTCAAAAAACTCTCATATCATTTTTCCATCCCCTCTATCATTCTATATCTCTTCTGCCCTTGCATATCCCAATTTCTCCATTCATTGTTAATGATAGCTGCTGTATCATGGGATCCTGGTTGCTGCTGCTCAGGAGTTGTGTTCTTTCTTTCTAGCTGCTTAAAATTATTTTTCCTTTGACCTAGGTCTGGATTTTTACTATGATGTTTCTGGGAGTTTTAATTTTGGGGTTTCTTTCAGAGAGTAACTTAAGATATTCCTTCTATTTACACTTTTCCCTCTAGTTCTAAAAGATCTAGGTAGTTTTCTCTCAAGAGTTCATGAAATATATCTGGTATATATGTATATGTGCACATATATACATATATGTGCATATATACACATGTATGTACATATGTACACATATACATATATAGACATGTGTACACATAGTGTTTAGATATTCCAATTATTATTAATTTTTTTCTTTTCAATCTAGTTTCCACAGTTGTTTTTTTTTTTTTTTTTGCTATGAGATATATTTATTTTCTGGCTTTTTCCCAGACTTTTGACTTTATCTTAATATTTCTTTTGCTTCATGAAGTCATTGGCTTTTATTTGGTCAGTTGGGATTTTCAGGAGTTTTGTTACTTAGGCAAGATTTTATACTTTTGGTATCAAGCTATTAATTCCTTTTCAAACTCTTTCTCCCATTGCTCTCATTTCTTTTCCATTCTTTTCCTCAAATGCTCTCATTCATGTATAAAAGCATTTAAACCTTTTTTAAAAACTTTATTCTACGAATTCTAGAGTTTATGTACAATCTATGTTTCACCATACCCCCACCTGAGGCATTGTTTTTAGATGATTAGCTATTCTATCTTGCCTTTGTGTCCTGAGCATCCCTGATATCATACTAGTTTATTATGGTAAGGATTTTTGTTTGTTCATTCTTTCAGCCTACTTTCAGACTTTATGTTAAGGCTAAGCTCTGTGGCACTTTTAAGGGAAATTTCTAAGCTTTCCTTATTGCTACTTTCCTGGGATACTTAGTGTTATTTTATTCCAGGATCTCAGAGACATGTTAGGAATCTGCCAGCTTCCAGTGATCTCAAATTGGCCTGTTTTCAGTATAAAGTCAAACTGCTATCCATCCCCCTCCTCCTATCTACAAGTTCCCTACTCTGGAGTCTGAATAAGAGTTCAGTTCTGCTATCTTCTACCCCTACTCTATAAAAATGACTCTTCTAGCTCTCCCTATCAAATTTTATTCTGGTACATTTTCTAGATCTGTTAGGAAGAGTTTATGGGAAAGAAATCACTGCATTGCTTCCTATCACTCCTCCATCTTATCTCCTGAGAGAATAGAATTTTTTCAGAAAACTAAATTCTCATAAGAGCGAGCAGCCTAGAACAAAAGAGAGAGATGAACCCTCCATTTTAAGGAAAGTACCCAGTCCAGCTTTATCTCACTCCTCTTCAGGCTCCATACCTGACTTGATTTTTTTTCCATCATACCTCTACAGAAATAACTTCTCCCTCTCTCCCAATCCCCAGCTGTTCATCTTCCTTTTAAGTGCAACTCTTCCCTTATTAGGATCTAAGCATTTCAAGGGCAAGGATAATTTTTATTCTTTTCTGCTTAAATTTGTTTTGTCCAGCCCTTGGCACCCTGAAATATAATAATCACTTAGTAATTTCCCGTTGATTTAACTTGATGTGGGGGTATAAGCTCCATTCACAGATACTTTCCAAATCTAACTACTGGACTATAGTTGAACATGGAAATGAGTCCTTAAGGGAAGGAGTTTAAACTCCTCAAGGGTCATTAAAAAGTTGGAGAGCATTTCATCTGGCAGGGACAGTTTTAGGTATGATCTTGCCCAAAGAGTGCTGTATAATTTCTGTTTTCCTAAGGTAACTTCTAATATTCTAAATGAATCTATGAGTAAATATGAATTCTTTTCAGGTCAATGAGTAAACATTAATTGCTTTAATGATATGGTCATCACCATCTATATTTCATATTTATTCACTAATATATGCCATAGTTATTACTAAAACTTCATTCTTTTTTTTCACTTAATCAAGCATCATTTAAATTATTCAATTCCAAACATCACATTCGTGGGGAACTAATTCTCCAGAATAAAAAGTTTTGAGATGGGTGGAAATAAGATGTATTTATTTTAGCTCAGCTCATCTTTTTGCTAGTTCATTCACAGAATCTCAGCATGGTTACCATTACATCTAAAATAAGAATGACAATAGAGAAAGACAGTCAGAGATTGGGGGCAGGAGAAATGGGACAAAGAAAAATGGAGGGAGACAGAGAAGAGAGAGAGGGAGAGAGAGAGAGAGAGAGAGAGAGAGAGAGAGAGAGAGAGAGAGAGAGAGACAGAGAGAGAGAGAGAGAGACAGAGAGAGAGAGAGACAGAGAGAGAGAGAGAGAGAGAGAGAGAGAGAGAGAGAGAGAGAGAGAGAGAGAGAGAGAGAGATTGATTGGGTGGGTGGGTTGCCATCAATTACCAAAAGATTTGCAGGCTTTTTCCCTGCCAAGAGACAAAAGGATCCGCAGATGATTCCTAAAGCCATATTGAACAGAGGGAGAAAGTTTCTTGAGCCTGCTTACTGAGATCAAGAGAATGAAAACTAACTTTAAAAGAGGTTGTGTGTTCAGCATTTTGGAGAAATGGGTTGCATTGAGAATGCGCTTTAAGTTTTAAGGAGAAAAGAAATATGAATCTTCTTATCCATATAGGAAGACATGAAGAAAATATTTTGACACCATTATTCAATGTCGAAAGAAAATTGTCAGTCGAAAGATACAGGTATAACAGTATATCTTTATCCCTGGAAATGGGACTTGATTACAGTTTCTTGATGACAGGGCCCATATTTTACATATATTTCCACCTTTCCATCTCCCCCTAAAGTATCCAATACATTGCATAGTAGAAATTCAACAACTACCAAATGTATGAATGAACAAAAAGTAACTCATCAGCAAAAACGTTACTTATTGTGTGAAATGGAAAATGGCTCAATCAATGGAGGCAGAACAACCTGTCCCTGCCCCTGCTCAACACTCACCAAAAAAATACACACACATCGTTTAATGCATGTTGAAAATCTAATATGTGAAAACACTGTATTTTGTATACAAAAATTAACAAAAATGCTCCCTACACTCAGAGAGCATACAATTTAGTAGGGGAGATCAGTAATACTGGAGTGTCCCATCTGAACAAAAATAATGCACTAAAATCATGTACTGATGCTGGTGATGAGAATGAATCTGTTTTATAAACATTCTTTATTACATTGAGAGTTATACATTTTATTTTTTATGTAAATTTGGGAACATCCTAGGAATAAATCCATAGTATACCAAAGAATTTTGTAAAAGAATTTTACTATAATTGAGGGACTAGGAGAAAAATAACAAACTTTGAAGTCTCCCTATTAGAAAAGAAAGGAAACAAAAAAAGGCAAAAGCAAGGGGAGGTTGTATGGTTACTGACAGTAAATAATTGGGAGTGTTATTTTTGTGGTTTTGATATATTTGTTTTTATGGCAGGATATCTTAGAATAAGAAATACCATGGTGGTAAGAAAGGTATTTGTGTGAATATATGGTAATATGGAAAATCTATCATTTGAAGTATACGTAGGTCAGGGCATGATATGTGTTTAATGTTTTTTAGCAGAGCATGAGTGGCAGGACTTTTTGGTTCAATCACTATATCTACCTTTTTGATCATTGGCAACTAGAATTGCTACCCCTTCATCTCACACCCAGTCACTGGAACTGTTTGTATCCTGTCATAGTAAAGAATAGTCCATAACTCACTCCCACACAGCCTCTTTTAGAATGAACTCTATTAACACTAATAGACATAAGATTATTGTTGCAAAGCATTTTAATTAACTCATATTTGATACCAATGCCATTAGACTTAATAGTAGCAGGGTACCTAACTGCTAGACAATTAGTTTCAGCATTACAGCCAAGGGGAAACATGTTTATGTGAAATTTAATTTTTATTAGCTTCAGGATTATCCTTTTGAAAGAGAAGCCATTTCTTACTGCTAGAGTTTCCCCTTCACTTTTCCCAAATCCCCTGTACCTTACTGACATTCAAAATAGTCACTCTGGCACAATAGCCAGCATTTAACAACAGCCCTGTCAGACGATTACCATCACCTGTTATTACACTCAAATGACCATTTAGTTGGTCCAGAGAAGAGGAAACATCGAAGGGCTTGGCTCACCCATTCAACTTCACTGAGGGCTTTTGGTCAATTGATGAAAGCAAGAGGCCATGCTTGTTGGCCAAAAAAACAGCCTATTATGTAGCCCTTTGAGAGGAACCAGCATCTTAGAAAATCGGTCAGGGCTTTTTAATTTCTGAACAAATGAGGGACAGGTTTTCTGTGTCTTTTTAATAAGGAAAACATGGCATTAAAATAAACTACTGAGAAGAAACAAGGCAACTCTTTTAGTGTGCTTTTCTTCTTAATTCCAAATGCTGCAAAGAGCCAAAATATGTAGCTGACAATAATTTCGTGCCTTGGCAGGAATAAAATGGTGGCTGGCTCAATTCTGCTAATAACACCTCAGTTTCTCTTATTTAAAGATAATTAGAACTAAAACATCCTGGTAGGAAGGTTCTAAAACAAATCTAGTTCTGCTCAAATGTTCACCTGCCCACACAGTTTTCATCAATCCCACCCACACTAACAGAGACATGTGATGCCCAGAAGGGGAGTTTGGGGAATTATTTTGGTGGTCAATTTCTTACCCGAATTGGTCAAATAAAACATACATCTTCTTTATTTACCTGGTCACACTGCCTTTATGTCCAATGCCCAAAGTGAAAAAGTCCAGAATGGGACCATATATTTAGATCTAGAAAGGACTTTGAAGATTATCTAACCCAACTTTCCTTAACAGATAAAGAAGCTAAGGCCCAGAAAAATTAAACAGTTTGCTCAAGATCACGGAGGCAGCACATGAAAGAATGAGGATTTGACACCAGGTCTTATACTGCTTCCAGTGCATCATGTATGTCCAAGTCTGGAAAATGTATCCAGCTGATGTCTCCAAAGAAGCAAATATATAATGCAATTGAATGGGGAAGGCAAAGAAATGGGAAAGAGCAAGAAAGGGGAGAAAGAGGAGAAAGGGGGCGGGGAATAAAGGGTAAAGGGAAGACTGGCTTCCAAGTATGTGAAACTTTTCTCTAAAAGTGAAGAACACTCCACTGGGAAGCAGGAGCTTAATGTACATTTGTGAAATTAGAACATTCTTTGCAGCTGAGCCCCTTTTATAGGCAGTATGGGAAGTTTTAAGCCAAAGTGCTTGATGATCCATTTGAACACTGCCGTAGAGATGAGAAATAACTCACTAGGGAAACTATTAAAATTGTCTAACTAAAGTTCTCATGATCTTCTTTGATTTTCCTTAGTCCTAAAGCCTATACTCTTGTGTGAACCCTTCTTCTTGGATAAGAACCCTTGTTCTTGACCCTTGGACTTAACAAGAATTATCTTTCACATAACAATATGCTGAAGTTAATTTGGGATTCTCATACATGACAGGTCTTCATCAACCCCCTTGATCTAATAAATTGAGACTCACACTAAGTCAGTTAGGAAGTTTTCTAGTTGCTATCAAAGCTTTGGTGTTCCATCTGTAATACCATTTGATCTCTGGCTAACTAGATTTTTCCCTTACCTTTACCAAAGGAAAACAATAAAAGAAAGAAACAGAAAAATTGAAAGGAAAACCCAAAGATATCAGAGTTATGCCCAATGTTTGACCTTTAAAAGTGCTTACATAGGTTAAACAGGGAAAGCCGAGTCTGGAAGACCAGAAGATAAGTAAAGAAGGGCTAACAGATGCCCTTTCATTTTTAGTCACTTATCCTAAGTCAGGGGATCAAGTACAACTGCTCCCATAAGAAGACTAAGCCTCCAATGGAGGTCAAATTTCAACAATCTGTCTGAAATAAGACTGGCCCGGGAGTTAGACCTTGAATACAGTCTCTGATTTGACATTAAATTGAGGTTTCTGTTACTCCTCATTAAAATTGGGAAGTTGGACAAGGTGACCTCTAAAGTCAAAAGCCTTTACAGTGCTCTATAATACAATACTCTACAATATTTGGAATCCATTTTGTTTCAGTCAATCATAATGTCAGCAAAAATTGAATGAACCTGACTTTGCAACTTTAAATAAATCACTTCCATTCTATGGGGACTCACTTCTCTCCTTTGTAAAGTCAAGGACCACCTGAGATGATACCTAATACATTTTTTAATTCTCACATAATGCTTTGAAAAGGTTTTTAGGGATTGGCTTTGGCCCTCTTTTTCAGCATCCTTCCAAATCACAGTTCTACTCATTATTCCAAATAGTAATCCCTCCTCTCTGAGCCCCTTGTTCCCCGTTCCCAGCTAAAGGTAGACTTCTGGGCCTAGAAGGCAAATTTGAATCACTCCCAAGAGTTCTTAAAGAGACAGGACTTCAGGACCTAAGGCGCAGTTATGAGAAGTCAGAACTTTAGTGTGGGGAGATAGCATCCCTAGCCCTTTCCAGGATATAATAACCTGAACACAAAAGAATTAGAGACACAAGGGCATTAAGCAAAGGTAGAAACCTGAAAGCAGTCACTGAAAGGGGGGCTTACCTGTGACAAACAAGGTAGGGTTCAGGAAGCGCTATCTCAAGTCTATACAAAAATCACAGAACAGGGAACTGAGATTGAAGTTGCTGGTGACCATCCAGTAACAAACACTGTAACATATTACACTCTTGTTCGATTTTGTGTTGCCTATATTCTCATTTGGAGCTTGAATGTGGAGGTCAGGGATTAGCTAGAGATACACATAAGCTTGAATTAAAGAAATGGGCCATACCTTTGACTATATATTGGGATCTATGAGCATTTTGGTTATGTTACCATTTTTTTCCCAATATAAACTCCATAAAGCAGTAGAGTATATCATAGGGATCTTAGAAGCCTCATTCCCTTTGGCAAAAAAAAATACCTAATTATAATAAAAGAATGTAACCAGGTTGGGCTAATTTTCTAGAGAGAAAGAGGGATGAAGGGAGAGGACCATGCCTTAGAGAAAAGATCACACCCTAAACAGCAAGAAGAAGGAGTTAATAAAGACCTGGAAAAGATTTAACTCTGTCCCCACCCAGAAGGGAAAGAGCTGAACAAAGTTCAGTAGTTCCCTACACAGAGACAGCCATACCAATCAGCATTGCAAGAGAAAAAAAAGGATTTACTATCAGCCAGCAACAGAGAAAACATTTGTTATCTAAGCAGAAGTGACCGTTTTGTGTTAAACCTCTATTTTGTGACTGAGTTGTGACCAAACTGTTTTGCCATCTGTGATGTTTTTCTGTAAGTTGTTATTTATTTGTGTTTTTTAAATAATTAGATAAGCACTTTATATTGTATGTTCCTAAACAACTGATAAACATATGTACACCCTTACATGCAACAGTCCACCAATGAGAATTATTGTAAATAATTTTATTAGCCTATATGTGTTTGTCCTTCATTGCCGAAGAAGACCACATTAGCCTACGTAATAAACTACCAACTGAATTTTGTGGCATGTAAATTAGGTGTTGGGCCACTAGCTAGCAACTAACACCCTTAGCTAGTCAGAGACTTCAGTCACCGATATGCTCTATATTTCCCCCATTTGAGACATGAGCATTCCCATATTTGATTGAGGGCAGCATGAACACTAACTCAAAGAAAAACACAAATCTCCAGCTGTGCCAAACAACAGCTGTGTCCTGAACACTACTATAAGACAAGTTTGTCAAGACTTCTCGCAATAAGGTCAGCAATTTGTTCCTTGAGTAGTTAGTATTTATATCGTTGAAAGATAATTACATTTTTAAGAATAATAAAGATTGACATTATGCATTTATGAATGTATGCCTGATTTAGTGTTTCAACTGAACCAATCTGCAAGTACACACCGACTCAATCACCTATACCCACCAATGTTCCTTGAACAGTGAAGACAATATTTGTACTTAGGTATTTAATACTAGGGGGCAGCAAGATGGTGCAGTGGAGAGAACACTGGACTTGGAGTTAGGAAGACCTGAGTTCAAATCAAGCTGCAAATACTAGCTATGTGACCTTGGGAAGTCACTGAACCCTGTTTGCCTCCGTTTCCTCATTGATAAAATGAACTGGAGAAGAAAATGGTAAACCACTGCAGTGCCATGACCCCCAAATGTTGTCACAACTCTAATGCCACAGTCAATATTCTTTCTGCCATACTCCATTGTCTTTACAGCCTGTTGATTCTTCTCTCTCTCTCATGAATAAAAATGTCCGTTATTTATGATTCATTTTGTGAAAAGCAATTAGCCTCAATGTTTTGCTTCTGGGGAACACCTGCTCCAGGACATTTGATCACTAAGATGTACACCTGTAGCAACTGCAAAGCTTTCCACTCAGTCACTCCTCTGCATCATAAGCCGTCATCATGGAGGAAGGAAATATCTTGGAGAATTTTCTAGTCCAGTTGAATGCACTTTGCTTCCCACAAAGAGATACATGTGATGATATTAAACTTCAGTAAGGAATAAAAGATGCATCCTGTTGTAGTTGAGGACCTAAAATTTTTCTCAGTCTTTATTAAGGCATCTATTAAGAGCCTATGATATGCAAATACTCTCTTAATCTCTAGGAATTCAAAGAAAAATGGAAATTAGTCCCTGCTCTCATAGAGATTATAATTTGATGGGGGAAACAACATGCAAATCACTACAAACAAATGAGCTATATACAGGACAAACTGAAGGTAATTAAGAGAGGGAAGGCATATCAGAATAGTTTTCTTGTAGAAAACTT
The DNA here is from genome assembly GCA_023548195.1 of Bettongia penicillata ogilbyi. Lineage (NCBI taxonomy): Eukaryota > Metazoa > Chordata > Mammalia > Diprotodontia > Potoroidae > Bettongia > Bettongia penicillata. The sequence goes on from JAJHZJ010001000.1 coordinate 247,244, forward strand.
GGAGGAAGTTGGTACTTGGAGAAAGCCAGGAGGCAAAGATGCTGTAGGAGAGTATAATGGGCAAGAGAAATGCCAGTGAAAATACTCAGAGTGGGGGAAATAGAGTGCCTTGCACAAGGAACAAAAAGTAGGCCATTGTCCCTGGATCAAAGATTCCTTGGGGTAAAGTATAAGAAGACTGCAAAGGTTAGAGCCAGGTTGTGAAGGGCTTTAAATGGCAAACAGTAATAGAGGAGTTGAGAGGAGTGAAGAGTCTCAGGGGAAAGATAATGAGTTTAGTTATAGACATGTTGAATTTAAGAACATCCAGTCTGAAATCACAAATAGGCAGTTATAATGTTATAATACAGCTCAGGAGAGAAATTAAAACTGTATATATGGATCCTAGAATTATCTGCATAGCTGAAGAGATCACCACGTAAGAACACCCATGTGTGAGCTAGAGGAAGAGCCAGAAAATGAGACTGGGAAGGACTAATCACATAGGTATGCAAAGCATCAAAGGTTACAGAAAGATCAAAAAATATTCAGATTGAGAAAAGGTCATTAGATTGGGCAACTAAGAGATTATTGCTAACTTTGGAAAGAGTGGTTTCAATGCAATTATGAAGTTGGAAGCTAGATCATAGAGTAGAAGAAAAAACTGGAAGCACCGATTGAAGACAGCCTTATCAAGTTTAGCCACCAAAGGGAGGTGAGATATTATCAGGAGTGGGGAACTTGTGATCTTAAGGCCACATTTGACCTCAAAAAGTTTGGATTCAGTCAAAAGATGATACTTGAGGACCTGGACGGCCACATATGACCTTGAGGCCAATGGTTCCCCACCCTTGTAAAAATGATAGCCAATAGGACTTAAGTAAGTGGATTATTTTTGTTTTTCTGTTTTAGGACGGGGAAAACATGAGTGTGTTTGTGTAACCTGGATGAAGATCTAGCATAAGAGATTGAGAAAGAGGACAACAATCTAACAAGGTTAGAGTAGAGGCAGAGAAATCTAAAGAGAGGAGAGAATCAAGGAGAAAAATGTGATTGATTGATGGTGTCAAAGGCTACAGGAGGTCAAGAAGGATCAGAAATGGGAAAACAGAAAGGCCATTAGATTTTTCATATGTCACTGGACATTTGGAGAGAGCAATTTCAGTAGAATGATGAAGTCAGAAGCCAACCTGTAGAAATTTAAGAAAGGAATGAAAAGAAAGGAAGTGGAGGCATCCACTGTAGATAACTTACTTTGGCTAGTGGGCATGAGCAGATCAAGGAAGTAGTTTCCTTTTTAAGTCTGGGGATACATGAGTGTATTTGTTAGTAGGAGGAAAGTAAGCAATAGGCAGAGGGAGGCAGAAGATAAGTGAGAATAGGGATGATAGAGGGAGCAATCTGTTGAAGAAGATGCGACCAGATTAGGATCACTTTTGCATGTAGAAGAGTTAGCCTTGGCAAGGAGAAGGGCTACCTCTTCATGCATTTTATGTGACATGGTGAAGGTGATGGAAGAGAAGGTGGCAGAAGGCAGATGGGTGATGCATGAAGAGGAGGGAAGAAGAGGGGGCACTCACAGAATGGCTTCATTTTTCCAGTGAAACATGAGGCAAATTTCTTATCTGAAAGAGTGGAGGAGGGGGAGTAATGAGAGGCTTAGGGAGGAATGAAAAGATTTAGAAATACTACTGTGCCAAGGGGGATAGTGAAGTAAGTAAAGAGGCATAAAAGGATGACCTTGTCACCATGAAGACTGTAGTTGAGTTTATGTAACATAAATTTGTAGTGGACTCGGTGATCTTGATTTTATGAATTTTTCCCCAACTTTATTCATCAGTATATGAGTAAGAATTGAAGTGTAGATTTATCAAAATTAGCTATTTGGCTAGGTTCCCTCTTGGATGGCTTCTTGGATGGGTGATAAGGATTAGCTATACCAAAGGTGCTTAGATTATGAATAAAGGACTCTAGGGAAAGGCAGCCTTGTCTAGAAATAGAAACATTTGGACTAGGACTGGAGTCCAGGGTTTTACTGTGTGATCTTGAGCCAAGTCATTTAGATTCTGCAGGATACAGTTTCCTCCTCTGTAAATTGAATCAGTTGGGCTAGAGAAGAGTTCAAAACTTATTTGACTTACTATCCCCTTTAAAAAAAATTACTCAGTATCCTCCTGGAAATCTACTTTCTTTAACCCTTTAACATTTGTTTTTGAAATTTGTCATTTAAAAAAACATTTTTTAAATGATACACCTTAAATTTAATAATTTATTGTAAATTTGTGGGGTTTTTCCTGCCTTGAAATATGATACAATGTTGCATCATGTGATCATGGTATCTTATTGCAAACAAGTCATTACATGCATATATTCTTGCTGGTACATGTTGAACTTCCCAATAATGGGCAACATGCTTACCTGCCAGTACTTGCTTCTTAAGACCTGTTGGTGTACTTAACCACTGAACAGTTATAACTTGCACTTTGTGTGTTTATTTGGAAAATGTATTCACTATGACTTTAACTCTGTTAAAGTAAACAGACTTTCATCTGTCACACAACAGATGAAACATGTATGAATGCCTTTTCAAAATTTTATCTTCTTTCCTTATGTTTCCACCACCCACTTATTTTTATTCCATGCCCCCCAATTATGTGAGGCTACTACCACCCCCTCCAATAATTCCAGCACCCCCAAGGAGGAAGTATCATCCACTTGGGAGCTGCTGGGCTAGATGATCAATTACATCTCTAATAGTGCATGAATCTATGTTGGGACAAGCCATGCATAGGTTTCCCAGGACCATTTTTTCCCAAGCTCACAGAAAGCTTCTCTGAAGTATAGGTCTACAACCCATATCAATTTGATCAATCAGAATCCACTGTGTTGTTTTCCATGTATAAAACCTCTAAGAAACTCACCTTCAAAATAACAGCCAAAATTTATATAGCACATAGTAAACATGCCAGACACTGTGCTAAGCACTTTACAATTATTGTTTCATTTGATCTTTACAACAATTCTGGGAACTGCTATTTTTATCTCCATTTTACAGATGAGTAAGCTGACATAAACAGAAGTTAAAGTACTTGCCTAGGCTCACATAACTAGAAAGTGTCTAAGGTTAGATTTGAATTCAACTCTTCCTGACTCCAGGCTGAGCATTCCATCCCCTAGGCAACTTGCCATGGCAAGAACTTGCAATTTTCTAGAGTTTGTAAGATTTGATCTGAGGTTTTCCTGGCTCCATACCCAGGGCTCTGTTCCCCCAAATCTATACCATATTAGCTCTCTAGGAGGTAGTTACTTCCAATAGAAAATATTATTTTAAATCACTGTGGACAGAATCTTCTTGACATGTCAATGTTTTGAAAGTTTGTCCACAAACGTCAATGTCAATAAAACACAATTAAAAGAAGAACCTACAAAGAAATGGAAAAGTTTACACTGACAGGGTGTCCAAAAAGATAGTGCAGTATCAAATTTACTTTTTGAACACCCTGTATTTAATACTCATGACCAATTTATCACAGGATAATAGAACATGGGTTTTGAGCTAGAAAGGACATTAGAGTCTATTAGGTCCAGTCATCTATTGTTATAGCTGGTAAGTTGTAGTAACAAGGCCTTATACCAGGTCTATAGATTCTATTGTACTTTTTTTTGCTCTGTTGACAGTATTCTTTCACGAAACAGATTTTAATTAACACTATTGAAAAAAAATTGAGCTAGGTAGAGGGAACCCAAGAATAGTCATAATAGTTCCTGAATTAGTAGATGTGAAGAAGGAAGACGAGTACATAAGTAACTAAAATGTTAGAGACAGTAAGGAAAGATGCCAGCCAAGTAATATGAAAAATGAATCAAGGGAAAAATAAATTTAATTGTGGGGAGTGGAAAAGCACAAAAGACTTTATGGAAGAGGGAATATCTGAATTTAGCCTTAAAAGGATGGAGAAAATACAAGAAAAAGAGATGGGGAGTGATGGAGAATTGAGGCATGGGGACAAACCAAGTCAAGACAAGAATGGGAACAAAGAGAGAGAGTCCAGTTTGGCTAAAGCATTGAATAAATGAAGGAGAATAACACGATTTAAAGCAAAACCAAAGATAATGTGGACACAGATTGTAGAGGGCCTTCAACCACAAAATTGGATATGTTAATTGTAGGAAATAGAAAACCCCTGAAGATGTTTGGGCAGATGACTGGTCTGATGGTAGAGATTCATTTGAAAGAGTTCTCACACAGTGGAATAGAGGATGGATTAGAGAAGGGGTAAAGAAGGGGCTGGGAATATACTTGGAAAGTAGCAAATTTGCACTTAGAACTGTTTTTTTTAGCAATGCACAGGCACTCTTCAATGCACAAACAGGTGGTCAAAAATTATAAAATGGACTGAAAATCTTTTTTATACCTATTCTACTTTACATTCAGGAAATGTAGAATGTTAATTTAAAGGCACAAAGTAAAATTTGGACCTTTGGAAATGAAACTTCTTAGGGGCATCTTTCGAAATGGAACATGAGTAAATGAAAAAAGTCACGGATAGAATGGTCATGTTCCTTAATTTGAGAGGTTGAATATGAAATAGCATTGGCACATAGAAGAAAAAAAAGAGGCAAAATGCCCAGAAGAACTTTTGAAAATAAAATGTCAAAGACGGCCCTAGAAATCACTGACTAAATGGTTGTATGCAAACTGAAAAAAGCAAAAAAAAAAGGGGAATGAGATTGTTTAAATGAGAAAGAAGAAGGTTTGAAGAACCAAACAAGGGCAAGTTTTTGTTCCTTTTCTTTAAAAATTTTGTATTGATTATTAAAATATGGCTAAAAAATTTTTTTTAAATTATTGTGTGGTCAAGATTAGGCAAACTGCATTACACAGAAGCACTTCACTGATCCAATTCACCAAAATAATAATAATTATGGTGACAATAGCTAGGATTTTATAGTATCTATTATATGCTAAGCATCCTATGAAGATCTCATTTGCTCCTCACAACAACCCTGAGAAGTAACTACTATTATCCCCATTTTATAGTTGAGAAAACTGAGACAAACAGGTGAAATAAATGAATTGACCAAAATAATTCAGCTAGTAAGTTTTTGAAAATGGATTTGAAGTCAGGTCTTTGTGACTCCAGGACCAGCATTCTGTCTACTATTCCACGTAGCTCCCTCTAAAGAGACATCTGTCTGATGACTGACTGACTGACCAAGCTAGATTTCAGGAACATAAAAAACAATAATCAGGGTCAATTCAAAACAGAATTGTGAAACAATTAAAGGTTGTCTTAGACATACACTCACTTTTCTATATAGTTCCCAAAACCCACCTTTTTTTCTCTGTTTTTTCTTTATTTTTTAAAATTAATTAATTTATTTTTAGCTTTCAACATTCACTTCCATAAGATTTTGAGTTCTAAATTTTTCCCCATCCTTCCAAGATGACATGCAATTTGATATTGACTATATGTGCGCAATCATATTAAACATATTTCCATATTAATCACGTTGTGGAAGAAGAATCAGAAAAAAAGGAAAAACCACAAGAAAGGAAAAACAGAACGAAAAAGGGAAACAAAAAATAGCATGCTTCAATCTGCATTCCAACTCCGTAGATCTTTCTCTGGATATGGATAGCATTTTCCATCATGAGTCTTTTGGAATTGTCTTACAACTTTGCATTGCTGAGAAGAGTTTATCAAAGTTGATCACTTCATAATATTGCTGTTGCTGTGTACAATGTTCTCCTGGTTCTGCTCACTTCACTCAACATCAGGTCATGTAAGTCTTTCCAGATTTTTCTGAAATCTGCCTGCTCATCATTTCCTTTGGAACAATAGTATTCCATTGCATTCATATAACACAATTTATTCCAGTCATTCCCCAAGTGATGGGAATTGCCTCAATTTCCAATTCTTGGCCACCACAAAGAGCTGCTATCAATATTTTTGTACATGTGGGCCCTTTTCCCATTCTTATAATCTCTTTGAGATACAGCAGACCTAGAAGTGGTATTGTTGGATCAAAGGGTATACACAGTTCTTTTTTAAATATTGGTTTAGTACTGTTTTTTATTTTTAAATTATTAACTTAAATAACAAATAAACAGGCATTTCCATATACAGAGCAGATTTTTTAAAAGAGGATTTTACATGAAACTACAAAACTTTATATACAGCTTTCTTTTCTTTTTAAGTGTGTAGTAAATCCAGCATCTAATATTAAAAGATGTCCTGTTATAGTTCTTCTGGTTTTCCTTCTGTTTTCTCCTTGGCATTTTTCTAAAAATTATTTATTTATTTTTAGTTTTTAACATTCACTTCCACAAAATTTTGAGTTCCAAATTTTCTCTCCATCTCTCTCCTCTGCCCACCCGAAGACAGTATGCATTCTGATTACCACTTCCCCCAATATGCCCTCCCTTCTGTCACACCCCTTCCTTCTCTTATCCTCATCCCCTCTAGTTTCTTGTAGGGAAAGATAGATTTCTCTATCCCATTGCCTGTATATCTTATTTCCCAGTTGCATGTAGAAACAATTTTTAACATTCATTTTTTAAGACATTGAGTTCAAACTTCTCCCCCACTAGGAAGGCAAGAAGTTCAATATAGGTTATACATGGGTAGTTATGCAAAACACTTCCATAATAATCATCTTGTACAAGGCTAACTCCATCTTATTCTGCCCCCATTTATTCTATTCTCACTTTTGACTCTGTTTCTACTAAAAAGTGTTTACTTCTAATTACTCCCTACTCCTATTGGCTGTACCTTCTATCATCCCTTTTCAGCTATCCCGCACTTATCCCTTACCCTATTGTATCCTCTGGTTCTAGAATATCAGGGTAGTTTTCCTTGATAATTCCTTGAATCTGACTATAGAATCTTACTTGGAAGACTAAAATATACAGGCAGAAGATGCCAAATCTAGGCTCTTTTTTTTGATCATGGCTTTCAGGTAGTCTAATAGCTTTTAAGTAGTTTCTCCTGCATCTTTTTTCCAGGTTAGTTGTTTTTCCAATGAGATATCTCATATTATCTTCTATTTTTTCATTCCTTTGCTTTGGTTTTATAATTTAATTTCTTGATTTTTCACAAAGCCATTAGCTTCCATCTGCTCCATTCTAATTTTGAAGGAATTATTTTCTTCTGTGCACTTTTAGACCTCTTTTTCCTTTTGACCCATTCTGCTTGTTAAGACATTCTTGTCCTCATTGGCTTTTTGGACCTCTTTTGCCATTTGGGTTAGTCTAATATTAAAGGTGTTATTTTCTTCTGTATTTTTTTAAGCTTCCTTTAGTAAGCTATTGACTCTTTTTCATGATTTTCTTGAATCTCTCTCACTTCTCTTCCCAAGTTTTGCTCTCCTTCTCTTACTTGATTTTCAAAATCCTTTTTGAGCTCTTTCATAGCCTGACACCAATTCATATTTTTTGGAAGTTTTGGATGTAGGAACTTTGACTCTGTTTTTCTATTTGTATATTTTGGTCTTCCTTATCACCAAAGTAAAATTCCATAGTCAGATTTTTTTCCTATTTTTTCTCATTTCCCCAGTTATTTATTTGACTCTTGAGCTGTCTGGCTAGGTAATTCTCTGTTTCCAGTGGGGGTGGAGTGTGTACTATCAGTCACTTGATCTTCCCACAATTTGTGGTTCTAGAGCTCCAGAAACAGTCATTTTCATTGCTTCTGCTGCTGCTGTGACTGCGGAGGGTTCTCTCATCCTCTCCCCACTCTGTTGTCTGGGGCTAGACTACTCTACTCTCTCACACAGATCCCACAGACTTTTCTCCACTGATCTTCCTGTCCTTGGGTGTTTTGGGGTCATGAAGTCTGGAAACTACAACACATGGCAGAGATTCAGTCCCCCCAAGACCTGTTGAGGTCTTGTCTGTGACAGTGTGACCCGCATTACATTGTGCTCTGCTCCCAGTCCTGAATAATAAATGCTTCCTGTTGACCTTCCAGCATGTCTTGGACTGGAGATCTGCTTCACTCCATCATTTTGTGGATTTTGCAATTCCAGAATTTGTTTAGAGTCATTTTTTACAGGTATTTGGGTGGGCTTCAGGGGAAAGCTCTATGAAGTCTGTGCTGTTACTTTGCCATCTTGGCTTTACCCCCAGTACACATAGTTTTATAACCCTTTGGATATAATTCAAAATTACTCTCCAGAATGATTGGATAAGTTCACAACTCTACCAACAATATATTAGTTTTCCAATTTTCCCACATCTTCTCCAACATTTATCATTTTCCTGTTCTGTCATATTAGCCATTCTGATAGTAATTTAGAGCATTTTTTCATATGACTTTAAATAGGTTTAATTTCTTTATCTGAAAACTCCCTGTTCATATCCTTTGACTGTTTATCACTTGGGGAATGACTTGTATTCTTTTTTTTAATTAAATTATTTTATTTGTTTTCAAGGCTTGACAATTACTTCCACGTATCTTAGGTTTTTTTCCCCTCCCTTGCCCTTAATCCCCGCTCCTTCCACATCTCCCTAAGATGGTGCACAATCTTATATAGGTTATACAGTACATTCCTATTAAATATATGTTGCATAGAAGAATTAAAATGAATGGGAGAAACCATAAAACAAAACAAAACATATTACAAAAGAAAATGATTTGCTTCCATCTGTTATTCAATTGCACAGCTTTTTCCTCAGATGTGGAAGGTGTTTTTGCCTCAAGAGTCCATTGAAAATTGTTTAAGTCCTTGCATTGCAATGAAGTACTAAGTATACCAGAAAAATTCCTTACACACTGTGGTTACTGCTGAGTACAAATTTCTCCTGTTTCCACTCCTTTCACTCAGCATCAGTTCATGTAAGTACTTCCAGGTATCTCTGAAGTTCAACGTTTCTCATAGCACAATGGTATTCTATTACATTCATATACCATAACTTGTTTAGCCATTCCCCAATTGATGGGCATCCCTTTGATTTCCAGTTTTTGGCCACCACAAAGAGAGCTGCTATAAATATTTTTGTTCATATGGGACCCTTTCCCATTTCTGTAATCCCTTTGGGATACAATCAGAAGTGATATTGCTGGGTCAAAGGGTATGAACATTTTGGTAGCCCTTTGGGCATAGTTCTACTTGATCTCCAGAATGGCTGAATCAGCTCACAGCTCTGCCAAAAAGGAATTAGTGTTCCAACTCTCCCACATCTCCAAAATTTATCATCTTCCTGTTTGGTCATGTTAGCCAATCTGAGAGGAGTGATGTGGTACCTCAGAGTTCTTTTGATTTGCATCTCTCTAATCAATAGTGATTTAGAGCATTTTTTCATATGATTATAGATAGCTTTAATTTCTTCCTCTGAAAGCACCCTGTTCATATTCTTTGATCATTTATCAATTGGGGAATGACTTGTACTTGACTTGTACATGTCTCAGTTCTCTATATATTTCAGAAATGAGGTCTTTATCACAGACACTAGCTGAAAAAATCTTTCCCAGTTTTGCTTCCCTCCTAATTTTGGCTGCATTGGGTTTGTTTGTGCAAAACTTTTTCAATTTAATATAATCGAAAATATCCATTTTGCACTTCATAATGTTCTCTATCTCTTCTTTGGTCATAAATTTCTCCATTCTCCATAAATGTGACAAATACACTATTCCTTGCTCCCCTAATTTGTTTATAGTATCAGTCTTTATACCTAGGTCATGTATCCATTTCAACTTTATTCTTGTGTATGGTGTCAGGCATTGGCCTATGCCCAGTTTTTGCCACACTGTTATCAAGTTTTCCAAGCAATTTTTGTCCCACAGTGAGTTCTTATCCCAGAAGCTGGGGTTCTTTAGTTTTTCAAACAGTGGATTGCTATATTCATTGACTACTGTGTCTTGAGTACATAACCTATTTCACTAGTCTACCCCTCTATTTCCTAGCCAGTACCAAGTGGTTTTGATGATTGCTGCTTTATAATACAATTTGAGATCTGGTAGAGCTACTCCACCTTCCCTAGCATTTCTTTTCATTAGTTCCCTTGATACTCTGTACCTTTTGTTCTTCCAGATGAATTTTGATATTAATTTTTCTAGCTGTAGAAAATAATTACCTGGTAGTTTGATTAGCAAAACATTGAATAAATTAATTTAGGTAGAATTGTCATTTTTATTAAATTAGCGTGGCCTACCCATGAGCAACTATTTTTCTACTTACTTACATCTGACTTTATTCATGCAAAAAGTGTTTTGTAATTGTTTTCATATAATCCCAGGGTTTGTTTTGGCAAGTAGACTCCCAGATATTTTACAGTGTCTAGCATAGCTTTAAAGGGGATTTCTCTCTCGATCTCTTGCTGTTGGGCTTTGTTAGTAATGTATAGAGGTGCAGAGGATTTATCTGGGTTTATTTTGTATCCTGTAACTTTGCCATAGTCGTGTATTATTGCCAGTAGTTGGAGACTTCATTCTCTAGGATTCTCTAAGTATATCATCATATCTGCAAAGGGCGATGACTTACTTTCTTCTTTGCCTATCTAATTCCTTACATTTCTTTTTTTCTCTTCTTGTTACAACTGGAATTTCTAATACCATATTATATAACTGTGGTGATAGTGAACCTCCGTGTTTTACCCTGATATTACTGAAAATGCATCTAGCTTATTCCCATTGTATATAATGCTTGTTGATGATTTTAGGTAGGTACTGCTCATTATTTTATGGAAAGTTCTATTTATCCCTATGCTTTCCAGTGTTTTCAATAGAAATGGGTGTTGTACTTTGTCAAAAGCTTTTTCTGTGTTTATTGAGATAATCATGTCATTTTTGTTAGCTTTGTTGTTGATATGATCAATAATGCTAATAGTTTTCCTAATATTGAACCAGCCCTGCATTCCCGGTATAAATCCTATCTGATAATAATGTATTATTCTTGTGATAAGTTGCTGTACTATTTTGGCTAATATCTTATTTAAAAATTTTTGTATCTATATTCATTAGAGCAATTGGCCTATAATTTTCTTTCCCTGTTTGGCTCTTCCTAGGTATCAGAACCATATTTGTATCAAAAAAAGAATTTGGGAGGACTCTTTCTTCTGCAATTTCCCCAAAAATCTATATAGTATTGGAATTAATTGTTCTCTAAATGTTTGATAGTATTCACTTGTAAATCCATCTGGTGCTGAAGATTTTTTTTCCTAAGGAGTTCATTGATGGTTTTTTCAATCTCTTTTTCTGAGATGGGGTTATTTAAGTATTTAGCTTCCTCTTCTGTTAATCTGGGTGATTTATATATTTTAAAATAATCATCCATCTCATTTAGAGTGTTGAATTTATGGGCATACAGTTGGGCAAAGTAATTTCTAATTATTGTTTTAATTTCCTCCTCATTGGAGGTGAGTTCACCTTTTTCATTTCTGACATTGGTAATTTGGTGTTCTTCTTTCTTTTTTTAATCAAATTGACCAATTAAAACCAATTTTATTGTTTTTTTTCATAAAACCAACTCTTATTTTTATTAATTAGTTCAATAGTTTTCTTAATTTCAATTTTATTAATCTTTTCTTTGGTTTTCAATATTTCTAACTTGGTATTTATTTGGAAATTTTTCAATTTGTTCTTTTTTGAGCTTTTTCAGCTGTATACCCAATTCATTGATCTCCTCTTTCTCTATTTTATTCATGTAGGCATTCAAAGATATAAAATTTCCCCTAAGAACTGCTTTTGCAGTATCCCATAAGATTTGGTAGGTTGTCTCATTATTGTCATTCTCTTGAATGAAGTTGTTGATTGTTTCTATAATTTGTTGTTTAACTCACTCATTCTTTAGGATTAGATTGTTTAGTTTCCATTTAAATTTTGGTTTATATTTCTATGACCTTTGATTAAGTTTTATTGCACTATGATCTTAGAAGGTTACATTCACTATCTCTGCCTTTCTGCCCTGGATTGTGAGGTTTTTATGGCCTAGTGCATGATCAATTTTTGCGTATGTGCTATGTACCACTGGTAGATGTATAGAGAAGTACTTGAACCATAATCTGATCAGAATTGGCTTAAAGAGGGAACAATATACATATTCATTTGGGTATAGAAATCTATTTTATCACATAGGAAAGTCGAGGGGAAGGGGTGATAGAAGGGAGGGCAGATTGAGAGAAGTGGTACAGAGAATCAAAACATTTTGGAGGATGCATAGAAATAGGGGAGAGAAAGAGAGAGAGAGACAGAGAGAGAGACAGAGACAGAGACAAAGATAGAGACAGAGACCAAGACACAGAGAGAGAGACAGAGAGAGGGAAGGACAAACACTAGTAGAATAGGATGGAGAGAAATACACAGTAATCATTACTGTGAAAAGAATTTAGCAAGTTGTTTTTTTTAATAAAAGCCTCATTTCTCAAGTACATAAAGGACTGAGTCAAATTTATAAGAATACCAGACATGCCCCCAACAGATAAATGATCAAAGGATCTGAACAGGCAGTTTTTAGATAAAGTATTGAAAGCTTTCTATAGTCATAAGAAAAAATGCTCTAGTGATTAAAGAAATACAAATTAACATCATTCTGAGATACCACCCCCAACCCATCAGATTGGCTAATGTGATAGAAAAGGAAAATGACAAGAGATTAAGGGGATGTGGGAAAATTGAAACACTAAAGTACTGTTGGTAGAGGTATTTGGAACTATGCCCAAAGGTATATAAAACCCTTTTACCCAGCAATACCACTACTAGGTCTGTATGCCAAAGATAATTTTTAAAAGGGACCTATACGTACAAAAATATTTACAGTATTCCTTTCTGTGATGGCAAAGAATAGGAAATCAAGGGGTACTTTACACCATCATTTGGGGAATAGTTATATGACTGTTTTGGAATACTATTGTGCTACAGAAATGATAATCAGGATGCTCTCAAAAAAAACCAAAGACACACATGGACTGATGCAAAGTGAAATGAAGGTAACCAGGAGAGCACTGTACACAGTAACATCAACATTGTATGATTAAAAATTGTGAATGACTCAGCTATTTTCAGTTATACAATGATCTAAGACAATTCCAAAGAACTACAATAAAACATGCTTTCCATTGCTAGCATTTCCTGAGGGTTAAGCACTAAGGGAGATCAGGAATTTAAATAAACAATTACTTTTGCTTTCACAAATCTCATGACGTAGTGATAAGAAAAGACCTAAATAGGTAATTCAATGTTGAATGATAAGTGAACTAGAGAAATACAGAACCATGCTATGTAGGACATCAACAGAGGAAATTGGTAATAACATATGAAAGGCATCCGGCAAGACTTCATGACAGTAATGTTTGAGTTGAATTGTAAACCTTGAGTAGGAATTTTATAGGCACAGTCGGGAGATGAGAACATAATCTGGCTGTAGCATTGTCCACTGAGGAGAATAATATGAGATAAGGCTATAAAAATAGGGTGACTCTAAATTGTGAAGCTCTTTAAATGCCAGGCAAAGAAACTTTGAAAACTGTACTTTGCAGGCAATAAGAAGCCACTGAATATACTTCAATAGAAAAATGAAATCACTAGATAGCTACATAAAGAAGGATATTTTGACAGTGGTATGAATTGGTATGCATAGGAGGAAGGAGAGGATGGAGCAGTCAGAATCTATAGATAGCTATTTTTCCAGTTCAAGTGGGTGGTAGACAATGCCTGCACTACAGTGGTAACAGTGGATGTAGAAAAGAGAAAGGGGGACATACTTTTAATAATTTATTTGTTTTCAGTATTCAACCATCACTTCCATATGCTTAAATTTTTCTCTTCCTTTTTCTTCCTCATTCTCCATGATGTCATGCAGTCTAATAAGGGTTCTGTACACACATTCCTATTAAACACATTTTCACATTAGTCATGTTGCATGGAAGAATTAAAATGAATGGGAGAAATCATGACAAAATACAAAAGAAAATGGAAAAATACTCTGCTTAATTCTGCATTCCAATTTTATAGTTCTTTCTCTGGGTGTAGATGGCATTTTGCATCGAGTCCTTTGGAAACATTTTAGATCCTTGCGTTGCCATGAAGGCTTAAATCAAATAGAAAGAGTTCTCACACACTGTGGCTGTTACTGTGTATAATGTTCTCCTGGTTCTTCTGATTTTACTCAGCATCAGTTATATGTCTATCCAGACTTCTTTGAAGTCCTCCTGTTCATCATTTCTTATAGCACAATAATATTACATCACATTCATATACTACAAATTGATGGACATCCCCTCAATTTTTAGTTCTTGACCACCACAAAAAGGGCTGCTATAAGTATTTTTGTACATGTGGGTCTGGGTCAAAGGGTATGTACATTTTTGTAACCCTTTGGGCATAGTTCCAAATTGCTCTCCAGAATCGCTGGATCAACTCACAGCTCCACCAACAATGAATTGATGTTCCAACTCTCCCACATCTTCTCCAACATTTATCATCTTCCTCATTTGTCATGTTAGCCAATCTGATAAGTGTGATGTGGTACCTCAGAGCTGTTTTGATTTGCATCTCTCTAATCAGTAATGACTTAGAGCATTTTTACATGTCCATAGATAGTTTCAATTTCTTCCTCTGAAAACTCCCTGTTCACATCTTTTGACCATTTATCAATTGGGAAATCACTTGTATTTTTTTGTAAATTTGACTCAGTTCTCTAAATGTTTTAGAAATTAGGGCTTTATCACAGACACTAGTTGCAAAAAAATTGAAAATGGGACATATTGAGAGATGCTGCAGAAGTGTTATCCATGGGACTACATGGCAGTTTAAATTTGCAAGGTAATAAAGAAGGAAGAGGCAAAGATATCACAAAGGTTATGAATACAGGAGAATGGGTAAGTGATGAGACACTGGTAGAAAGGGGAAAGTCAGGTAGAAGATTAGATTTAGAGGGTAAAGAAATAAACTCATTTTTTAAAGACATTGAGTTTAAGTAATAATGGCAAATTATCCATAATTTGTGTTGGGGATGTTTTGGATGCTGAGATTAAGTGACTTGCCCAGGGTCCCACAACCAGTTTGTCAGAGGCCAGACTGAATGCCTGCAAGACTTCACAGTCAGCTTTCTGTGTACCGTACCATACTTCTGTCTTTGTAATAACGAATGGCACCGAGATCTTTAAAGTTTGTGAAAGGTTTTACACTCATTATTTTGTTTGAGTCTCATGACAATCCTATGAGGCACTTCCTGTAAGTATTGGTGCTATTTTATGGATGATGAAACTGAAATAAGAAGAAATAAGCAATCTGTCCTTGGTCACAGAGCTAGGAAAAGAAACAAAAAGCATGAGTGAGAGTTTAACCCAGATCTTAAAGACTATAAGACTGCGTCTTCTCCTCCATACACATTGTAGTATTGCAAATGAGACAGCCAAGTGCAAATGTCCTGTGGATACGACAAATGTGGTCATCACACTCAGAAAAGAGGCCGAGGTTGGAGATAAGGATTTGGGAGTTATCTTCATTCCTCTCCTGGCTTCCCTACTGACTCATCACTGTAGGATTTTTCTGCATTTTCACAGAAACCTCTTTCCCCTGGAAGCTCACTTTGGACTACTCCCCATATTGGAAGTGCCTTCTGCCCCTTCATCCTCTCCCTCTGATTGGCTAGTTCCTCCAGAATCTGCACTTTAAGAAAGGGTTTCAGGCCAACTATGCCACTATGCCTCTCTAGGCTGTCCTGCTGACCCATCTCTACAGGACTTTTTCTGCTGTGCTCTGGTTCATTCTACCTTCACCCCACCCCCCATTCCCTGCTTTTCAGTTCCTTTTTAATGTACTGTCTTCCCCCATCTAGAACGTAAACTCTCTGAGGACAATGACTGTATGTTTTCCCACTTGTGCTTGTATTCCGGCACTTAGCACAGTGACCTTAACAAATATTTGCTGATTTAGCTTGACTTATCTACATAGAGGCAGTCACCTCCACAGATGAGAGTGAATGAGATTGCCCAGGGAGAGAATATAAAATAAGAAGAGAAAAAATACAAAGATAAACCTCTACCAGGAAAGGGGTGATCAGACCACAATGGTAATAGGGAATGGACAGAGCTTCATTGGTTTAGGGATTGGTTCAGCTTGAATTTTATTCAAATATACTTTTATTAACTCAAAGTCTCAACTTAAACATGAAGAGAAAACTGTGGCATATGGAGGGATTTTATGAAGCAATGGCCACAGCGCTTAAAAATTTTTGAGTACAACTCCCACATAAATATAACCACTTATTCAGTGGAAACAAAAAGTTCAAATCCAAGTCAGCAAAAGTGAGATTTTTCCCAGTAATTTGTTCCAATAGACTCTGTTATACTGTTACAGTTATCACAGTGATTATTTAATAGTTATGCAAAAATAAGATCAAATTTGAGCTTGTGGATATATGATATCAACTATCTTGGACTGCTGTCCACAACCATCAGTTAGTCTAAGGTTAGTAAAGATGATTTGGCCCACTGTGTGGCCCACTCCATTTGAACATGAGGTCCATAAACTTGAACTTAAACAATTTCTGAGTGGAAATTAAATATATCACATGTTAAATTTTGCAACATTCTTCATTTTCTAAGGTAAAATGTAAAAAATAAACTGGTTAAGAAATTTTAACTTTAAATAGTTAAAATAACTTGAGTGACTAAATAAATCACCTGAGATTGTTCATAATTCAAGAAAAATCTGGATATACTATGCTTTTACTTTTCATGCTTAAGCCGAGACTTTGAGTTAATAAAATTATATTTGAATAAAATTCAAGCTAAGAAAATTACCATAGATTGCTTTGTGAAAAATGAGGGAGTAGTAATTTTTTCGTTAAAAATAAACTGTCATGAAACAAATTTTAGAAATCACTTCCTTAACCCAATCTGATAGTAGGAATTTCTTATGATTGGGAGAGACATTTTAGGGCACAAGTGCCTTATTCTCCTTTTAAATGTCATTTTCACAGATATCTTCTGACTCCTATGAATAAGTAAAACATGACACAAATTCTGATACTCATAGAATATCTTTTTTGTAAACTGTGATCTTTATTTTTTTCAATTAACAAGATTATGTTTTCTTTCCTTCTTGCTATTAGTGCAATCTTTTCTAACTCATAAAATATTAAAAAAAAACCAAAACTCCTCACATCAGAAAAAAAGAGAAAATAAAAACAACACCCTGCCAACAAATATGCATAGTCAATAATCTTAAAGCAACCTGTGCCCTTTTGTGATCTAACTATTTCCTGGGCATCTGTGTATTTCCCATTCACCATAACTATATATATATATCTGAGATATGAAGACATCTCCCTATGCCTCACTTCGGTATTCATTCATAATGCTTCACAAGTAACAACTTAATAACTACTTCTTTCTTTTCATCCTTCCTTATTTCCTTATACTACACTATTTGACCATTCCATTTGGCATTTGCATCTACCTTTTTTCTATATAAGCTGGTCTAATTAATCCCCCCAAAACTTTCCTTTCCTTGCAATAAAAATTTCAACTTGACACTGTCATGTAAAACATGTTTCATTCCTATGCTATCCAGGTGCTTAGTCAACAAAATAATGTCAAAGTACTAAGACTACCAAAAAACCTTGTAAAGATTAGCATCAACTTGTAAAGATAACTTTCAATTTACTAATTTAGAAACACTAAAAATTCAAGTGAAACAATCTTTTAAAAATTAAATTAGTAGTGATATAACTAAAAACAAGTATTTCTTGAGTTTTCAGGCACTGGATCAGAATCCACTGTGGTAATCCATATGGTTCTGTCCTCATGGCCAGTCTCAGGAAGATCACTTCTCAGTACTATCATCCATAATGTAATTAGGGACCTGGACCTGAGATTAGACAAGAAATCATCTATGTGAAATTGAGGAGAATTTTTCTCTTGCCTCATGTTTTTGCCTTCAAATACAAAGGTGAGCCAGGAGAGGAGAGTAAAAGGGAGGAAGAGAACAAGGGTAGTGCTTTAAGTTTCCATTAGATCATAATGAAGTTACAAAACAGTAAAGCCTAGAACCCACCAGATAAATGAAAGTGAAAGCCAAGACATTAGATTAGGGATCAGAAGGTCTGGCCTTACATTCCTCCATCCTCTGTTGCTTGTTAACGCCAAGCTTAAGCAAGTCACTTCCACTTTCTGTGTCTCTTTCTGTGTTTTTTCTTCTTTAGAAAAGGAAAAGTGGACTTCTGGGAGCCAAGAAGGTGGAAAAAGCAGTAAATTACCATAACCCTTCCATATTCACCTCAAACAACCATAAAAGGGCACCTCAAAACAAATCCTGGAACAACAGAACCAGCAAAAATATGGGGTGAAAATAATCTTTGAGTCCAAGAAACTTGGAAAATCAGCAAGAAAGATCTGTCTCAGGTAAAGGGGGAACAAAGTCCAGGATAAGAAGCATCCCAGAAAGCCAGGAGCAACTCCCACCTAAACACCAACACCAAGACACCCCACCCCAGGTACCTCAGCATTGTCAGGGGAATGGGCATACTCCATCACTGAGAATTAGCATGTGTTTCAGCATAGCCCCATACAAAGATTGAACCTCCAGCAGTCAGACCAACATGAGCTTCAGTGTAGCCCCAGGGAAATGCTGGGCCTTAGCACATGCCAGACACCAACACTGGGACTCCAGCTCAGTACCAGGTAAGTTGCCAGACCCCTGTGACCTCCAGCAATGCTAGCCACCCCCCACATCCTTCCCTCAGTGCGTCATCAGACACAAGGGTCCTTCATGAGCCTCAAGGAAACATCAGAACAGCACCAGGTAAACAACTAGCACCTGTAGCCTTTGGCACAACAAGCCTGAGACAATGCCCTTCCACCCTAGGAGCAGAGCAAAGATTTAAAGAAAGGGAAAAGGCCAAAAAAGAGAAGCAAAAAGCAACAATGAAAAGAATCTAACCATAGAACATTATTAGGGTGATAGAGAGGATCGAAACACTAAGAAGAGGACACAAGACCGAAGAGGACACAAGACACACCTCGGAAGAGGACACAAAACACACCTCGGAAGAGGACACAAAACACACCTCGGAAGAGGACAACAATCTCAAAACACCTATGGGCAAAGCCCAAAGAAAAGCAGGAAGTGGTCTCAAGTCCATGAAGAACTCATGGAAGGACTCAACAAAAGCTTAAAAATCTTGTAAGAGAAGTAGAAGAAAAATTGGGGAAAGAAATAAGAATGATGCAGAGAATTATGAAAACAGAGTCAACAGCTTGGAAAAAGAAAACTTAAAAAGTAGAATTGGCCAAATGGAAATGGGGATTCAAAAATCAACTGAAGAAAACAATTCCTCAAACAGTTCAATTGTTCAAATGGAAAAGAAAGTTACAAAAGCTAATTGAGGAAAATAACTCCTTAAAAGTTACAATTAGGTAAATGAAGCCTAATGACTCTATGAGACATCAGGAATCAAGCACACAAATTCAAAAGAATGAAAAAAATGGGAGAAAATGCAAAATAACTCATGGGAAAAAGAAGTGACCTGGAAAACAGATCCAGGAGAGACAATGGCAGAATCACCAGACTACCTGAAAGTCATAATCAAAAGGAAAATCTGGACAGCATCTTTCATGAAATTATCAAGGAAAACTGACATAATGTCCTGAAATCACAAGGCAAAATTGGCATTAAAAGAATCCACCAATCACCTCAAGAAAGAGATCCCAAAATAAAAAGACCAAGGAACATTATACCCAAATTTCATAATTATCAAGAAAAAATACTGAAAGTGACTAGAAATAAACATTTCAAATATTTGGGAGCCACAATCAGGATTACACAGGACTTGGCAACTGCAATATTAAAAGACTGAAGGTCATAGAACATGATATTCCAGAAGGCAAAGGAGCTAGAACTACAATGACGAATCAATTACCAGACAAATTTAAACATAATACATCAAAGACAAAAATAGTCATTTAATGAAATAGAAGAATTCCAAGCTTTCATAAAGAAAAGACCAGAATTAAATCAAAAATTTGATCTTCAATGTCAGACCCTACAGAAGGACAAGAGGTAAAAAGGGAATAAAAAACATAGAGATTTAATAGAACTAAATTGTTTACATCCCTACATGAGAAAATGATATTTCTTAAAAACTGAATCAATAATAGTACAGTTAGAAGGAATATACCTAGATAGAAGTTAAGAGCATAAAGTGAATTAGAGAAAAAGACAAAAAAATTTAAGGTATGAGAGAGAGGAATAAAATGAGTGTGGAAGGAGGGGAGAAGTGGAATGGGGTAAATTATTTCACATGAAGTGAACCTAACTCTCATCAGTATTGGCTCAAGGAGGGCATAATATACACAATTAGCTGAAAATAGATATCTATCAGGGAAGTAGGAGGAGAGGAGATTAAGTAAAGCTTGAGATGGAAGAGGAGAGGGCAGATCGGGGAAGTGGGAGACAGAAGCAAAACACTGGTGAGGAAAGAAAGAGTGGAAGGAGAGAGAGGACAAACAAGAGGAAGAAGAGAATGGAGGAAAGAGTGTAATTACAAGTAGTAATCATAACTGTGAATGTGAATGGGATGAATTCTCCCATAAAACAGAAGTGAATCGCAGAGGGGATCAAAAACTATAATCCAACAATATGTTGTTTACAAGAAGCACTTGAAGCAGAGAGATACAGATTAAAGGTAAGTGGCTGGAGCAGAACCTATTACGCTTCAGCTGAAGTAAGCAAAAATAGCAGGGGTAATGATGCTGATCTCAGATGAAGTAAAGGCAAAAATAGACCTCATTAAAAGAAACAAGGAAAGAAACTGCATCTTGATAAAAAAAACATAAATAATGAAGCAATATCAATAATGAATATACATACAACAAGTGGTATAGGATCCCAATTCTTTTTTATAGTATTTTATTTTTTCAATTACATATAAAGATGCTTATCAACATTCATTTTTATAACATTTTGAGTTAACTTTCTTCCCCCTTGCCTGCCTCCTTCTCAAGATGGCATACGATCTGATATGTTATACATGTACAATCATATTAAATGTATTTCCTTAGTTTAACAACTTACTCAAGTTGTTAAAGAAGAACTGGAATAAAAGGGAAGAACCATAAGAAAGAAAAAAAAAGAGAGGGGGAGAAAATAGTATGCTTTGATCTGCATTCAGATTCCATAGGTCTTTTTCTGGAGGTGGATAGCATATTCCATCATGAGTCTTTTCAAATTGTATTAGATCATTGTATTGCTGAAAATAGATGTCTATCAAAGTTAGTCATTGCACAATGTTGCTGTTACTGTGTACAATGTTTACCTAATTCTTTTCACTTCATTTAGCATCAGCTCAAAGCATTCAAATTTTTAAAGAAGTTAAGTGAGTTCCAGGAAGAAATAGCAAAACTATACTAATGGGGGACCTCAACTGTCCCCTCTCAGAACTCAATAGTTGCAACCAAACAATAAACAAGAAATAAATGAAGAAAATAAATAGAATTTTAGAATGGTTAGATATGACAGACCTTGGGAGAAAACTAAATGGGAACAGAAAGAAATACACCTTTCTCTCAGCAGTACATAGTACCTACACAGAAACTGACAATGTTATAGGACATAACATCCTCAAAATCAAATGGAGAAAGAAAGAAATATTAAGCATATTCTTTCCAGATTATGATACAATAAAATTACATTCAACCAATGGCAGTGAAAAAAAACAGATTAAATAATCTAATCCTAAAGAATAAGTGGGCCAAGGAAGAAATCATTGAAATAATCAATTTCATTAAAGAGAATGATAATACACTACTGTTTTTCAATATTGTACTAGAAATGTTAGCTTTAGCAATAAAAGAAACTAAAGGAATTAGAATAGGCAATGCAGAAGCAAAGCTATTACTCTTTGAAGATGATGGTATACGTAGAGAATGCTAGAGAATCAAGTAAAAAACTACTTGAAACAATAAAAAACTTTAACAAAGTTGCAGGATATAAAATAAACACACATAAATCATTGGCATTTCTATATATCACTAACAAAGTCCAACAGCAAGAAATAGAAGACACAAGAAATTCTGTTTAAAATAACTGCATAAATTTTATACATGTGTGTCTGTGTGTGTGTGTGTGTGTGTGTGTGTGTGTGTGTATAAAATACTTGGGAGTCTACCTGCTAAGACTAACCCCGGAACTATATGAAAACAATTACAAAACACTTTTCACACACTAAACAAGCAGAAAAACTGCTTCTTAACTCAAATGGCAAAAGAAATTCAAAAAGGCAATGAGGAGAAGAATGCCTTATAAAACAGAATTGGCCAAATGGAAAAGGAGTTTCAAAAGCTCACTGAAGAAAATAATTCCTTCAAAATTAGAATGGAGCAAATGGAAACTAGTGACTGTGAGAAATTAAGAAATTTTAAAACAAAACAAAAAAAAATGAAAAAATCGAAGACAATGTGAAATATCTCATTGGCAAAACAACTGATCTGAAAAAATAGATCCAGGAGAGAAAATTTAAAATTATTCGACTATCTGAAAGCCATAATTAAAAGAAGACAGCCTGGACATCATTTTTCAAGAAATTTTCAGGGAAAACGGTCCTGATATTCTAAAATCAAAGGGCAAAATAGAAATTGAAAGAATCCACTGATTTCCTCCTGAAAGAGATTCCCAAAAGGAAAACTCCTAGAAATTTTGTAGCCAAATTCCAGAATTCCAAGGTCAAGGAGAAAATATTCCAAGCAGTCATAAAGAAACACATTGAATATTGTGGAACTACAATCAGGTTAATACAAGATTTAGCATTCTCATTTCTCTTCTCAATTTTTGCTCTACTTCTCTTACTTCATTTTCAAAATCCTTTTTGAGCTCTTTCATAACTTGTGACAAATTCATGTTTTTCTTAGAGGCTTTGATTGTAGGAGCTTTGATTTTGTTGCCTTCTTCTGGTTGTATGTTTTGATCTTCACTGTCACCAAATTAAGATTCTGCAATCTGATTTTTTCTGCTGTTTGCTCATTTTGTCAGTCAATTTATTTGCTTTTGAGCTCTTTGTTAAATTAAGACTCTGTTTCTAGTGTGGAGAGTGTACTGTCCCAAGCTTCAGGGGTTTTGTACAGTTGTTTTCAGGGATATTTCTAGGGATCTGTAAATTTTCAGTTCTTCTAAGGTAACATAATCAAAGGAGAAGTGTTTACTCCCCTCCTGACCTATGTTCTGGTCTGTGAGTAACCACACACACACTCTTTTCTGCCTTGGAACTGTGAGGAGGATTCCCTCCATACTGCCACCACAAGCTCCAACACACCGTGCTCCTCCTTGCCCCAGGACCACCACCCAGCACTGAGAACCAGATCCAAGCAAAGGCACAGCAAGAGAAATCTGACTCAGAGCCAGAAGGGAGACCCCTGCAATCCCCCCCTGATCAACTGCTCGATGTCCCCACTGTCTGTGGTCTAAGAGCTCCAGAAACAGCCACTGCTGCTACTGCCTCCACTACCCAAGGGCTGGGATCAGACCTCACTCCTCTCTCACCTAAGTCCTACAGCCCTTTTCTACTAACCTTCTTAGGTCTGTTTGGTGTTTGTGGATTGAGAAGTCTAGGAACTGTCACAGCTGTCAACAATTCAGTGCACTGAGTCCTCTTCCAGGTTTTTGGGGGGGCCCAGTCTGTGCCAGTCTGGTCCATACTAGACTGAGCTTCTCTCCTAGCCTGGAACAACAAACCTTTCCTGTCAACCTTTCAAATTGTCTTGGGCTGAAAATTTGTTTCAGACTATCATTTTGTGAGTTCTGCTGCTCTAGAATTTATTTAGCATCATTTTTACATGTATTCTGAAGGGTTTGGGGGAGAGTTCAAGCAAGTACCTGATCTTACTTCACCCATCTTGACTCCACCCCCTGCAAAAATATTTATAACAGCCTTTTTTGTGGTGACAAAATAATGGAAATTGAGGGGATGCCCATAATTTGTGGAATGGCTGAACAAGCTGGGATATAAGTGTAATGGAACACTATTATACAATAAGAAATGATGAACAGGCATATTTCAGAAAAGCTTTGAAAGACCTGTATGAATTGATACAAAGTGAAATGTGCAGAACCAGGAAGAAAAAAAAAACCACTGTACACATTATTAGCAACATTGTATGATGATCGACTATGAAGGACTCAGTTCTCAGCAACACAATGATATAAGACAAGTACAAAAGATTCATGAAGGAAAATGCTATTCACATCCAGATAAAGAACTGATAAACTCTGAATGCATATTTTTCACTTATTTTAGTCTTTTTCATGGTTTATTCCCTTTTGTTTTATTTCTTCTTTCACAACTGTGAATAATATAGAAATAAGTTTTACATGATAGTACATGTATAATCTATATCAAATTCCCTACCATTCTCAGAAAAGAGGACAGAAGGGAGGGAGGGAGAAAACAATTGGTATTCAAAATCTTGTAAAAATGGATGCTGAACATTGTCTTGATCTGTAATTGGAGAAAAATAAAATGCTATCAGAAAATAAACTGGGAAAGATGCTCTAGATAATCTCAAAGGCATCTTCTTTCGCTAATAGTCTATAATTCTTGAAATAAGATTAGATAGAGAAGCAGCTTTCAAAGAGAACAATGGCACTTGATCCTGAAAGGTTTGTAGGTAAGTGGCAAGCCCTGCAGAAGAAAGCAGCTAAAAGGAGTATGAAGAGACCTGGTAATGATGGCCCTAAGGAATTGATGTAGAATTAGAAAAGTAAATAATCTGACTCCATAGGAAGAAGCTGAGTATTCCTTTCCAGTAAACTCAAATTGCAAATAAACATCCTGAACGCACTAATGGAGCTCAACATTGTATCAGTTCTGAGGGAACTTAGGCTAGTTTATTACTGGCAAATTTTCCTGCCCTCTCAGATTATGATCACAGATTTCATGAATCATTCGTGGATTGAATTTAGATACATTTTTTATCAGACAATGACAATTCTGCAGAAACTAGAATTAATATTTCAAAATATGAGATATATAACAATATCAAGATGATTTCCTGAATCTGAAAAGAAATACAGATTTCGAGGAGAAAAACCAAAATGTGCCAAAACTAGGATGATGAAATTTAATATGCATGTAGAGTCCCATGCTTGTGTTTTAAAAATCAATTTCATAAGTAGAAGCATGAGAGAAATGTCTAGAAGTTAGTGAGTTAGTTTCAATATGAGACACAAGTATGACAAAGCAACCAAGGAAGTTAATTGAAAGGCATGCCATCTAGATTAAAAAAGAGGGTGGTCCTTTCTATATTCTGACCTCAGATACTATGGTTTTCATTGCTGAATGCTATGTTTTAGAGAGGACATTGATAAATTGTAGAAATCCAGATCAGGGCAAGTAAGTGAGTGAGGGGGCTGGATATCCTGATATATTCAAATTAATTGAAGGAACTAGGGGTGTTTAGTTTGGAAAAGAAAAGATTTATAAGGGCCTTGTATCTGTCTTCAAATATTTTATGAGATCTCATATGAGAGATCTCTTTGGTCCCAGGGATAAGAATGAAGAGCAATTAATGGATGTTGTAGGTACAACTGTAAATTTGATAAAAGGAAAAAAAAAACCTTCAAATAATTAAGAACTGCTCAAAAGTAAAATGGAATGGCTTTGGTGATAATGGATTATCCTTTAACAAATTATTTTCAAGAGAAGGATAAATGACCACTTCTTATGGATGTCATAAAGAAGATTGTCATTCAGGTGAATTAGACCAGATGACCTCAGAGTATGTCCTTCCAAATTCTAATGTTCTATGATTATCTAATTGTCAGTAATTCATATTTTGAGATATTTAATAGACTAGAACACTCATATAAATACAAAATAATTAATTTTTCCAACTAGTTCAAATTTTACTACATAAATCCCACGACAACAAAATGTCTCCACAACCCAAAGATTTTTAAGACCCATTTATGACCTACTTCAAGTAACATCTGAAAAAAAAATCCTCCACAATAAAGCAATTTAGGTAATTTCTTTATACTTTTCATTTGTTTTATATGTCTTTGATGATGGAACAATGTTTATTTCTTCTATTATAATCAATAAATAATTGTATTAAATGTTCTTTATCTGATTGAAACCCTACTAATATGACATTAACTTATGTCTGAATAAATGCAATAGTTTTCAGTGTTTCAAGTCCCTTGCAGTTGAAAACAGAAAGGTGGTGGGGCTTCAGAGCTTAAGCACTCAGCAAAAAATAGCCAAATTCCCATGTGCACTGGTAAAACCTATCCTATAACACATTACATAAAATTGTCATTTCCACTGACCATCACAGGACAGAGAACATAAAGGCACATAGAATAAGCTGGCAATGTCTTCTCATCACCTATAGGCTCTATAGAAACAATTAAACTGGGGCCATACCCATCACTATCCTCTGACACTAATCAGATATGCATTTTTCAATTTGCAGTTTCACATGGAGGATTCATGCTCCTTGTGAATCAAAATTTGTAGGCAGTTTCTTTACTACTCTGTCTAGGACCTTTCCCTCAAATGGGCTTTTGTTTCAGGGTTTGTTTGTTTGTTTTTTAAATCCCTCTATTTCAACCTATTCATGATTATATGAAAGGTGATATGTCCTGTCATTGTGATC
Source organism: Bettongia penicillata ogilbyi (assembly GCA_023548195.1). Classification (NCBI taxonomy): domain Eukaryota; kingdom Metazoa; phylum Chordata; class Mammalia; order Diprotodontia; family Potoroidae; genus Bettongia; species Bettongia penicillata. Next base: position 273,819 of record JAJHZJ010001000.1, read on the forward strand.
CTAGGAGCCAAGGGGCACCTACAGTCTATGTATTGTATGAATAGAAAAAAGGAATTAGATAACTGTCCTGTTCTGATGTCACCAGAAATGAATGCTGACCACCACAACATGATAAATTCTGGGTTCTTGCCTAAGAGTGTATCTCAAAGTCTCCCCACTAATGTAAGGATACAATAATACTCATGGAATTCCTCTTGTTGGTAAAGAGCAGAAAGATGGTTGACATGACTTAAAACACTGACTAAAGAAATGTTGAGAAATCTGTTTTATGTTCAAAGATTTACTTCAAATAAATATATTCTACTATTGTGAGAGATTGCAGCAGCAAATGAACTCGACTTGGAATCACGGATATTGTCTCAGTGCTATCATTTGTGACTGACCTCTTCACAGGTGAGTCACATAGCCTCTGTGGGATTCAGTTGCCTCTTCTGTAAAATAAAGGGGTCAAATAAATGGCCTGTAGTATCAGTGGTAGGTTTAGAGCAATAATCCATGATGATAGAAAGCTGCCAGGAAGGTCACAAACATGAAATTGTCAGTTATCTAAGTTTTACTAGCCCAGTGGGTCATATGTAAATTTTGAATTAAGTAGCAATAGTTCATGTTTTCACATTTTCATAGATAATTTTGAGGTAAAATATTAAAGAGAAAATGGAGAGCCAATCCAAACATGTGCCCCAAGACCATATGCCCAGAGTTAGAGAGGTTGATACTGAGTTATGTTTGACACCACAATCTTTAATGTGGGGTGACTAGGTCCAAGATAGATAAACAACATGGAGAGAGAAAGGGCATTTTAGAGCAAATAGTACATTTTACCTGGAAAGAGTTTTCCTTATAAACTACCACAGGAGCCTTTAAATATTTTTCTCTGAATTATATTATAAGAAAACTGTAAAGTATAATTGCTATCTATTAGTTTTTATATTGGGCATGGAAGATGAAAGATGTGGCAAGAGCCATAGTTCAGTTCAACAGTATCTATATTAAAATTCCAGTCAAGTGATTTTTTTCGTAATTACTGGTAACAAGTGTCAAAACTAGATATATTATAGTTAAAGAATGAATAAAACTTCCTCTAAGAGAAAATTTATAAGAAAGGAGAAATGAAAGTGGTGTCAAAAAGGTAATGGTCCTTACGCTAGCACACTGCTTGCAACTCTGCTTTCCTGGGGATGTTAGCCTGGGATGTCAATCAAATAATGCCAGCTATGATGGAGGTGCCTCCCAATACCTTGCTGAATTCAGCAGACTATGACACCATAGAGTATTCGCTATATATGTAAATAGATGTTTCTTCCTTCATTATCATTCATAACAGTCTCAGAAGACACTGATGAAGTTGAGTACCATTCACTAAGCTCAGCATCCATGAGCTTAAAGGATGGCTCTGCACTCATGTGGTACTAATTACCACTAAAAGAGCTACCTTGCATTTTCAAGCCATTACTCCATAGAAGCTTCCTCATACCATTCAGGAAAAGATTTCCCCTTAGAGCCATGCTATTTTTAACTTCTAAAAACCAAACTTATTTAAAGAATTATTTAAAAAACAAAAACAATGAATAGCTTGCCTTTTTCATGGGAGCCTTAGAATATGTTGATAATTAAAACATATTGCTACTTTCACTATGGAGATTTGTGCATAAATTTTTAAAAAATCCTTTCCTTTGCCCCTAAATGAAGTTCCAACATTGTTTTAAATGATGATGCCCTTTAGAATCTTTGCCTTACTAGAATCTTAAGAGATATAAATAAACTTTGAAGTTAACTACTCTAAACCTATACCTAAGAATTCCCTCCTCATCATACTTGACAAGTGAATGTCCAGCCTTTGCTTGAATATAAAAAGTGAGGGAGGATCTTCTATTCTCTGAAGAATCTTCCTGGAAGTCTTAATCTGCCTCTGTGCAACTCCCACCCATTGTTTTCTAGCACTAAGAAGAACACGTTCCAAATCATTGTAAATGATATATTCCTTTAAACATCATAAAATTGCTATTATGCTTTCCTCATACAAAATCTCCTCTTCTCAAAGAAAAAAATCACTTAAAAGAGTAAAGAAAGCAATACGGCAAAGTAGAAATTTTCTCCTATTCCCCCCACTAATTTCAGAGGAGAAAGACAGAGAGAAAGAGAAGAGAGAGAGAGAGAGAGAGAGAGAGAGAGAGAGAGAGAGAGAGAGAGAGAGAGAGAAATATCATGTATCAGAGATATATCAATTATACCAGAATTCTCAGAACAAGAAACTGAGAAGCCCAATTGCCTTATGAAATAACACTAGCTCAACCAGGACTCACATTCAGGCAAGACATTCACAGGACTGTGACTAGTACAAAAAGGGGTTCTTCTCTTGCAGAAACTTTTTATTAATATGAAAAAAAAATATCTCTCTAAAACCAAAAGCAAGCATTCCATGAAATGGAGAAAAGACTAAGAGCTTTCCTAATAAATGCTAGAGTAAAATAATAATGCCCATTTCCTCACTACTATCAGATATAGTTCTCAAAATGCTAGCAATAGCAACAAGGAAAAGAAACTAAACACATAAAGATAGACAAAGAGAAGAAAGGGATAGATAAGACTATTTGATGATGACACAGTGGTTCGAAAATCCTAGGGGATAAACATGGAAACTAAAACAACTAAACACATAAGCAAAGCATCATGGTAGAAAATAAACCCATAAAAATCAACATTTTTATTTTGATAACAACAAAATCCAGTTTAAAATAACTACAACATAGATCAAATATTTGGAAATTAGTTTACTAACGTGTACTCTGTATCTGTGTATATTCAAATTGAGAATGATCTTTCAATTAATTAAGAATAATTTAAATAGTTGGAGGAATATCCAATGCTCATGTCTGGACTATGACAATAAAACAAAAATGGAAATATTGCTGTAGTTAATATGCAGATTTGGTACCAAGCCATTCAAATGACCAAAGGTTTCCTCTAAGTATTGGAAAAATCAAGCAGAAAAGTTTTTTTCAAGGAAAAATGCTAGAGAAACTAGAGCTAAAAGACCTAAGATATATTCCAAATTGGGCAGGTAAAAATACATAAATTTATCTATGGAACATGAAACTTTTACAAAAATTGACCATGTCACAGGGATATTCAAATCAATATAAAAATGAAGAAATAGCAAATATATCCTTTACAGACTATAACACAATAAAAATAATAATCAGCTAAGAGAGTATAAGCAAAAGACATAGACCCAAATGGAATCTAATTAATGAAATTTTAAATAAAGAGTGGTTCAAGGAACAAACCATATACACAATTTATACTTTTGTTTTAAAAAATTGATAAAGGCAAAACAAAATACTAAAATTTCTGAGATGTAACAAAAATAGTTTTCAGGGAAAAACAACATCCCTACAAACTATGTCAACAAAATAGAAAAGGAGAGGATTAATGAACTGACTATACAAGTGTTGAGGGTTAGGGGTCCTGGGACCCCAAAAACAGCAACATGTGGATCCTGCACAAATGAATTTGACTCAAGCCTTCTTTCAGCCAAAGAAAAAAATTTATAAAAAATTGGCCGTAATGGCCAGACTCTTAAGGAATCTGGGCAGTTGTAATACTAATATAAGCAGGCCAGATTGAATCGGAGCACTTTCATGGGAACAAGATGAATCTTACATACAGAAAGACTGTGGGAGGGATCTAGGGTTGACCAAGTAGTCTGAGGTTATTGGAGAAGGGGTCTAATAAGGATCTTGATGGGAGTGGCTGAGGTGACTAGAGGTCTGAGGCCAGGAACCAAGAGAAAAGGGTTTTGATAGGATCAAGGGTGGGAAGTAGTGGGAGGTAGTCCAGAGGGAGCTGACTGTGGAGGCGTTGGCTAGGTTAAGGGTAACAGAGAATTGGAGGAAGTGATAATGAAAGGCTAGCGAGGGGATTATAGCCTCAGGTGAATACAAGATCAAATGGCAAGATTCAAGGAGAGTTTAAGAGGGTTCCCATGTTAGATTTATTATTAACCTAATTGTTAACCTAATACAATTTACCTAATTAGGTTTATTCTTGTGTGCCACAATGTGCACAAGCCTGTATCCCATCAACAACAAAACTGGAAAGCCAAAAAATAAACCCAACATAAGCATAGCAGAGAAGATATAAAATAATTAGAGGAATAAACTGGAAACCAAAGAAACACAGAAATGATAAGTAAAACTAAAATGCAGTTCTTTGAAAAGACTAACAAATTCATATACCTTGAATAATATGATTAAAAAGAGGGCAGGGAAATAAATCAACCCAATAGCAAACAAACAAGGTGAAATCACAACAAAACCAGAAGAATTATCAGAACCTAGTGTGTATAATTATATGCTAACAAAACCAAAATCACAAGAGAAATTAAAGAATCTGTTATAAATATAGAATATTCAGACTAATAGATTACCTAATATAGAGCTTAACATAAATTATCAAAAAGATACTTTAAAGAATTATAGAAGATAACAAAAAAATCACATGGTAGAACAAAAATTCTAGAATATCAAAGAAAATAATGAGAAAAAGTAGGAATGAGGGCAGGGTAGGACTGGTAGGTGTCAAATTGTATTTTAAAGAAATCATGAAAATGATACTGGTTGAAAAATTTTTGAAAAGTAGATCAATGGAACACAGAAGGAAAAAATCAGAAATAATTGAACTCAGTGTCTGATAAGCCTGAAAACCTAAGTGACTTATGAAAGAATGCCTTACTTGAAAGGAGTTAGTGAGGAAATTACAAAGCAGTCGGGCACAAATTAGACTTGTTCAAATTTCTTATTTCATATTCAACAATAAGTTCAAAATGGATATGTAAATTGAACTGAGATCATAACATAGAAAAATTAGAGAGAGGTAGATGCTATGCATTTCACAGCTATAGACAGAGGATGAATTCTTAACCAAAAGAGAGATATAAGAAATTACAAAAGACAAAATAGATGATTTTGATTGCATTTCATTGGAAAGCTTTTGCATACATGTGAATGCAGACACAAACACATAAATAACACATTTAGTATAAGAAGCGAAATGGTTAACTAGGGAAAAATTGTCATATGAAATATCTCTGATGAGGGTTTGATATACAAATAATTAACAATAGTATTTAAGACCAAAAGTCATTCCCTAATAGGCAGTCAATGAATATAAATAAATGTTTCTCAAAAGAATTGCATATTATTAACAACTATATAAAAGAATGCTCCTGGTAATGAATTTTGTAGTTTGTAAACAAATGTGAGGTTTTCCCTCACACTCAGAAAATTGGCAAAAATGAAAAATGGAAATAGTCAATATTAGCAAGGTTGTGGAAAGAAAAGTATACTAAAGCATTAGGCGTGGAACTTGAATCAGGATAACGATTCTGTAAAACAATTTGGAATTATTCAAATAAAGTGAACAAAGTGTCTAAATCCTTTAACCTAGATTTCACTGTTAGGTATATATGCTCAAGGAGGTCAGTAGAAAAAAGAAGTCTCCCTATACAGCAAAATATATATGACATACTTTTTTGTGGTAGTAAAGAAACAGGAGCAAAGTTGACACCCAACATTTACAGAATTCTTAAACAAACGGAGGATTGTGAATGTAATGGAATATTACTGTCCTCTAAAAAACAACAAGCCACATAAATACAGAGAAGAAAAGACTTATATGAACTAAAGGAAAGTAAAATTAGCAAAACTAGAAAAACAGCATACACAGTGAGTAGGATGATTTAAAAGGAAAGCACAACCACAAAACAGTAGAAAGTGAATGCTGCAAAATTATAAAGACATAATTTGAACCCAAAGAAGAGATATGAGAAAGTATCTTCCTTTATTCCTTTGCATAAGAAGTAGTTTACAAATGGGAAACATTGCACACATATATGCATTTCATATATGAAATTATTACAGTAAAGTATATATATATATGAAATTATTACAGTAAAGTAATATATGAAATTATTACAGTAAAGTAACTAAAATTTGTAATATTGCAAATAAAGTAACTGAAATGTCCCTTTGATCTAGAGATTTTACAGATAGATGGACCAATGGACAGACAGAGACAGATAGATAGATAGATAGATAGACAGACAGATGGACAGCCAGACAGACAGATAGATGATTGATGTCATAAGACATGGATTTCCTGAAAAGGGGAAGGGACATGATGCAGCTGAAAATATAGGCCCCTATGTATTGAGAGAATTAAGGTTCTATTTTTCTGAGTAGAACAAATAATTCCCATCTTAGAACACAGACAATCATTTAAAAAAGTTCTGCGGGGTCAAAGGTTGCTCATTATAGGAAAAAATGCTTAGATGCCTGTTACAATGCTGCTGGTTCAAGGGAAGCGTAATATTCATTCATGGTTTCTCTTTGAGAGCTGACAGCAGTCACAAGGAGTCAGTTACACTTTGACACCCCTGCACAGTGGAAAAGACAACAACAGCAGGCAGGTGTCTTGTGATGGAGCTGCACCCTACCAATCCAATCGACTTCATCTTCCCATGAACCCAGTTAAAAGGAAGACACAGCTAATTGTCCAGATATTCCAAGCAAAAGAGAATGGGTGAGTGAATTTCAATTAACTGTTCCTTTTAATCAGAGATTCGTAACCTGAGGTTCATGATTAAATATATAGATATAGATGTATACATATAGATGTATATGAAATGCCCTTTTTATTTTGGATAGTTGCTGAGTATTGAAATTGCTTTTCCAATTCCACCAGGTTTCAATTGGTTAAGTCAAAATATGTCCTTTCATTTAGGTTCCTTGATTCCCTAACTCAGTTTTTCCATAGCTTGGACTTCTTTTTAGAGAATAAGAATTATAGACACCACACAAATTTTCCTCTCTCTCTCTCTCTCTCTCTCTCTCTCTCTCTCTCTCTCTCTCTCTCTCTCTGTCTCTCTCCATATTATATATATATATATATATATATATATATGCATACATGTAGAGAGAATTATATATCAATACAGTTGATTTTCTTTGTAAGCCCATGTATTTTATTTTATACATTGAAAAATAACTTTCTGAGGAGGTGTTCATAGGCTTCACTGAACTTCCAAAGGGATCCAGGGAAGAAAACAAGTTTAAGAACCTGCTTTGAGTGAAAAGTTGTTGGGTTGTTTTGCTTTGTTTTGTTCTTTATCTGAATTACTTGAATAATTGCCTCAATTCTCTACTATAAGAGTTTTGTGTAAATGAAACTCAAAATATTCATAGATTTAGAGATATAAGGGATCTTAAAGAACATTGAGCCCACCCCTTTCATTTTACAGATGAGGAATTGAATCCAAGGAAGGTTTAGAGACTTTTCTAGGATTAAAGACTTTATGAGTGTCTAATGTGGGATTTGATCGAGTCTTCCTGACTTCAACCCTAGAATTCTCATGTGCCCGAATGTTGCCTTCTTTAGATATATTTCAGCTGGGTAGTAAATTGATCTTAAAATATTTCCAGTAACATGAAAAACCAAAGTTATAATGCCAATTGATCATTGATGTTCGCTGACGCACAAATTCCCTACCCCAGTTATTAACAAAGGATTTTTTAAAGTATGTCAACATTTAATCAAATTTCAAACAAAAATATTATATCACAAAAGGGTTTAAGATATCGAAAATGTAATTTAAAGAAATTGTATACCCAATTTTGCTAGTACACTGAATTTTCAAACATTGGTAACTTCTGTTGATTAACAGGTATAGATATATTAATAATGTGGAATATGCATGAATACACTTTTGAACTTTGATCCCAGCCGTCAGTTCCTTGAGAAGCAAAAGCTATAATCTTCCTAGGAACACAACTGTGAGCAAAAACTTACCATGTCTCTCTCACAGAGAAGCTCAGTTCCCTCCTTAGGGAAGACCATATGTCATCCACCCTAAAAATCCTTGAGATCATCAACCTGCTTAGTAGATGGCAGAATGATATAGCAGTTCAAGGCAACTTTGCTGTGAGCATTTTTAAGAGAGTGATCCCTATTCAATATTTTCTTCTTAAGTACAATATGATCAATCCTAATTGAGCCTAGAAACATTTAAATGAACTCTCCAGGTTCTAAGATAATTCTTTCTGGGAAGTATCTTTGAAGTCAATTCTAACATAAAAATTCTTTAACATAATTTATAGAGGAAAATTTGTATGGTGTCTATAATTCATATTTTCTAAAAAAAAAAAACTCCAAGCTATGGAAAAAACAATGAGTTAGGGGATCAAGGAACCTAAATGAAAGGACATATTTTGACTTAATCAATTGAAACCTGGTGGAATTAGAAAAGTAATTTCAATACTCAGTAACTATCCAAAATAAAAAGGGCATTTCATCCTATTTGCTGTATTAGCACTTAAATATAAAAGGGTTATTAATCTATCAAAAGTGTTTACAATGCTGTAATTTGACAGTGAAGAGGAATAGCCATGCTTAAGGTTAAATTCAAGCCTGTGAAGAACAGAAGAATAAATCAAAATTAGATTAGGATGACATCTCTTCATGCCATCACCTTTCCATAAGTACATCAAAGCACAATAATAGCTAATTCTCTGTCAATGCTACACTTTCTAGGCAAAAAAGAACAGCCTCCTAATTGGTATCTTTAGAGGATATGGCTTTAACTAATACAGCAAAGTACCATACCTTTCAGGCTTACTCATTATGAATAATATTTAGTAGTTCATATTTAGAATAATAATATTAGTAATTATTATATTAATATATTAATTATTATTAATATATTAATAATAGTAATAATTAATTATTAATAATATTAATTATTAATAATATTAATAATTAATTATTGTGTTAATATATTATATATTAATTATTAATGATTAAAAATAGTATTAATTATTAATAATAATTAATAATATTTAGAAGTTCAAAGCAAGTGACATAATGTAATGCAATATGTGAGATGATATGAATGTGGGGCTATCATGAACACTAACATTTTTCATTAACTAGACTCATTTGTCTACCACGTATGCTTTGACATCTTAGTTTATCACAGGATAATTGAATATAAGCATGCGCATAGTCTCCAATTCAGACTTTTCACTTGGTGGGGCAGGATTCTCCCCTGTTCTCCCACCTTGATTCTGGATTCATGAGATTTTTACTTGAATTTTATAAAGAATAATCATAGTAGGAATCACTTGTTAGAGCTTCTAGAACAAGGGTTCTTAACTGGTATCTGTGTACTTGGTTACTATATTTGGTGATTATATTTCAACATAGCTGGTTTCCTTTGTAATCCCTGGTATTTTATTTTGTACTTTTAAGAACATGATTCAGAGAAGTGATCCATAGGCTTCCACAGACTGCCAAAAGCTTCATAATACACACAAGATCCCTGCTCTTAATGCAGCATGACATTCATGGTACGAGTTGTTGACTCATACTTAAAGAAGGGTCTAATATGAGTTCTACTCTGGTGTATTCCAGATAAGGCTGGCCTAAAACAAGACCAGAATTCTTCTCCACCTAAAAGAGCTAGTCTAATTTAAAGTGGAGTATATGATTCCAATTCTGAAACAATGTGTACAATATCTGCAATTGCCAAGACTGTCCAAAAGACTCTCAAATGGGCATACTCTTCAGGAAAAGGACACCGGAAAGGAAGTCATGTCTCAGCATGAATTAATATTCTCCATAGGGAATATGCTCAGTTAAAGACACAAGTATATTACCTTCCCTCATTGACATACAATATCCTAAATAATCCTGAATTATATCATGGAAAACTATATATATCAAGAAATAGAGATTCCAGAAAGAAATGGATCCACTAAATATAGTTTCTTCTCAGGAGAATTAAATGAGTTTTTGAAGGAATAAACTTCATATCAGTGACCATATTCTCCTTAACATGAACAACATCAGGAATTCCAAAGAAGAATGGGCCCTCCTAGAAATGTTTAAAAGATGACTGAGGAAAATAGATTTTAAAGTCTATTTAAATCCTTGATGAAAAATGAATCTGTGTTCAGAAGGAAGGATACCTTAAGGCAGATTTACTAAAACTATTGACTCCTCTTCCCCTCCTCCCGCACAGAAGCACATAATTTTCTATTTATGTTAAGGATGGAAAATTTCAAACCTTCTATTTGTTGCTTCTGTCATGAATTTTTATAAATATCTGCAAAGATTCATCTTTGAAATTAATTTGGTAATGAAAGAGTAAACTGTGTTGTCCCAGAAAGAGTTGAATAATCACCTGCACACAACAATCTATTCTAAGATGCTCTAAATTTAGGGGCAAAATGCCCAATTATTTGTAATTTAATGCTAGGTTTCTTAGATTGCACTTATTTTAATTTTTCCCCCTACACCGGGCTGATCTGAAGTGTTTATCCCATTTGCGAGAAAAGGGTTTTCTCTCTGACTTGGACTTTGAAAGCACACTAAAACAACACAGACCAAAACATGAAGTGAATTCTTTTTAAATTAGCTTTGTAGATATTTTTCTTGAACAAAAATTAATGTAAACCAAACACTGTTAGAACTATTGTCTCTGAAATTATACCTGCAGAGTCAAATTTTATGAACATTGTTCATGTTTATGAAATCCTTTACTTAAATCAATATTCATTTGAAAATTCAACAAATAATGCAAAGAACTGTTGTTTTTGCTGTTTTATCAGAGGAATAAAAAATGAACCACCTTCTCCCCTGTACTTCTGTCACTTCTCAGTACTCATTACCTCTGTCTGTCAATTGAGATGAGCCTAAGTGCATTATTACGTCAAGCATAAAATTCTTTGACGTACAAAACTCTTCATCACCTAGCCTGCCCCCCACACTTTTCTAGTCTTTCTACATCTTACACACTCCCCTCCTCCCCCCCAACCACTCACATACTCTAGACATACTCTATCTCTTGTTCCCCATGCCTACAGCGCTCTCTCCTCATCTCCACCTACTGGTTTCCCAACCAAAGTCCCATCTCTTACAGGAAGCCTTTCTCTAACTCTCTTAATTCTAGTGCATTCTTCTTTTAATTATTTCCTATTTTTCCTGTATATATTTTGTTTGTACATATTTGTACATACTTGCTTAATGTCTCAGACTGTGAGCTCCTTGAGAGAAGGGACTGGTTTTTGCCTTTCTGGATCCCCAGCACTTAGAATCATGCCTGCTACATGGGAGGTGATTAATATATACTTACTGACTGACTACTGTTCCTAACCATAATAGCCTACATTTATAAAAACACTGCAGAGTTTACCAAGCATTTCAATCAGAAAACGCTGAGAGGTAGGCACATCCATTTGCGACAGCTAGGTATTGTAATGAATAGAACGCTGGACTGGAGTCAGAAAGAACTGAGTTTATAACCAGCCTCAGATGCTTATTAACTATGTGACCTGGGCAAGTTATTTAGCTTCTGTCTGCCTCAGTTTCCTCAACTGGAGAATGAGGATCATAATAGCTTGTCCCTTCCAAGGTTGTTGTGAGGCTCAAATGAGATATTTGTAAAAGTACTTAACACAGTACCTGACACATGAATGCTTGTTTCTCTAGCTGCACTTTACAGATAAAGAAACTTAGGCAGGGAAAGAAGTTGTTTGTCCATAATCATGAATTCAGGAAATGTAAGAGCTGGAATTTAGACCAAGGTTGTTTGATTCTAAGTCCTTTGTTTTTCTCCTACATCATGAAATTTTGCTAATATTCTCTAAATAGGAAAGAATATGATTTATGGAATTCTGTAAAATATGTCAACTTTTTATGCAATTACTCAAAACTGAATTAAAATATTATTATATACCCTTTCACTATCAATTAAAAGCTGGGCACGAAACAATCATCTGTAACTTAGAGAATCAATTGTGAGCTTTTTTAAAATCTGAAATCACATTTTATCAGCACTTAAAATGTAGAATATAAATTGTGGGTACTAGGATGCATTGGTTCACATGTAATTGGTAACTTCATCTTTCATCTCCTAATCTGTGGCAAAGTCAAGACCCAAGTTGGATCAACATTAATGGTCATGAGACAAAAAATATGTGGAAGACCTGATTTTCTGGTTTGGAAGTGGTCGTAGTTTGCAACTCAGTGGCACATTTAGATATATGCAGCAGCTCTGCTCTCTGTTTCCAAGTCACTCTACATTGATCTACTACCTCACTAACTCCCCTTCTGGGTAGGATGACCCATTTCAGAGATTTGTTAAACCATAGAATGTGAAAATGACTTTAGAAATCCTCCATTCCAGTAAATTCTCCTACTGGAGGTAATGCCACTGATTACCAATGAGAAAGCAAGCATTTGTTGAGTACGTACTCTGCCCTTGAAGAGCTTAGTCTAAAGGGGATTCAACATGCAAAGAACTATGTGCAAACAAGCCACACAGGACAAACTGCAAATAAAAATGGAGGGAAGGCAAAATGGAGCAGGAAAAAGCTTTCTTTAGCAGGCGAATTTTAGGTGAGAGTTGAAGAAAGTCAGGAAAACCAGGTGGAGCTGAGGAAGAAAAGCATTCCATGTGGGAGGGACAGCCAGTGAAAATGCCTGGAATCTGGTATTGGAGCGTCTTGTGTGAGACAAGACAGCAAGGGGGCTATTATCTTAGCAAAGACTCCATTACTAGTATGTATGAATGGATAAATGAAGCTTTTAAATACTTGTGATATCCTTTCCAAAGTGCTAAGTGGAAGGGATACAAATAGAAAAATAAGGCAGTCTCTGCTCTCAGAAATATCAAAGTTAGTGTATGACACCCCCTCCCTCCCAGGTCTTCTGGTTCCTACTCCATGGGACATTCCTCTACAGTAAAGATATCAAACAAACAGCTGACAGCTGCATCCCTCCCAAGAGCAGCAAACCAGATTAAAATATAATTGGGAAATATTTAATAACAATAAATTAGATATAGATAGATTTGTGTGTGCATACTTTAGAACATAGATGTTTACATACACACATTTGTGTGTATGAATATAATGTTCATATGTTCTTTTCTAAGAATCTGTGCAGACAGAAAGGATCCTTATAGATGAGCTATGTGAATTTGTTACCTCTTCCCTACAACCCCACTGTAGCCTTCACACTCTTCCCACGTCAGTCTAGCAACAGTTCGCCTTCCCGTAGGGTCCCCTATGCAATGCCTAGCATGTTTTCCCTTCTAATAGCTAAAATAAAACCTGGTTGTTGTTATCATCGCGGTGGTTTTACTTTGAACTTCAAAGGAATTGGACCAGCCCCTTGATCACTTAAGTGGGAAAACCAATCAGTACATTAGATACCATTCATACAACTGATTTTTAATGGTCCCACCTAAAATAACAAATTCATGTAGAACAGGAAGAAATTATCTAAGTAACGCTGGGAAAGCAATACTTCTCTGCCTCATGGGGATCTTAGGTAAAGCATTTTTGGTGGTCTGATGTCTTTTATTCAATCTCTCAATTCCCAGTTGTACTTGGCAACAAAACCTGGTGACCAATGAACTGCTTTTCACCTGAGAAATAAGGTGCTTTTAGGGCACTGTAACAGTCAAGGACAAGCAATTCTGACGTGCATTTTAGCATCCATGAGCAGTCCTCAGAATCACTAACTGTACCAGAGGAAGTTCAAGCCAACTGAGCCTATCTGAGGCCCACTGGAGATGAGCTCAAAGTAATATTCACACTTCAAAATAGGGAGCCAGAAGGCCTTTTCTCTATCAATTGCATAGCACTTAACTGAACTTTGTCCTCACCAAGGGAGTGAGGGCATAGTCTGTTCCCTACCAATATGCCATATTGGTTTCTATAACAACCTGAGAAAGTCCCCTATGAACGGTAACTGTAAATATATTCTCCCAGGGCAGAGAGCAGATCCAAAATCTTGTAATCTGTGTACATTTACTAGCTTTCAATGTGAGAGATAATAAACAAAGAGCAAGAAGAGATACCACAGAGAGTTTAAGTGCAAAGCTGATCACCTAGGGCTCAAATGAGCTCTCCCAATCTGATTCAGAAGCCAGTCTTTGGCAAATCAGATGTATATATCGATCCACATGGGATTCTCAAAGAATCAAAGAACATTGGAATGATGAAAAAAAACCAAACATTAGAGATCATCATTCCAACGTCCTCATTTACAGAGGCCCAGGAGGTAAAACAGGCTCACATAAGTCTCACAGCTTATTCATGTAAACTAGAAACTGTAGGTGAAATCCTTATTTCATGTGGATTTACCTGCGGATCTGAAGAGTTCATTTAAAAGTAAACCAGGAGAACTTTGTGCACAGCAACGACCACAGTGTGCGAGAGTTTTTTCTGGTAGACTTGGAACTTTGTAATAACACAAGAACTTACTGAGAAAAAAAAAATCCTAATGTCGGTCTTCTAAGGCAAAATGCCTTCCACACTCAGAGAAAGAAATGTGGAAGTCACTTACAGAATGTAGCAGATCATGTTTGTGGCTGGGTGGGTTTCAGTGTATTATGTGTTGATTTGTTATATGATTTCTTCCATTTATTTTAGTTCGACTACATAGCATGAATATAGTGAAAATGTGCTCAATAGGAAAGTATATGTAGAACCTAAACAGAATTGTATGCTGTCATGGGGAGGGAGGGAGGTATTGCGGGAAGGGTGGGGGGGAATAAAATCTTAACTTTAAGGAAATGATTGTAAAACATTAAAAAAAACTCTGGGAAAAAAATAAAATAAAAATTAAAAAAATAAATAAAAAATAAAAGTAAACAACAGAATCATTAAATGATAAAATGGAAAGAAGACTAGAGATGTAAGAAATCCTGGTCCCCAGAGCTGCCTCTGCTACACAGTAGTTACAGACTTTGGGAAGATCACTTAACATCACAGAGCCTCATTAACAAAAGAAAAAAAAAATCTGTCAAATAGGTCTGCATAATCTGGTGGGAGTGTTGTTGAGGACCCAATGAGACAATTTATGTGGAAGCATTTTGCAAATGGTAAAGTGCAATATAAACATTATCAAAAGATCTTATGGTTTAAATCCATTTAAATCTTTATTAATCTGGCCCTAACACACTTTCCAGGATTATTATTCATGACTCTCCTTCATTCATTCTTCTGCACAGCCCATGGCCTTTGTGTGTGTGTGTGTGTGTGTGCAAGCACACATATCTTCTGTATATACACACAGAAATATGTGTATGGGCATACATCAATTGTGCATACGTATATACACAATTGATACACATATATCTATATACTTACATATACGTATATTTGTATATGTGTATATTATTTATGTGTATACATGTCCCCCATGATAAACTATAAATTCCTTGTGTTCCATCTGTATCTTTGGAAATAGAGTACTCAGCAAGGTGATTGGCATATACTGCTGCTCAGTGATTCATATATTTGTATACATGTATGTGTGTGTATGCATATGTGTGTGCTCTAGAACATTTTTAATTCTATCAGAAAAGAATTAAGGCTAATAAGCTTTCAATTTGAAATTCCTGGGGGAGGAGCCAGGATGGTGGATTGGAAAGACACACATGCCCTAGCTCCGAGCCAACAGCTTATGAAGTGCCTGTCGGGGGAACTCACAACAAGTTCTGGAGCAGCAGAAGCCACAGAACAGCAGAGTGGAGGAGATTTCTGTTCCAGAGAGACTAGAAAAACTGACACCAAAGGTCCGTCAAGCACCGGACTTGGAGCAGAGCTCAGCCCTTCCCTGGCTGCGTGGCCTCGAATGGAGCAGATCCGAGCAGGCTTCAGGGAAGAAATCTCTAGCAGCCACTCAGTTCCCTCCACCCACAGGTACAAAGGTCAGTGAGAGAATCTGTTTGGCCAGCTGGCCAAGAGGGGAGCAGGGTGTCTCCATAATTCAGGCCCCCTCAGGAGGCAGTAGCAGATGGGAGCTCCCAAAGAAGGAAGGAGCTCAGATCCATTGTTGAAGATCTCCACATAAACCCCCTGAGGGAACTGAGCCCTGTGTGGTGGCCCTGCCTCCACCTGAGCAGCTGAACTTAATCTCACATTAAATAGCAGCCCTGTCCCAACCTAAGCACCTGAATTTAATCTCACATTGAATAGCAGCCCTGCCCTCACCAAAAGCCCTGAGACTGGGAAGCAGCATTTGAATCTCAGACCCAAAGCACTAGCTGGGCAGATCTGGAGGTGAGGTGGGTGTGGAAAGGAATTTCAGAAGAGAAGTAACTGGCTGGGAAAATGCCCAGAAAGGGGAACAAAAAAATAAGACCATAGAAGGCTACTTTCTTGGTGAACAGCTGTTTCCTCCCTTCCTTTCTGATGAGGAAGAACAATGCCCACCATCATGAAAACACATAGAGGTCAAGGCTTCTGTATCCCAAGCATCCGAAATAGATATTCAATGGGATCAGGCCATGGAAGAGCTCAAAAAGGATTTTGAAAATCAAGTTAGACAGGTGGAGGAAAACTGGGAAGTGAAATGAGAGAGATGCAAGAAAAGTATGAAAAGCAGGTCAACACCTTGCTAAAGGAGACCCAAAAAAAATGCTGAAGAAAATAACACCTTGAAAAATAGCTCACTCAATTGGCAAAAGAGGTTCAAAAAGCCAGTGAGGAAAAGAATGCTTTCAAAAGCAGAATTAGCCAAATGGAAAAGGAGGTTCAAATGCTCACTGAAGAAAATAGTTCTTTCAAAATTAGAATGGAACAGATGGAGGCTAATGACTTTCTGAGAAACCAAGAAATCACCAAACAAAACCAAAAGAATGAAAAAATGGAAGAGAATGTGAAATATCTCATTGGAAAAATAACTGACCTAGAAAATAGATCCAGGAGAAACAATTTAAAAATTAAGGGACTACCTGAAAGCCATGATCAAAAAAAAAAGAGCCTAGACATCATCTTTCATGAAATTATCAAGGAAAACTGCCCTGAGATTCTAGAACAAGAGGGCAAAATAAGTATTCAAGGAATCACTGCCTGAAAGAGATCCAAAAAGAGAAACTCCTAGGAACATTGTGGCCAAATTCCAGAATTCCCAGGTCAAGGAGAAAATATTGTAAGCAGCTAGAAAGAAACAATTCCAGTATTGTGGAAATAAAATCAGGATAACACAAGATCTACCAGCTTCTACATTAAGGGATCGAAAGGCGTGGAATAAGATATTCCAGAAGTCAAAGGAACTAGGACTAAAACCAAGAATCACCTACCCAGCAAAACTGAGTATAATACTTCAGGGGAAAATATGGTCTTTCAATGAAATCGAGGACTTTCAAGCATTCTTGATGAAAAGACCAGAGCTGAAAAGAAAATTTGACTTTCAAACACAAGAATGAGAAGAAGCATGAAAAAGTAAACAGCAAAGAGAAGTCACAAGGGACTTACTAAAGTTGAACTGTTTACATTCCTACATGGAAAGACTATATTTGTAACTCTTGAAACTTTTCAGTATCTGGGTAGTTGGTGGGATTGCACACACACACACACACACACACACACACACACACACGCACGCACACAGAGACAGAGAGCACAGAATGAATTGAATAGGATGGGATCATATATTTCAAAAAATGAAGGTAAATGGTGAAAGAGAAATGTATTGGGAGGAGAGGGAGAGAAATGGAATGGGGAAAATTATCTCTCATAGAAGAGGCAGGAAGGAGACTTTTTACTAGAGGGAAAAAGAGGGGAGCTGAGAAAAAAAACATGAAGTTTACTCTCGTCACATTTGACTAAAGGAAGGAATAAAATGCATACTCATTTTGGTATGAAAACATATCTTACAATACAGGAAAGTGGGGGAGAAAGGGATAAGCAGGGTGGGGGGATGATGGAAGGGAGGGCAATGGGAGGAGGGAATAATTTGAAATCAACACTCTTGTGGAGGGACAGGATCAAAAGAGAGAATAGAAGCAATGGGGGGCAGGATAGGATAGAGGGAAATATAGTTAGCCTTACACAACATGACTATTATGGAAGTCATTTGCAAAACTACATAGATATGGCCTATATTGAATTGCCTGCCTTCCCAAAGGGAATGGGTGGGGAAGGAGGGAAGGGGAGAAGTTGGATCTCAAAGATTTAGGAAAAGCTGTTGAGTATTGTTCTTGCTACTAGGAATAAGAAATACAAGTAATAGGGAATAGAAAGTTATCTGGCCCTACAGGACAAAAGAGAAGATGGGGACAAGGGAAGGGAGGGATGATAGAAGAGAGGGCAGATTGGTGATAGGGGAAATTAGAATGCTTGGTGTATTGGTCTGGGGGGAGGGGACAAATGGGGAGAAAATTTGGAACCCAAAATTTTGTGAAAATGAATGTAAAAAGTTATAAAAAATATATAAAAAAAAGTTATAAAAAAACTTGTAAAAATAACTTGTAAAAAGTTATAAAAAATATATAAAAAAATAATTTGAAATTCCTTCATGAATTGCTAACTTATCATTCTAGAATATTAGCTCAACTCTAGCAATCCTCTCAAAAATTCAATGTGTCTATAGCCTGACTGCTGAAACCAGTCTAGATCTTTCATGATGCTCAAGGAGTCTCCCTTCTCCATGCCTTACTCAGACCAGCTCTTACTTATGACACAGCTCTTTCTATTTCAAATACTGCAGATTTAGAAGGCTGGGTAAGATCTGTCTGACTACAAGTATATTGTAATGAATAAATTAGAACTTTTTTTCTTATAAAAAAGTAGCATAAGAACATAAAGACTAGAAATAAAGAGCTTTTATAAAAAAACCAAGCATATCATAGCTCCCTAAATTGCTTCTGAGCTTTCTGTTTCAGAATAATCACTCTTTATATGTCTTGCCACCCACATAAGCTATGGAGGTTTCTTGTTAGGAGAATAAAAATCCCTATTTCTGGAATTTACTAAAATTTCTTCCAGGGGCTGTCTTACTCTGACTATTTAAGTGTATATGATTCCTAATCTGGGGCCAGGATTGATCAAAACATTTTCCTTCTCAGTCTTTTATCCTGATTCTTGATTGCCTCAGAGAGGAAAAGTTTAAGAGGAAAAAAATAACCAGTAAAGTTCCCTCAGTCATATTCAGGGTACAGTCATTGTGAGTTATTCAGAGACTAGTCATTCTGTTAGTAAATTGTCCAGTCTCAATTGTTTACATTCCTATAGGGGAAGATGACAAGTGTGACTTTTAAGAACTTTATCATTTAATTAGGTCACTTAAGAGGAGTATACACAGACAGAGGGTGTGAATGTAAGTTGACTGTGATGGGGTGGTTTCAAATAAATAAAAACAAAGAAAAAAGGAATGCACTGGGACAAGAGGATAAATAGTGGGAAAACAGAAAAAGGTTACCTCACATACAAGAGGTGTGAAAGGAAAAGATTTAACAATGGGTAGTGGTGGGCAACACTTGAAACCTACTCTTATCACAAGTGACTCAGGGAAGGAATAATATACACATTCAGCTGGGTAGAGAAATCCATCTTACCCTACAGGGAAGTAGCAAGAGAAAGGATAAGCAAAGGGACAGGGGCTGATAGAATGGAGGGCAAATTAAGGGAGGTAGTAGTCAGAAGCAAAACAGACTTTTTGGAAGTGCAGCCCAGCATAGATGTGGAGTGGAGTGCAGCCCAGCAAAGGAGCAGAGCTAAATGCAGGACAGTGTGGGCTATGCTGTGGCAAGGATAGGACTGAAGCAGGATTCAAGGTGCCACGCCACTGGCAACAAATGTTGGTCCCAGATTCATCAACTCAAAAATGCCAAAGACAGCTTCAAAGGTCAGTGAGAAAAGTCTTTCACTTGGGTGAAAAGGGAATGCAGCAATCTAGCCTGGGCCCCAAGCAGCAGCAACTTCCACGGCTGGAGCCCTGGCCAAAAGCCCCTGTGGGAATTGAGCAGCTGATCTGGATCTCAGCCCTGAGTGGGGGCCCTGAGGTAAGAAGGAGTGCTGGCTGCTGTGGTGGAGCTGGTGGAGGCTTTGGAGAGGGAATCCTGCTCACAGACCAGAGTGCAGTCCAGGAGAGGAATAAAATCCTCTCCCTTGACTGTGCCACCTTGAAGGAACTGAGAATTTACAGGTCCCCAAAATATAACCTCCCTTTGACAAAAAACTCAAAAGTCAAAGAACTGGCTGGGAAAATGCCCAAAAAAGAGAAAAAGACAAAGACAATAGGTTACTTTCTTGGTGAGCAGGTATTTTCTTTCATCATTTCAGAAGAGGAGGAGGAACAATTTTTTCTGCATACAAAATCTCCAAAATAAATATGCGATGGTCTCAGGTCATGGAAGAGCTCAAAAAGGATTTTGAAAATCAAGTAAGAGAGATGGAGGAAAAATTGGGAAGAGAAATGAGAGTGATGCAAGAAAATCATGAAAAGTAAGTCAACAGCTTGTTAAAAGAGAGCCCAAAAAATGCTGAAGAAATTAACACCTTTAAAAATAAATGAACTCAAATGACAAAAGAGGCCCCAAAAACCAATGAGGAGAAGAATGCTTTAAAGAGCAGAATTAGCCAAATGGAAAAGGAGGTTCAAAAGCTCTTTGAAGAAAACAGTTCTTTAAAACTTAGAATGGAACAGATGGAGGCTTATGACTTTCTGAGAAACCAAGAAATCACAAAACAAATCCAAAAGAATGAAAAAAATGGAATATAATGTGAAATATCTCATTGGAAAAACAACTGACCTGGAAAATAGATGGAGGAGAGACAATTTAAAAATTATGAGACAACCGGAAAGTCAAGATCAAAAAAGAGCCTAGACATCATCTTTCATGAAATTATCAAGGAAAACTGCCCTGATATTCTGGAACCAGAGGGTAAAATAAATATTGAAAGAATCCACCAATCACCTCCTGAAAGAGATCTGAAAAGAGAAATTCCTTAGGAATATGTAGCCAAATTCCAGAGTTCCCAGGTCAAGGAGAAAATACTGTAAGCAGCCAGAAAGAAACAATTTAATTATTGTGGAAATACAATAAGGATAACACAGGATCCAGCAGCTTCTACATTAAGGGATCAAAGGACTTGGAATATGATATTCCAGAAGTCAAAGGAACTAGGATTAAAACCAAGAATCACCTACCCAACAAGATTGAGTATAATACTCCAAGGGAAAAAAATGGTCATTCAATGAAATAGAGGCCTTTCAAGCATTCTGGATGAAAAGACCAAAGCTGAATAGAAAATCTGATTTTCAAACACAAGAATCAAGGGAAGCATGAAAAGGTAAACAGAAACAGGAAAGAAAAATCATAAGGGACTTAAAAAAGTTGAACTGTTTACATTCCTACATGGAAAGATAATATTTGTAACTCTTGAAACTTTTATTCAGTATTTAGGTAGTTGGAGAAGTTATACACACACACACACATACACACACACATACACACACACACACAGAAGGCACAGGTTGAATTGAATAGAAAGGGATGATATCTAAATAAATAAAATTAAGGGGTGAGAGAGGAATACATTGGGAGCAGAAAGGGAGAAATGGAACAGGCCAAACTCTCTCTCAAGAAAACTGCAAGAAAAAGCTTTTTCAGTGGAGAAGAAGAGGGGAAGGTAAGAGGGAAAAAGGGAAGCTTAATTTCATCACATTTGGCTTAAGGAGGAAATAACATGCACACTTTATTTGGTATGGAATTCTATATTACACTACAGGAAAGCAGGGGAGAAGGGGATAAGTGTGGTATAGAGGGATGATAGGAAGGAGGGCAAATTAGAGGAGGGGTGTAATTAGAAGTCAACCCTTTAGGAGAGGGATGAAAAGAGAAAATAGAATAAATGGGGTGGCAGGATAGGATGGACAAAAATATAGGTAGTCTTTCACAACGTGACTATTATGGAAGTATAGCAAAACTACACATATATAGCCTATATTGCTTGCCTTCTCAGTGGGAATGGGTGGGGAGGAGGAAGGGAGAAAAGTTGGAACTCAAAATTTTAGGAAAGAATGTTGAGAATTGTTTTTGCATGTAACTGAGAAAGAAAAATACAGGTAGTGGGGTATAAAAATCTATCTTGCCCTACAAGAAAAGAGAGAAGATGGGGATGATGGAAGGGAGGGATGCTAGAAGGGAAGGTAGATTGGGAGAAGGGGTAATCAGAATGCACAGCGTTTTGAGGTGGAGGGAGGGGAGAGATGGGGAGAAAATTTGGAACTCAAAATTTTGTGGAAATGAATGTTGAAAACTAAAAATACATAAATAAATTGGAAAATATTAAATTAGGTAAGAAAACAGACTTTTGAGGAGGCATGGTAAAAAGAGAAAGAGAAGAACAGATGAAAATAAGATGAAGGGAAATATATAGTTAATAATCATAATTATGAATGTGAACAGGTGCTAATTCTGGAGAAGCTTTCTAAATTTCTTACCATAATAGATAGAATGACAGACAAACAGAGAGACAGACAGACAGAGAGACAGAGACAGACAGAAGACAGATAGATGATAGATAGATAGATAGATAGATAGATAGATAGATAGATAGATAGATAGATATTCTTTCTACAAAATTGATAAAAAACCAAAATAAAATAGTGGGAAGTCTAATTGATTTGCAAGGACTGATTCTGGGAATTATTAAATGTGCCCTTGGGAAAGTCATTTAATTTCTTGGCACCTAGGTTTACTCATCCATATGGTAGCTCTGTGGATCAAATGATATCATGTACAAGGTATTATATATGTTTCAGCTTCTTTTAGGCCTGTAAGAAAACCAGTATTTTTTTCTAAGAACGATGGAATGTACCAGCCTAAACAGCCCAAACCTCTCCCAGACAAAGTGGCTGTGTTAAAATTTCAAAAGAAATTTGTACACCTCCAAAATTAGAAAGAGAGAGAGAGACAGAGAGAGAGAGAGAGACAGAGAGAGAGAGAGAGAGAGAGAGAGAGAGAGAGAGAGAGAGAGAGAGAGAAAGAGAGAGAGAGAGAGAGAGAGAGAGAGAGAGAGAGAGAGAGAGAGAGAGAGAGAGCCTTTGATAGCACAAAGAAAATAATTAGCACTCTTCTGAATGGGCCTGACATACCCAGGAATTTATTTATTTTCCCAGAGGAGTACAATCTGAATTTGGTTTTTCATCATGGAACATCAAGGAAACAGTATAATGCCCAAGAGTTGGAATGGAGCCACTCCTCATTCTTATATTTTTCCTCCCAAGCTAACAGGTCTTTATCACCAGCTAAACTTTGGCTGCCTCTTTTTTTGTAGCATGTTTCAAGAGAAACAGCTGAGTGTATTGGGATCTATGGCTACAGCTGAACAACTGTGGGTGGGGATTTGTGAACTGGCTCTTGCTGCCTAGCTGGACTTGACTTCAAGAGAGGCCCAGGGCCAATTCAGTCTAAGTATTACAGGCACACTTCCAGACAATTAGTGATTATGTTTAAGGACCATAACAGGAGAGCAACATAACAGGGCCAGTGAGTCCTCCCAATTGGTAAATTAATGAATGAATCAGTGTGTTCCCTTTCAGAATGCAGCTGTTAGGAGAGAACACCCAGATGCATCTTGCCTTGGGATAAGATCATTCATCCTCAGGTGCTCCTCAACCTCAGGCAGAAAATGGTGGCACAAGGCCTGCATTCCAAAAACGTTTGGAATGATGGAAAAAGAAATGGGTTTGACTGTTCTTCTTAAAGCCAAGTTTGAGTCAGAGACATTGTATAAGTATAGTTCTTAAAAGCAAAACTCATTTCTTGAATTACATATTTATTTAATAAAGGAGAATTTCTTTTGGATATTCTTGCAAAATTTCTTTCCCATACTTCAGTCTAGACATGTCTTACCTGATACAAATGAAGTCCCCATGAAGTAAAAGGATCTATATCTTTGGAGTTTTGCTGCTGTTCAGTCATTTCAATCATGCCCCATGCTTCCTGACCCCATTTGGTATTTTCTTGGAAAAAAATGCTGGAGTAGTTTACCATTTCCTTCTCCAGCTTAATTTTACAGATAAGAAATGGAAGCAAACAGGGTTAAGAGACTTGCCCAGGGTCTGAGGCTAGATTTGAACTCAGAAGATGAAATCTTTCTTCTACTCACTATGCCAATTTTGAGTTAGAATGGAATAAACAAATGACAGAAATTTGCTCCATTTTTGAAATTAGGGTTTTTAAATGTATACAACAAAACAGAAGAGTGTCTCCCCAAGGGGATGAATGAGATGGTGCACATGTAATGTTTATACATACAGCACAGCAGGAGTAAAGAAGGGTCCTTAAAGATTATCAAGGCCAACATCCTCATTTCCCAGATGAGGAAACGGAGGCCCAGAGCAGTGCAAAGACTTAGTCAAGGTATTTCAGGCAGCAGGAGCCACGGCAGACTTTATGTTTGGTTCCTCTGACTCCAAATCTGCCTACAAATCATTAGAGGTGAAGCTTCACCTGCTCAACATTCATAAGCCCCACCCCCCCTTTTCTTTCAAAAAGATGTCATTAAGAGACTAGTAAACTGCCTAGAAAAAAAGCTAATGAGGATCTAATCTAGATATTGGCTAGGTTTCACTGAATAGATCTTTTTCATTAAAATACAGATGGCAGCAGTATGTGGTCAGCTATTGATTACTCATTTCAAAAGGCATCATGTCTATTGAATTCCTGTAATCAAAGGTTGTTGAAATCCTCTTCAAAAGAACACTGTGACCCATATCTAGATCACTCCATTCAAATGAGATGTTCACACCCATTGTTAAGTTTAAATGCCACTTATGAATTATAGATGACTCCTTACTCTTAATAACATTCCTTTGTAACAAAATAGCCTATAAAGTAGCTTTGGAAAACATAATTACAGTTCATGTCATGTATCTCCTATATGCTACATCACGACACAGTCAGAAAATGACTTGTAAGTAAAAGATTTCTGCAAAAGAAAGAAGTAAACAAAATAAATACTCTTTCAATCTCTTCATAGGGAAATGCTCAAGAATGAATCATTCTAATTATGAATGTCTTATATGAGAAGTCTGAAAGGGCAACTGCAGAAGCCACATGACGACAAAAATTTGTAAACTATAAAGCCAGAAATATAATGTAGCATCCGAGAAAACATCTCTGGGCTGAAACTGAGTCAACTGCAATAGTTTAGGCTTTACTTTTTCTCTTCAAAACACATCTTTGTTCTAAATCTTATAGTATATGTGTGGTGAGAGAAAGATAGAGAAGAGAGAAGGGGGCAGGCGGAGAGCACTAAGACTATAAGCTGTAGAACAGTTGCCTTACTTCAATGCAAATCGACAACTGCTATGTATTTTTAGACCATTGGTTTGATTATTTTCAGAGGGAAGAAAATCCTTCATATAAGATAGGTTTTTACCTACTCTACAATTTACAAACTTAAAATTGTATCACTGTCTTTCACTCTCTCTCTCTGCTTCTCAAACACATGTACTATAGTTGTGTATATGGGTAGATAGATAGATATACACACATATACATATATATTTGTATGTATGTGTGCCTATATGGAAATATCTACATACATATGTAATACAAGTATGTATATACATATTTGCATGCCCATTTCCAATACATCTGAAATGCTGTATTGTAAGAGAATGACTTATTTAGATTGGACTTCCTTTCAAAAGGGAGACTATATATCTATGGATATAACTAAGTGTTCATGTTTCTATGAATATATGCAAACTCATGTATATGTGCACATGCACATACATATGCGCATATATATATGCATGTCAAGTTGGTTAAAATAATAGTCCTAATTGCTCAAAATGGATATTATTCCATTGGCTCCCTACTAAGACTCAACCTGTACTGAGTTCCCAGCCCATTCATTGAAATCAGAAGTCAAATACCACAGAAGTCCCTTTGTTAAATAAAATATGAATTATTAAGGTCATTAAATTTATGAGGGAGATGAAAGAATGTGACAAGAAAGAAACCAGTTGAACAAACAAGTCAATTCATGTTCTTTTGGGAGCCTACAAATTATAAATATGTTCCTAAATATAGAAAGTTGAAAAATGGAAAGAAATAATCCCTTTGCATTTAGCAAAGGTCCCAAGTTTTACTGATCAATAAAGTGAAGTTCACAGATTCAGACTGATGATGTGTTTGTCACAAGGTGTCCACCGAAAAGAAAAAAAATCACAGGTACTATTTGAAAAGATTTCGTTTTAAGTGCTACAGTGAAAAAAACTAACCAGCAGAAATTAAGCGAGATATTTGCCAATGTACTAAGTTGTCTCTTTCTGTGACAAAGCACTATGGTCAGGGCTCACCCAGTCTTTCCCTTACTTCCCATATAATACATATTCAATGTTCCCAAGGGTAATTATGCAGTCTGGATGGATAATGCACTTTAAAAATTCCAAACTGTAGTTATTCCTTTATAATAAAGAATCACAGGAATTTCTGAACAGATGGCATCTATGCCTGAGAATCCCCCTATATCTTCGAAGGAAAGAATAAAAAAGGAAGCTGTTCTGGAGAAATTATTAAAACAAAATGTCAAAATGAAATCTGCACCACTGAGGATTTTGGGTGTTCATCTGAGAAGCAAAAAGAGATAATACTTCCATACCCCAAGGAAATCATGAAATTAAAATAAAAAATGTGGGAGGAAAAGTAAAAATATTGGATGGAGAGTAATTTTAAAAAAGGTAAGACTATTAAAGCAACTCCTGGAATCTGTTTTTTTCTGCATTAATTATGTATGTTTCTCATTAAAATGGGTATGTGATCTTACCAGTGGGAACCTCAGACAACAGAGAGGACTCAAGAGAAAGTTTAAGAAGAACAAAGACTAGCCATGATCAATGAAAAATTATTTTAAAATTAAATTTGTGTGGATGTCTATGTGTGCATGCATCCTTGTGATGGAAGACTTGTCATGACCCTGTGAGTTTAAAGTTCTCAAGCCAAGGACTGTTAAGGATGTAAAAATTAAATTATGTAGAGGCACCTTGGTAGCACAACGAATAAGCACAATAAATAAGGCCTTGGAGTAAGGGGAACCTGAATTCAAATCCGGCCTCAGGCACTTGACACTTACTAGCTGTGTGATCCTGGACAAGTCACTTAACCCCAATTGCGTTGTCAATACATAAATACGTTGGATAGTGAGTTATAAATGTCAGTCTTATGACCCAAATCTCTGACTAAAATTAAGGACTACTGTGTTCTACATGGACATTAAAATAAAAGATGAGAGGTAGCTAAATCCTCCTACAATGCCTCATCACAGCATGGAAGTGACCCTGAGCTCATAAAGGCTGCAGCAATGAAGCATATGCTCCAGAACCTTCTATGAAATGGGAAAGGCTTCAGGTGTTTCTTACCTCTTGGCAGAAATGTACAGGGAATTGTAGAGTTCATACTGGAAGGGATGTTAGAGTTTACTGAATCCAAATCCCTCATTTTACAGATGAAGGAACCAAAGAATAGAAAGTGTAAGTGAATTCCCCAGGGCCCCAAGTTTAGTACTGCTCTAAGAAGGATGTGAGTTAGATGTTTGGGACTCCAGGTCCAATGTCTGATCCATTAAATAAGAAAATAACTCAGCTACTGTCAAAAACCATCAATAAACCTTGGGGAGGGACCACAGCATGTATCAGTGAGTGGAGAAGCTGCAGAAACAAAATCAGAAATACTTCAGTTATTGCAGTAAGAAGTATGGACCTGATTAGATTACAAATAAAAATACCAAAAGTTGTAAAATTGTATGATAAAGCAGCAATCACCAAAACTACTTGGCACTGCTAAGAAATAGAGAGGAATGTATGTGTAGAACCTATATAGAATTGCACACTAACTCAAGGAGGGAGTGGGAGGGGAGGGGGAGCGAGAGGAGGAAGGGAAAAAAGATCTAAGATACATGGAAGTAATTGTACAAAACTGAAAGCAAATACTTTAAAATAAATAAATCTTCAGTATTTTGGCCAATGAGAATGGACTCAAAGACAAAAAAAGTAAAATATAAAGGAAAAAAGACATAAATGATGTTGAGAAATTTAGTGACAGATGGATTTTCTAGCTCCAAAAAGGAGCAAGTTGCATTTGTATCCCTTTATCCTTGTGGCAGAGATCTCACAACTTTCTGGAGGGAGAGAAAGAGATTAAAAGACTAATTTCACTAACTAATGATAAAAAAAAATAAGCCAACATTAATATGAGTAGTTAAGCTAATTACTTAACTCTTAAGTTTAAAGTTGCAGGGAGTAGAAAAACCATTCAGCATTTGATTGCCTGAGAGTCTCGGAAAACTTTTACTGGATATGCTATGACTTATTAATGAAAAGAGAACAAGACATTCTGTTTCAGATTCTCCCATATCTTTGCTAAATAACAGCCACTTATTCAGTCAACAAAATTTTATTTGGCCCCTACTATGAGAAAGCAACATGCTAGAGATGGTGAGAGATGAAAACATATATAATATATAGCCTCTGCCCTCATATTAAATAATTTAGCTATATTAAGCTTGACTTGTTTTACATAAGAAAAGAATCTATTGATTAGCTTGCTAAAATGTAATCACTAAGTCAAACAAGAAAGAGCAAACAGATAACACAAAATCATAGCTTTTCTCTACATGCAGGCGTGGATTCTTCTACACTAGCTCGCTATTTCGACTATTTCCATAATAACATATCCTAGTCTTCAGTACTACTAACAGACTCAGATCAGAAACTTGCCATTTGCAACTCACCACCAAGTTCAGCTTCTAACCTCCACCAACCCTGACTTAGGACTCTCTGACTTAGGATTTGTCCATTTCTGTCCCTCTTTCTCTATCCTTGTCCTTGTCTCTGTGTCTCTCTCTGTTTCTGTTTCTCCATCTCAATCTCTATCTCTCCTTTTGTTTATTTCTCTTTGTCTTTCTCTTCTCTCTGTCTCTGTCCCCCTCTGTCTCTGACTTTCTGTCTCTCTGCCTCTGTTTCTTTCTCCCTATCTTTTTCTAATAGACTGTCTGTCTGCCTCAGTTTCTCTCTCTGTCTTTATCTTTGTCTCTCTGTCTCTGTTTCTCTATCTCTATCCCTATTTCTCTCTGGGAGGAGAGAGAGAGAGAGAGAGAGAGAGAGAGAGAGAGAGAGAGAGACAGAAAGACAGAGAGACAGAGAGAAAGAGAGAAGTAGGTGAAAACTATCTCACACAAAAGAAGGGTTCAAAATACAAGCTGCCTTTCATGGGAGCTAGAAAATCCACCTGCCACTAAATTCCCCAATATGATTAAGATTTTTTCTTGATTCTTTATTTTATTTTCTTTGAAAATGAAGCCACCATTCTCCATTTCCAAGGGTATGTTGAAGGTTTATTTTTCTTAAGTTTAGAACACTTTTGATGTTTTTATGTATAACACTTATTTGATTTTATTTTCATCTCCTTCACCTTTATCTGCCACTTGCCCTCTTCAATATGGATTTTCATAGGTTATGCTTTTTTTTTCTATTTCTCAATCTTTTCTCCTCAGCAAAACACTCCCCCCATCAGTCTTTCAATATGAGTTGATTTAAAACCTGCCTCCTCAGTGGTTGTACTCTTCTGCCTTCTGAAAGTTGTAAAGCACATACATGAATTAAACTATAAAATAATTTTTTATTGTCTGTGGCTAGTCTTTTTTCTGTAAGAGACCCAGAAACAGATCTATGAGCTGCTTCCTAAGTGTGCTCCACCTTTCACTTGGAACCATCAAGGGTTCACATCAGAAAGATCATTTATTTACCTTTCAGATGGGAACCGTATATATTTAATGTTCAAGAACAGTGGTATGAGATGCTACATAAACAACTTTACTCTATTTTCTAATGATCCTAGATGTACCACAACTTTGTTTTCCCCCATTTTCTTCATTTTCATTTCCTACGTTTTCTTCCCATGTCTTTACCACCTAGAGGCAGCTAGGTGGCACAGCAGATAGACTGCCAGAAGGTCTAAGTGGAGGGTCTAGAGTCAGGAAGACTCATCTTCTTGAATTTAAATCTGGCCTCAGACATTTAGTAGCCATATGACCCTGGGCAAGTCACTTAACGCTGTTTGCCTCGGTTTCCTTATGTGTAAAATTAACTGGAGAAGGAAATGACAAACCACTCCAGTATCTTCACCAAGAAAACCCTAAAAAGGGTCATGGAGAATTGGACACAATTTAAATAACTGAACATCTTCACCTCCAATTTGAATAACAAAAATGATTAGTGGCTCAGCTTCTATTTTGACATTATCATATTATCACATTGCTTTCCTCTTTTCTTCCATTGATATGGATTACACTTGGATTTATTGTATGCTTCAGTTTCTCTAGCATATTCTTTTTTTTTTTTTTTATCTTCAGTTTATGTGTCAATGCCATCATTGCCATATTGTCATCCGGATTTCTTTCAGACTGGTGAATAAGTACATCACTAACTCTTTTTCATCTTTAAGACTTGCTTCTGTTTTCATAGGATCATGGTTCTAGAACTGGAAGGTATTTCAGAGATCATCAAGTCCAACCCTCTTATTTCATGAGAAAACTGAGGTCTGAAATTAGGGTTATTTGTCCAAGATCACACAGTTAGTAAGCCTAAGAGGAAGAATTTGTATCTGGGTCTCCAGAGTCAGTGCCCTTACCATGTTGTTTCTCATAAGTCAGGTCTATATCTGCTAATGAGAGGGTCTATGAACTCTATATACAATGAAGGGATTCTTGGGCACCCTGTTCTCACCTATTTTTTCTCCTTATTTTCTCTCTTCATTTACTCTGTGAGTGTATAAATGTTAGTCATATTTACTACAATCTCACATTTCAGGAGTATACCTAACATACTGCTTCCTCATGTCTACAGATCCCTTGTGAGAGTAACATAGAAACTTATCGGTGGCATTGGGTGCACATTTGAAGAAAACAGAGCCCAGTGGGCTTTTGCGTATGATGCCTAAGGTAGGTGATATATTTAGGGTCATGTAATTGATTTAAGTACAAGATACCAAAGTGTCCATTGTTTGTTAATTACAAAAATTATTTGGTAGAATATATGCTTGCATATAATAATTTGATAGAATTTTTTACAAATAGGTATTTGGCAGAACAAAATGGTGTATTGAGGATACCTTACCAGAAAGATGACTTCTATGCATGTTTTCAGATCATTTGAAAGATTAAATAACAGAGAGAACTTTGGGTAGAAATCTCTTCATTGTTAATATCAAGTGAAATATAAACTAGGGATAGAGATGGGCATCTGTACTTTCACGAGAGATGTCCAAGAGTGGCCAAACTGAGGATGGATGTCAAATGTTGGTAGGTATCAAGCTCCAGAACACTGCACAATCCCCTAAATGTGATCCCACAGTCACTCAAAATTTTGACCTAAGAATCCACTCAGGAAAACTCAAGTAGATAATGCCTACTGTCCAGACTATGGTATGCAGCACAGATGCTTGCAGGTAAACCACGAGCGCAGCCTTGAGCTGAATACAAAGAAGAAAGCTAGATGCATGACATTAGGGAAATTGTGCCACGTTCTCAACAAATTCAAGTTTCTCCCTGAGTCAAGAATTCATCATTTTAATACTGACATTTTTTCTAGGCTATAAACCATGAAATATCACAGTGGCAAAGAGTTTTAATTGAAGGTCATACAAAGGACAATGAAAAGATACACATGAACATAAAAGAGTCACATAAAAATACTAATAATGAATTGCATTTAAGAAGCAGTGAAAAATACATCAAAGAAATATATAACCAAGTAAGGAAGTGAGGTAAACATACAGGGAAGGATGGGCAGTCTGAATGTTGGTGATCACTATGCAAGCAATATTAAGAGACCTTACAGAGGGTACCCAGTATATTCAGTAGGACAACTGAGAAGAAAATACTGGAAAATATGGGCATGATTCGCCCCAAGGGGAAAGGCCTAAATGGCTTGTTATCTGCACTGCAGGAAGGAGTATCCACATTGATGTGATCTGAGGTTTTAAAGTTTAAATAACATGTTCAGTGTACATAGTTGTGAAAGTTATCTCCTTCCATGCTCCTCTAATTTGTTTACAGTACGATTTTTTAAAATACAGGTCATGTACCTATTTAGGACTTTTCATAATATATGATGTGGGATATTGGTTTAAGTCTAATTTCTTCCACGCTGCTATCCAATTTTCCCAACAGTTTTTGTCTGATAGTAAGTTCTTAATCCTGTAATTAATGTCTATGGGTTTATTAAATGCCGTGATACTTTACTACTTTACTTTACTGTTGGTCTCTTCTCTACCTCTTTCATCTTGTACAGACCCCAACTGGTACTGACTCTTTTATTCTGGGGTCTTAATGGATCCTTACTGGATGTCACAGACTATGCAGGTCTCGGGCCTGTTACAAAGCTCCTATTACAAAGCCAGAATTGCCCAGCTGCTAAATTTATCTTGACTTCTGCGATGACTACAATAGGAGCATTTGTTTGGGGCATTTTGGAAGGTCTATTGGTGTTGGGGCTGCCAGGAGTTGGAGAGAGATAGGACCTGAATAGAGCCAGAGAGGCTAAGAAGAATGAAGATTAAGAAAAGGCCATCAGATTTGGCACTTATAGCTTCATTCTTCTTGACCTCCCTGCAGTATCCGACCCAGTTGGCTACCCCGTCTTTCTGGAAACTCTTTTCTCTCTAAGATTTTGTACTACTGCTCTCTTGGGTTTCCTCCCGCCCATCAACCTGCTCCTTCTCAATGGCCTTTTGAGTATTTTTACCCAAATTATTCTGCAAAGTGTGATCAAACAGCATGACCCTATTATTTGGTCCCATTTCTCTACATGATTGCTTTTCTTGTGTATTAATAAGGTGTAAGATTATTTTCTACACTTTTACTGTCTTCCCTTCCTTCATAAATCACTTACAGGAGTCTTTGTAAAGTATGTCCATCAATGTGTATATCTAGGATAGACAGTACACCTTTAATGATCCCAAGTTTCCCAAGAAATCAAAGATCTGTAGTTCTAAAACATAATTAAATATTAATACAATATTCTACTTGCATCACTATGTGGAACCAAAGCATGGAATATAAAGTCTCTGAAGAATTTTTAAAAAAGGAATATTACACCAAGGGCAACAAAGAAGAACATGATAGGTGTAGGCAGGCTGCAATAGTCAATGAGGAAATCCAAAAAATGAACAAAAACTACCCTAGAGAAACTATATGATGGGAAGAGAATAAGAGTTGGTCGCAGGAAAATTGTGAGAAACAAGTTGTATAGGCATAATGTTTCACTTTTCCTTAGCAATGTCAGGAGAAAAGGAAGCAAGCCTCCAAAACACTGGGTGGACATGTTGGGGTTTTTTTGTTATTTGTTTTCCAAGAAGACCAATGATATCACAAGGTGACTTGTGCGTGTAGCCCAGGATGCAGAGGATGATTTTGGTACCTTCAATATCTGACCAAGCTCTGAGTGTATCACAGCATCTGCTTCAGCCACCTTCTCAGCAACTGGAAAAAAATTGCTACCAGAAGAAGTTTTAACATGTTTGGGGTAGACATCCCCTTAACTCAACAATGGGCTTGAAGCCTGTCAGTTACCGTCAATCTGGTTTAGCCCATCTGCTGAGATGGCTTACCAGGGTGTGGCCACTGAGTGTTCTACAACTTCTCGGAACCATAGGTGAGAGTTGAGTGACAGGTAAACACCAACAGTGATAAGAAGGCCTGAAAAGGGGTCAACAGACCCTTACACCAGAGGTGCTAGTCCTCCTGATTACCCCATACACCCCACTTATAACAAATTTAAAGGAGGGCATGGACAAGACACCCACAGAAGAGACAAGTATAGGCTATTATCATCTGCATCGTTGGAAGGCACTTTCAGATCCAGGGAAAACAGATCTTCTTACATGTTTGAAATAACTGTGGGTCACCTCTAAACCTGTCCTATATATTCCAGTTGCAACTGAAATTCTTTTGTCATTACCTTTCTTATTGGATGAAGGCAAGTGGCATGTATCAAAAGGATTTTCCCTTTCTTATTTGTTTAAGTAGGCATATATTCACAAATCTCTTCACCTTTCAAAGTCATCTCTACAATTCTGCATTTTCTAACCCAGATCAAATATAACTTTCAAATGCAAAGTTCATTAAACAAATAGCTGGCCCCTAGAGAGCTCACTTCAGGTTTTGATAGAGGTAAAGAGCTTCCAGCTCAGTCCCTTTATTTGTCATACATTTCCCTCTTTGGTCTTGTTCATAGTTACAAAATCATATGAAGCCCTAGAAACTACACCTCTATCCTTCTGTACTCATGTGCTGCTTCTATTATATCTTCCCTCTTCAAGTTATGCTTTATTCATGTTGGTGTGATTTCATTTAGTCCCTCAAGGCTTCCTTTGACCTCCCTCTTCTCTTTTCCCTTTTGTGTTTCTGAATTTTTGTCCTTGTCCTTGATTCTTCCTTCTTTGAGAAGTTGCATTCCGTCAACAGTCTGCCAGTTCTTATTTTCTTTGGTCTTTTGTGTCATTAATTTCTCAAATACTCTTGCTGCCTCTTTCCATTCTTTCCCTCCTCCAAGAACCTTAAAGCTGTCTCCTAAATAAGAGCTCCTCTTTCTCTTTTCTCCCTGTTTTCCTGATGTGCCTCTTCTTCATTCTTAGATATTTCATGTATTTTCTTTCTTTTCCCCCTCCCACTAAAACATGAATTCATCCTCTTTATTTTCTCCAACTCTTCGTAAAGACCTCTCTTGATTCCTACTTTCCTTGCAGTCTCAAGTAAATCACTCGCATTCATTTGGACACACATTACAAGCTCAAGATTTTGTCTTCCCCTTTCATTCCAGGTCTCCAATGTTGACCCACTTCTTTTCTCTTGAGGTTTTTGAACATTTTATCCAGGATTCCCTCTCTCATCACAGAGGTCGCATACAATTCATTTTTAATGGAAAACACTTTGGTGTCCTTGATCACCACTCCTCAAACACTTTTCATGAATGGACTGCACATTGTGTTCAGATGATTCTTCAGGTCACCTCTGTGATGTGTGTGCTGTCTCAATGCCCATTGTAACCTTTCCTCATGCTTAAAGGAAAAAAAAAAACATCTGGCAGGTAGTTAAACCAGCATTCCCTTACTACAGTTTTATTTCTTGCTTGTATTCCTATGCCTAGACCCCAAATCATATCAAAATACCTTTTTCACCAAGTCACATACAGCATTTCCTTTGTCTGCTATTTAATTCCTAAAGAGAATGAGCAAAGGCTTTGAGCCTGCCTGTGGGATACACGTAAAGTTCTCCCATCACTTGCTGCCCTTGGGACCTTTGATCTTCTCGCATGAAGTGTTCTTTCCTTCCTCAAAAGGCCTGAATCCCTTTATCTGAATCCCTCCTTTGCCTCCATCAGAGTCTACTTTGACTTAAACTTGTTTCTGTATATGTTGAATCTCCCTTCCCTCCCTATACTCCTCTTACCAGGATAAATTTTTGTAATTGTGTTCATATAATCCCTGGGTTTGTTTTGGCAGGTAAACTCCTAAGTATTTTATAGTGTCTACCCTAGCTTTAAATGGGATTTCTCTTTCTATCTCTTGGTGTTGGACTTTGTTGCTAATATATAGGAATGCAGAAGATTTGTGTGGGTTTCTTTTGTAACCTGCAACTTTGCCAAAGTGGTTATTATTTCAAGTAGTTTTTTACTTGAATCTCCGGGATTCTCTAAGTATATCATCATATCATCTGCAAAGAGTGATAACTTAGTTTCTTCTTTGGCTATTTTTATTCCTTCAATTTCTTTATCTTGTCTAATTGCAACAGCTAACATTTCTAGTACCATATTGAATAATAGTGGTGATAATGGACATCCTTGTTTCACCCCTGATCTTATTGGAAATGCATCTAGTTTATCCCCATTGCATATAATGCTTGCTGAAGGTTTTAGGTAGATACTGTTTATTATTTTATGGAAAGTTTCCTTTATTCCTATGTTCTCCAGTGTTTTTAATAGGAATGGGTGTTGAATATTGTTGAAAGCTTTTTCTGCATCTATTGAGATAATCATGTGGTTTTTGTTAGTTTTGTTGTTGATATGATCAATAATGCTAATAGTTTTTCTAATATTGAACCAGCCCTGCATTCCTGGTATGAATCCTACCTGATCATAATGTATTATTTTTGTGATAAGATGCTGTATTCATTTTTGCTAAAATCTTGTTTAAAATTTTTGCATCTATATTCATTAGAGAAATTGGTCTATAATTTTCTTTCTCTATTTTGTCTCTTCCTGGTTTGGGTATCAAAACCATATTTGTATCATAGAAAGAATTTGGGAGGACTCCTTCTTCCCCAATTTTCAAAAATACTCTATATAGTATTGGAATTAACTGTTCTTTAAAGGTTTTATAGAATTCACTTGTGAATCCATCTGGTCCTGGAGATTTTTTCCTAGGGAGTTCATTGATGACTTGTTCAATTTCTTTTTCTGAGATGGGGTTGTTTAAGTATTCAACTTCCTCTTCTGTTAATCTGGGCAATTTTTATTTTTTAAAATATTCATCCATCTCATTTAGATTATCGAATTTGTGGGCATAAAGTAGGGCAAAGTAATTTCTAATTATTGTTTTAATTTCCTCCTCATTGGAGGTGAGTTCACCCCTTTCCTTTTTAATATTAGTAATTTGATTTTCTTCTTTCTTTTTTTAAATCAAATTGACCAAAGGTTTATCAATTTTATTAGTTTTTTCATAAAACCAACTATTGGTTTTATTTATTGATTCAATAGTTTTCTTAATTTCAATTTTATTAATCTCTCCTTTGGTTTTCAGTATTTCTAATTTGGTATTTTCTTGGGGATTTTCAATTTGTTCTTTTGCTAGCTTTTTCAGCTGCATGCCCAAGTCATTGATCTCCTCTTTCTCTTTTTTATTTATGTAGGCATTCAAAGATATAAAACTTCCCCTAAGAACTGCTTTTGCAGTATCCCATAAGATTTGGTAGGTTGTCTCATTATTGTCATTCTCTTGAATGAAGTTCTTGATTGTTTCTATGATTTCTTCTTTAACCCACTCCTTCTTTCAGATTAGATTATTTAGTTTCCAATTGATTTTTGGTTTATCTTTCTGTGGCCTTTTATTACATGTAATTTTTATTGCATTATGATCTGAGAAGGATGCATTGATTTTCTCTGCCTTTCTGCACTGGATTGTGAGATTTTTATGTCCTAGTACATGGTCAATTTTTGTAAATGTTCCATGTACCACTGAGAAAAAGGTATATTCCTTTCTATTCCCATTCAATTTTCTCCAAAGATCTATCATATCTACCTTATCTAGCATTTTATTTACTTCCTTAACATCTTTCTTGTTTATTTTGAGGTTAGATTTATCAAGTTCAGAAAGAGGGAGGCTGAGGTCCCCCACTAGTATAGTTTTGCTGTCAATTTCTTCCTTCAACTCCTCCAACCTCTCTTCTAAGAATCTGGATGCTATACCACTTGGAGCATACATATTTTGTAATGATTATTGCTTCATTGTCTATGGTGCCTTGTAGCAGGATATAGTTTCCATCCTTATCCCTTTTGATTAGATCTATTTCTGCTTTTTTTTTGTCTGAGATTAGGATTTCTACTCCTGCCTTTCTTACATCAACTGAAGCACAATATACTCTGCTCCATCCTTTAACCCTTATCCTATGTGTATCCCCCCATTTCAAATGTGTTTCTTGTAAGCAGCATATTGTTGGATTATGGCTTTTAATCCATTCTGCTATCTTTCTCCATTTTATGGGAGAATTCATTCCATTCACAATCACAGTTATGATTACAATCTGTGTATTTCCCTCCATCCTCTTTCCCACCATTTGTGCTTTTAGCTCTCCTGTCTCCCTTCCCCTCCTCAATAGTATTCACTTTTCACCACCTCCTCCTGCTGCCTTCCCTTCCTTCTTTTAGCCCCCCTCCCTTTTACTCCCCTTTACTCTTATTGCTTCTTCCCTCCCTTTTAGCCTCCCTCCCCTTTCTTCCCCCTTCCTCTCGTACTGCCTATAGAGCTAGTTAGGATTATCTACTTAGGTTTATTGTTCCATCCTTTAAACAAATCCAATGAGAGTACCTCTCACACAATGCTCATCTCCCTCCCCTCTTTCCCTCTACTATGATTTTGTACTTCTTCTTGTGATGTAATTTGCCATTTTCTCCTTCCTCCTTTTCACACCTCCTATTGCAATCCCTTCTCATACTTAAATCATATTTTTATCATGATATCATTTACTTTATAACCGTTCCCCCTATGCATATCCCTTTTATATTTCTTTATAGCTGCACAATTCTCAAGATTAACAGGTATCATCTTCCCTTATAGGGAAGTAAACAGTTTGCCCTAATTGAGTAACAAGTTGTCCCCCCCCTCCCCGTTTACCTTTTTATGATTCTCCTGAGACCTGCCTTTGAAAATCGAATTGTCTATTAAGTTCTGGTGTTTTGGTCAGGAAACTCTGGAAATCCCTTACTTTGTTGAATGACTTTCTCCTTGCCTGGAATGTTATGCTGAACTTTGCTGGGTAGTTGATCCTTGGTTGTAGTCCCAACTCCTTTGCCTTATGGAATATTGGGTTCCAATTCTTTTGATCTTTCAATGTAGAAGCTGCAAGGTCCTGTGTAATCCTGACTGTAGCTTCTTGATATTTAAATTGTTTCTTTCTGGCTGCTTGTAATATTTTCTCCTTCACTTGATAGCTCTGGAATTTGGAGACTATATTTCTTGGGGTTTTGAGTTTGGGATCTCTTTCAGGAGGGGAATGGTGGATTCTTTTGATGACTATTTTGCCCTCTGAATCTAGGACTTCTGGGCAGTTTTCCTTGATGATTTCCTGGAAGATATTGTCCAGGCTCTTTTCTCCATCCTGGGTTTCTGGCAGGCCAATAATTCTTAAGTTTTCTCTTCTGGATCTATTTTCCAGGTCAGTTGTTTTTCCAATTAGATATTTTACATTTTCTTCTATCTTTTTATTCTTTAGATTTTGTTTGACTGATTCTTGCTGTCTCATTGAGTCATTACTTTCTACTTGCCCAATTCTAATCTTTATCAAATTGTTTTCTTCCGTTAACTTTTGCATCTCCTTATCCATCTGCCCAATATTTCCTTTTAAGGAGCTATTTTCTCCAGTTAATTTTTGAACTTCCTTTTCCATTTGTTCAATTTTCCTTTTCAAAGAGATGTTCTCATCAGTGAATTCTTTCTTAATAATTTTAAGATCATTGGCCAGTTTATCTTCTATTTCCTTCTTCAGCTGTTCCAGGAGAGCTGCTTATGCTTGTGAGCAGTTCATAGTCCCATGTGAAGTTTCAGATGGAAGTACAGTCTCAGCTCTGACCTCTTTGATGTTTGTGTTTTGGTCCTTATCCCCATAGAAGGATTCTATGGTTCTTTCAGCCCTCTGCTTTTTCCTGTTCATGATGTTGATTGAGTGTTGTGGCTTCTGGTTCTTTCAGTCAGAAGCTAGAGAACTTTTTGCTGAGCTGATGTGTGAAAAAGCTAAAAGCAGGTTTTTGTTTTGTGTTTCCCTGATCAGCCCTGGGTTTGGCTAGTTAAGTGTGGAGGAGGAGTGGTATGGTCACAGGAGATCTCCTCAGCTGAACTGAGGCAAAGGCAAGCTCAGGGGCTGGTAATCCCAGCTGCCCTGTTGTCTCTCTGATTCCCCTGGACAGCCAAGGCATACCTAGATGCTAATGCGTGTTCCCATCCCTCCTGGGGCTCCTCTCCTGGTGCTGAGGCTTGCCTGGGTCCTAGTGTGAGTTTTCTCTTTCCTGGGTCCTCTGTCTTTCCAGTTTGCCTCTGCCACCATAGGAGGAATCCCCCTTAGCTATTTTCCTCATCTCAGGTGTTATGAGAGTATTGGCCTCCTTCTGCTATTCCTGCTGATCTAGGATTTTTCTGGGGAGATATTTTATGGTTCTTCCATGGTCCTCAAGGGGGGAGGAGAGAGCATTTATTGATCACTCTGCCATCCTGGCTCCCGGAAGTTCAAGTAGGTGACTTACCGAAGTTTGATCTTGGGGCTGAAGGTCTCAGGAGCTGCTGCGCTGATATCTGGTGCTCAGAGGCTCTCACTGACTCAGTTCAGCTTGTCTCCTGCCCTCAGTGCTGCTCCTCTGGTTCCACCCGCCACTCAGGTTTCTCAGGTCCCTTCTAGTCTGCTGCACTGGCCACGCTGTGCTGTGCACTGTGGGCTCACCCTGCGGAACAGATCTTTCTCGTGGACCTTCCAGTCCAACCTGAGCTCTGATCTGTCACAGTCTGTCTCCCACTGGATTCCACACCTCCAAAATTTGGTCACATTCTCCCTTTCAGAGGTACCTGAAGGAGTTTGTCCGAGAGCTTAGGTGAGTCATTGCTCTCACTCCGCCATCTTGGCTTTGCCCGACCCAGGATAAATTTTTGAAGAAAGATATTAGACTGTTTTTTCTCTTTGTATCTCTAATACTTAGAGTAGTACTTGGACAGGGCAAGCACATAAATATTTGTTGAATTAATACAAAGTCTGTGTTGAATCCAACCTGTATGATGACATGAAATTCACATCAAACTCCTTTTTTCCTACTATTTGAATGTATCTAGCCTTAGTCATAATTGAATTAATAATAATGACAGCTAAATGATACAGGGAAACCAAATGGCACAACAGATAGAAAAGCGGACAGTAAGACCTGAGTTCAAATCCTGCTTCAGATACATGCTAGCTTTGTGACTCTGGTCAAGTCCCTTATCCTTTCTCATCCTCAATTTCCTCATCTATAAAATGGGGATGATAATAGCATTTACTTCACAGGGTTGTTTGGAAGACCAAATGAAATGAAATATGTAAAATTCTACCCTAACTTGTTCTATAAATACTAGCTATTATTATTAACTAGCTCTTCCTTGGCAGATTTGATATGGTGAGGGAGAGCATTCGATTTGGAGCCAGGACACAGGATTTTAAGTCCTAGCTCTGTTACCTGTGAGTTGTGTGTCCATAGGTAAATCACATTACCTCAGTGGAACTCTTCATCTGTAAAATGAGGATAAGAGACTTATACTACCTACATTGCAGGACTGTTGTCTGAAATGTGAATCAGTGAGCCTTGAAATGTTATAGAAATAGATCCTCATAACAAAATAGTGTCTTAAATGGAGAATAAAGACTTCCTGATTTCCTCCTCCCCTACTAGAAGCTATCTATTTTCATTTTTCCTTTTGTGCACCCCCACACCCAGTCTTTAAAGAACAAAACTTAACAATATCTTCTTTTTTTCCCCTTTCCTCCTTTTGTCTGGTTTGTTTTCCTTTTGTTCCTTCTTTCCTGTCCTAAACCTTCAGTGGGGTTTCCCCACTGTGTTCCTTCCTTTTTTAGATGTTCCTTTTATAAATAAATGCTGACACAGCAGCCCAGTGACTGGAACCAAGGAACAACCTACCCATCCCACACACACACACACACACACACACACACACACACACACACACACACACACAAGAAAGAAAGAAGAAAAACAGTTTCAACATATCCAAATAATCTCAGTTTTAGTTCTACCATTGCTCTATTGGTTTTTATTCCTCCACTGGGTGCTGCATGATTGGAGCTCATACCATGTCTTAGGCCTGTTTGCTCCTCTTCTTAACTTAACCATATTGACCTTGTCCCTCATTCCTGGCTAAAGCTCTTTTATGTTTTTTTTATATTTTATGTTCTTTTATATTTATGATAACCCTGAGTAAGAGAGGTATTTACATCTCCATTTGATAGATGAAAAAGAAGTAAATTATATAAAAAACCAACTCATTTGAAGCAGTTAATAGAGCAAGTTTCTTTAGCTTCTAGTTCAGTCAAAAAAATTTATGATCACTTTCCCTTCTGTAATCAAATTAGTGCCAATAATGTTTTAGTCATTAACTTCTTCAAAAAGAATTGTTACTATAGACATTCAAACATCTCTTGTTGAATTCTTTTGAGCTATAGGGATATGATTAATCAAAAGCATTGAGTAAATAAATATCTTAGGTAGTAGGAGAGAAACAGTTGTTGGTTTGATAGGATCATATATTTTGATGTTGAAAGGGCTTCTATTTTATTGAGAAAGTTTGTTCTTCTACCTCCTTCTAAAATGTGGAGAACTCAGTGTAGGAATAATCTTCCCCCCCAAAATCAACAACTAGTCTGAACCTTTATGTCTTAGTTGTTTGGAGCACTGAGAAGCTAAGTTACCAGCCCAAAGTCACAATTTAGAATGCATCCAAAGCAAGTCTTACACACATCTTCCTGGTTCCAAGACCCATCTTCTCTACTAAGACAATGAGAAAACTAAGGCATGGAGATGTTTATGTGCCAATGTCATGCTGATCATTCCTTTCCACAAATATTTATACAATATCTACTATGTTCAAAGAGTTATGATAGACTCTGGGGATACAAAGACAGAAATAAAATATATGCATTATATGTTTCTTCAATTAAGTAGAAGAATAACAAAGATAATTTTTATTTTGTTACTAGAAGCATTTATAGGAGAATAAAATTTTTGCTACTATAAGAAAAAAGGTTGGTAACAGTTCAGTCAGGATCAAGTTCTATGACTCAAAATCCAAGTGTTTTTCTTTTCTTTGAATATTCAAGATTTTATTTTATTTTATCAATCAGTAAGAATTTATTTTCCTTTTCTTCCACCCTTTGTACAAAACAAAGAAGAAAAATCAATCATTCTTCATAAATATTTATGGTCAAGCAAATCAAGTTCCCATATTGGCCATGGTCAACGTCTATCCACATCTTGACAGCAAGATGATGGAATCAGGATGCTTTTTTGGATATGTCCTTAGAACTGGGCGTAGACATGCAAGTGAAATGCAGAATACAGGCATTGGATACCAAAACTTTATCAGGACAATCAAGGTAACTAATGTCCTCAATGAAAGGACTTAGATATTGTTGATAGGGTCATAAATTCTTCAGGTAAATGTTTAACTCTGCTTGCCTTTTTTGTTTATATATACAACTTTGACTTAGCTGAAGATATAGAAAAATACTTATATAAAGGAGAATCAATTAACTTTTTTTAATCATACAATGCACTGTTATATTTACAGGTGGAACAGTTCTAGCAAAGACACATTATGACACTGTCCCTGAGTATGTAAACACATTTATTTTAATCAAAACACACGTTGTGATTTATAAACATTCCCCAGACTAAAGACTAGTTGATTATTATCAAGCAAGAGATTCTTGCTGTTTACTCTGACAGAATTAAAGGCAGTTTGGAACAAAGGAAAGCACAGTGGAGTTTAAAATCAGATGACTTCAATTTTAATTCTGGCTCTGCTACTGTCATCTGTGCGACCCTGGGCAAGTCAGTCATCTTTTCTGGACTTATTTCCTCATCCATTACAAAAATAGAGTTTGGGCTAGGAGACCTTGGAGGTCCCTTGTAGTTCTAAATCTGCAATCCTATGATTGCATATTCTTTAAAATACATAAAAAAGCAAAAGAAAATAATTTGTACTTGGTTGGGGTGTTTTTTCAAATATTGCAAACCCATTCTAAAATAACATACAACTCTAAAATAATAACTCATATTTCTATAGTCCATAAAAGTTTACAATGTGCTTTCCACACAACATACCAATATTACACCTTTCACCCCTTCATGAGCACTATGGTCTGGTCAAAATGTCTTTCCCCCTGTTTCTTAAAGCTAACATTTCATCTTCTACCTCTATGCACAGAAAACTCTCCTTCCTTATCCCCATCTCTCAGAATCCATAGTTTCCATCAAGGCTCAGTTCAAGTTCCACTTTCCCCATGAAGACTTTCCCTTATCTCCCACCTTAGTGCTCATCTTCTTGAGTAAACTTATATTTAATTTTATATATATATATATATACCTCTGAACACACCTTTTCCCTTTTACAGTCTTTTCATGTCCCCAGTGCCTATCACAAAGCCTGTCACACAGCAGGAGTTTAAAAAATGCTCGTTGATGAGCTGATTGACTTAGGTACGCGGTGCAAGTGCCATTACCTCTAATTTGCAGGTGATAATCTCAGGAGAGGACAGCCACTTCATTGTCTTACAGCTATTGATTGTTGGTTTGGGATCCTGATACAGTTCGTTTGGCTCCAATCATGGTTATTCTTTTCATGACGATGCTATTTCCTATTTTCTGGCTGGCACAGTTATGCTGCTGTGCCTAGACTCTTGTGAGTCTGTAGGTGGGAGACAATTGAAGGCAGGATGGAGGGATAATAGAGACAGACTGGGGGGCAGGGGGGGGTCCAATGATGCCAGCTGGATCCAAGATATGATACCAACTGAGAAAAAAGTCAAACTCCACGTGGAAACAGAAATCCCCACTGAAGCCCCTTAGGAAAAACAAGTCAAAAGTTAGAATTTCTTTCTACTTATGTCTTCTCTATGATTTCAATTGATTTCTTGTGAAGATAGGTGGATATTTAAGAAGATATTATTTTGTATTAGTCTAATAGTTATTGAAGTTGATGACCTCATTGGTAAGTGTTTTGTTGTGACTGTAATGTGTTTGTGCTTCCCATGTTGGACACAAATGCCCAACTAGGCTGTCTACATGCAGCTCACAGAAGCCATCAGTACATATCTCTTGAATGTTGGTCTTTCCTCTCTGAGAGATTTCAATTCTGGACTTGAAGAGAGCAGAAGGCACACAAGGCTAACCACTACATTGTCCAGTCTTTGAGTGAGGGGTACTCCATTAGAATCTGCCTTGCTTAAATATTGCTGGTGTAGGAGTACATAGGTTCAGAATAAAGCTACTTTTCTGGACATTATCTTTAAAAAAGTGATGATTGCTCAAAGGTTATGCTTACAAGGTTGATTCCTTCCCACCAAAGACAAGTTACACAAAAGACAATTATAAATAGTGGATAGGGAGGAAATCCGAGCAAATAGAAATCAAAAGGAAATGTATGTGTGCGTGCATATGTGATATATGTATGTGTATGTGTGTGCATGTG
The DNA here is from genome assembly GCA_023548195.1 of Bettongia penicillata ogilbyi. Lineage (NCBI taxonomy): Eukaryota > Metazoa > Chordata > Mammalia > Diprotodontia > Potoroidae > Bettongia > Bettongia penicillata. The sequence goes on from JAJHZJ010001000.1 coordinate 318,685, forward strand.
TATATCTGCATGTATATGTGTGTATGCATAATGTATATGTCCACAAATATGTATGTATGCATAGATCTTTATATACACACATGCATGTGCATATGTGATTCGAATATTACTAGATAGCATTAGACTATATACCAGAAAATATACAAGAGTGCATGAGCTAATTAGACAGGAACAAGATGAGATCTCAGCTCAACTGAGAGAGAGAGGCCCCAGTCTCACCCAAAGGAAAATTTCCTGATGTCTGTAGGGAATCAAACTGGAACTCATGGATTCATTAAATAACCAGTTTCCTCTACGTTTCTACAATGTCCAATGTCTCTGTGTGATGTGTGTGTGTGTGTGTGTGGAGTCCATTTTAAGGGGATTTTGGAACCCCAGACGTCTTCTCTCGAAGGAGATTGAAAGACATCTCCTTTTCTCCAAAGCTCTCACACTCTTCCCCTTTCATTTCCCACCAGCTGCGCTCCTTGGATTGGACTCCACCATGCCCCAGCACTGGGCATCTTTTCTCTCTCACCCTTTTCAGCTTATGGGTATGTGTTATCTTCTCTCTGTAAGTCCCTTGAGGCCACTTATTTTCCATTTTCTTATCTGCATTCCTGAGGCTTGGTAGAGTATGTGGCACAAAGCAGGCACTTAATGAACGTTTACTGATTGACTCATGAAATCATGAAGCAATGCAAGCACTTCTTCAGCACCTAATACATGCACTATTGCACTGTAGGGACTGGGGATACCAAAACAAAACAGAAGAGAGTTCCTGCCCTCTAGGAGATTATGTTCTATTTTCCTCAAGCATTATGATACATGTTCATGTTTTACAAAATTTTAGATTAATTTCTTTTACCTCAAATATGGGACCAAAAGAATAATATAGATGTCCTTCATTATATTTAATTGTACTGATACAAAAAAGCAAGTGAATGAATTCCCCAGGTTTTGTTTTTAATTTTCTTTTGTTTCTGTTTTAAATGAATGGTAAGGAGTGCTGACACAGTATGATTAGGGAGCATCGTTCATTTTTTTACATCACACCACCATGTATAGGAAATATTGAGCATATGAAAGTGGGCAGAGATGTAGCCAGTAAAGGCTAAACTCATTATGTATTTGGAAAATAGCAACACTAGAAAGCGGCAAGAAATCAAAGTCCCTGTGGATGCTGGATGCTGATCAGACGTTACATTCTGGGTTAGATAGTTCTAGGTCTGTGTAAATAAGACATTTGCTTCTTATGGTAAGAACTAGTCAATGAAACTCTAAAGCTCTCGAAGAAAAAATGTTTCTTGTAGTATTAAGAGAGGACAAGAATTTCTCCAAGGCAGGGAGGGAGTCATTTCTACCTTCTGACAGGCTTCCAGATATAGCCAAAAATAAAGTGTCAATAAACTGAAATTTACACATACCCTTACTAGTTTTTTAGCAAAGCTACAGGAAAGAATATCAGACAAAGAAGTATTTGTGAATAATTCTATTGTGAAGACAAATTCCATAGACCAACAAAAAAGGAATATGAATTTTTCATCTCAAATCTTCTTTATTAAAAATTACCAAACTGATTAAATTCCTTTAAGTCATTGACTAAAGAAATGGGGAGGCAAAGAAAGATAAGGAAAAGGAGTCACACAAAAGGATGAGCCTGTTCTTATAGGATCAGAAGCCATTTATTCTAACGTCCTTGATTTTACAGATGAAGAAATCAAGTCCCAGAGAGTTCAAATGATTTGCCAGATTTCCTAGGAGTAGGATTGGTACCCAGGTCCCCAGGTCCTCCAGAACCAGTGTCATTACTAAGTATGTACTATGCTGCCTCCTTTTCACAAATATTATTTATTTATGAGCTAAAGAAAATAAGAAGGGAGGAGGTTTGGAGGACAAGAATTGACAGCACTACACAAATTTGGCTTATAGGTCCTTCCCTTTGGTGCAAATACTGCTCTCCTCTCCCCTCTTTGTGCACAAAAGCAATGGAGGTACCTGGCAGGGCTGATCTCTAGGACTAGAACTCTGATGATGCTGTAGTTCTGGCCTGTTGCTTAAGGAAACAAAGCTGTGATGCCTGGAGCAGGAACTCAGCAGGCAGATGCGAGCCACTGAGAGAAACTCACCCCCTCCGGACATTTACTGTTCTTTTGGTATCCTGGGCACAACAGATTCACAACACTCTGAGCCTCTTTATCAGCAAACACAAGGAACAGCAAGACATAGTCACGTCTAACTTCCAGCTGTGAATGGCCTTATTATCTGAGGAGGAAGGATGAATTCCTAGGACCAAAGAATGAGATTTCAGGTTATCAGTTCTTGGCTGAGTAAAAATAAATGAGGCAGTCCTCTGTTTGGTGTGTCTTATTTATCTATGGTAGCACCAATGATGTCATTCAATAGGGACTATGGTGATAAAGCAAGCCCCTGTCCCCAAAGGTTTACTATCTGAAAGATAAAATAAGTTTCTACCAAAGGAAATCATGTCTGACTAATCTACTAACATTTTTGCTCTTGTTTCTTTGGGTGAGAAAATAATCATGCAGATAAGGAAGGTCCAATGTAGTTTTGTTTTGTTTTGGTTTTTTTGAGTTTGTCAGGGTTCTACAACAAAGTGTGTTTTGTTTTGTTTCATTTTGCTTTGTTCTTAAATTGAGGCAGTGCAGGATTAAGACCCTGTTTTGTCACAGATAAGAAATTGGTTTAGAGAGAACAAAAAGTACAGTAAGAATAAATGATCTTTATGCCCAAATATGTAAGTGGCTTTTTACTTGACATTTTTATAAATGATTTGGAAGATGTAGATTTCACTACACAGTCTCTTGTGTCAGTGGTTTCAGTTCCATAGAGTTAAGGAGATATGGGCAGCAGCTATAAGCAAACAGGCATTCAAAAGATATTCCCATCATGCAATTCCAGGTAATAGGGGTGTTTGGAGTGGAGAGAGAGAATAGTCCCAGCAGTAATCCCTCAAGCAGCAGCCAGGGCCCTTTTCACTCACTGATACTTCCATGGAGAGCAATTAGCACAGCAACTGAAAAGGCCAGGGCAGAGATGCCTGGGGCACTGGTGATCTGTGGTTGACCTAGACACATGTCTTGGATTTCTTGTGGGGACCAGAGTGTGAAATATGTGAATTACAGGCATGAAGCTTGAGTAGGGCTGTAAAACTCTTGAAATCATGTTGTCCACTGTTATCTCAGCTTGTGAGTTTGTATGTCTCCTTATACCAGGCTGGGGCCCATTGAGGCTCCTCATGTCTATGCATAGCAGTTGTCTAGAACACTCTGAGAAGAATCTCTGGTCTGTAATGGGAAGAGGGATGAAACTGGGGATGCATACTGGGCTTGTCATATCCCGAAGGAGATAGGCACTGATGAAATCCAGCTCCAGATTCTGCTATAATCTATGTGTCTGAGAGGGTCCCTCTCCACTCTCTTTGCTTCCACTATTCAGAAATAATGCACAAGAGAAAAATAAAACCTTTTTACCTAGCCTTCCAGGTAGTCAAATAACAATCCAACGGGTATAAAAAATGGAGATCAATCTTACAAGATCTTATAAAAGTATGGAAAGGTGACAGACTTACAAGATTTAGAATCCTAGTGATCAATCAATCTAACCTACAAACCATGGTGTTCATTTGTTTTTAAATATGGAATTAGACTACAAGATTTCTTGTAGCTTCTAGTCCACAAAAACTCTCCACATCAAGTCTAAATACAGATTAGAGATCTATTATGTGCAGGATCTCGTCTAGTTTCCTATACTTGGGGATCCCTTGAAGAGTGTATGTTTGAATTGAATTGGATTACTAATGACAAAAAGGCACCTCTGTGCTTTGGGTAGGAATTTGTCCTACAAGAATTACAAAAGATGATGCAGCCTAATATTTTCTCTGTTTAAATAATTTGGAGATCTTGGAGCTTAAAAGAATTCCCAAGGTGACTGAATCCAACTTCGTAATTTTATAGATAAGGTAACCAAGGCCCAGAAAGATTAAATAACTTGTCTATATTCACATAGCCAGTGAGTGGTAAGGACTGGGTCCACAATCCAGGTCTTCTGACCACCAGGAATATGTCCTCCCCCCAATGCTATTTATAATATGATAATGTTCTCCAGTTATCTTATTATAATGGCTGATTCCTTTGAACTGGGAATAAATGCATTTTCCCCTGAATTTCCTAATTTCCTAATTCTCAGGAATATTCTAAGGTTGTTTGGGTTTCTTTTTTTAAATGTCCTTATACTCACCTTTTTTTTTGTCTATGTATGTACTTAAGTAGCTCGCTTTATGACCTTGATGGAGACTTTAAATAGAAAGTAAAATATGCACAAGGATATTAGCACCATTATTTTATACTAACTACCTAATGTAGGAATTTTAGATTTTACAAATACTTTTTGGTTATCAATTAGTTGTATTTCACAACTTCAAGAGACAGATCAAAATGAGAATAAAAAAATAATGATGCAAAGGTATCATTATTATCATTTTATTATATTATTATATTATACATATTATTATTATCAAAACAGCTGTCCCAAAGTTGTATGATGAATTCTTCATAAAACAGGTTCTGGAATTAAACTTACTGTCCCTTAGATACATCTTTAAGTCAGTGAAAACACTGACCACAATGCAAAGTTATCCTTGATTTTTACTTGCTCTGAATTTTCTTTTTTGAGTCTATATATGGATAATTTCTCTTTTGGTAATTGACACTTGGTGCTTTTCACAGATTTCCAAAAGTATAAGGACCAATATTTCCTAAACTGTTAAAGTATAATTAATTACTCAAATAATTCCTACCATATTTCCAGATCTTCTAGTATTTAATGATAGCACACAGAATCATCACATTTGGGCAAAAGTATCCTGTGCACCAAAGAATAATAGTTTTCCCATGTTGAATACCAAGCAGCCCAATTTTCCTTTTCAAATTACAAATGAACATTAAAGTTCAAATTAAAGACTAACTACACTGATTTTCTCGACATAACTCCTAGTGGAAGCGCTATCCTTTACAATTAGATAAAGTCCAAGAGTTCATGAGATCAAAGGATATCAGAGATGGAAAGGACCTTAGAAGTTATCTTGTAAAGCTCTCTGAATTTCGTGGATGAAGAAATGGACTCAGAGAAATAAAGAGACTTTCCTAAGTATACAGGCATGTGTTGGAATCAGGACTTGAACTCATTTACTCTGACTCCAAGATCACCACATTGCCCACTATTATCAGTGGTTTCCAGGCTTTTCAAATATGATCCCCCTTTTAGCAACAATAAATTTCATGGGCCCTCTTATAAAACTAATCATGTTATTAGTGGTCATTGATTGACAAAATACATAATCACAAAAGGTACCATAAGCATATTCATTATTGCATTCAGCAAGCACTTATTAAATGCCTGTTTTATAAAAAACACTGTTAAAATTAAATGCCTGTGTTTTATAAAAAACACTGTTAAAAAATATAAGTGGATCAAAAAGACAGAGGAAGAAGGTCTCCTGCCTTAAATGATTATGCATTATAGTAGACTAGGTGAATCGATAGGAGCAGTCTCACCAGAATCATATTGCGAATGGATATCTAGTTCCCAAATCCTGACAAGTCACTTCCCAAAACTGTCAATGGTGGACCTGGTGGGGATGTGCTCAATCACCACCAAAAATAAACTTTCCAACTATTTTCTCTGAGACAATGTTGAACCTCCTTAGACAATATCCAACTTCAGGAGAAAGGACATCAGACCTCCTTAATGGAATCAGAACAGAGAAGGATGGGAGTACATGACCCAGAGATGAGATCAAATGGTAAAGGGAAGTAGTATGAGCATGAGGAGGGAAGGAAATAGATTGGGAAGACATGATTTGGGAAATGGGGCAATGTCTATCCTTATGTCCATCATGAATAGATATTTCTGAAAGATAGGAATACTAAATTGGGGTGGAAGGGATTAGGCAGGTGAAATAAGTCTCTAGGAATAGAGCTGCATCACTGTAGATGAAGTAAAACTGATAATAGACTGATAGATAAATAATTTATTAAGCATTTGTGATATGCCCAGCACTGGGAACACAAATATAGGAAAATATATTTCCTGCTCTCAAGGATCTTACATTCTAATAAGGGAAGACAAAGTAAAAAGCAGAGCTGGAAAATGGGTATGAGGATTGGGAAAGGGCACAGGCATGGGGCAAGCCAGTCAGTGAGAAGATATTAAGTCCAGAGAATAAGTTGATCTGGAATTGAAGTGAGTGAGCATAGTTGAGTTTCCTCAATAAATGGTAATCCCAGATGGAGACTCACCACTCAATGAACAGGTCTAAGGATGGAGTCATCCCTAGTTGACTAGGCAGCTGGTGGGGAGGTGGTACAGCCCAGAGAATGAGCTGAACCTGGAACCAAGTAAGCAGCCTTGCCAGGGCTCCTTCGCAAATGGTGACTCTGGTCAGGGACTCACCAGTCAATAGGATCAAAGTGTTAGCTTAAAAGAGAAAGGGCAATTGAAAACAACACTAATTTTAAAAAAAGATATTAGAGACACAAATTAAGGAAGATAAATCCAATTCTAATGACTTCAGATATGAATGTATTCGATAATCACATCAAACAAGAGAGAGACAGATTGGATAAGAAAACAAAAGCCTACAATCTGTTACTTAAAATAAATATGTATAAAAAGCATAGATATACTTAAAATCAAAATGAGATACATCAAAATGAGGAATTTACTAAGCATCAGGTGAATCCAAAGAATTAAGGGTTGAAATACTGCAATCTGACAAAGTAAAAATGAAAGAAAAAATAGAAAGTCATAATGTAAGAGGAAATGAACTTATATTATCATATTATATTTATATTATACTTATTATATTATACTTAAATTTTTTATATTGTATTTAAAGGATCAACAGAAAACAAGCCAATGCCAATAATAAATGTTATGCTCCAAATAGTGGATCTAAATTCATGAAGGGCCAAATAACTGAATTGACAAAGAAAGTGAAAGCTACATACTATTAGCAGGTAATTTTAATAACCCTCTCATCACTGGACCAACTTAATGGAAAAAAATGAAGAAAGGGGGAATATAGAATTGAACAAATGGAGAAGTTAAAGCTAAAAGGCTTCTAACACCTTCTGAAGGGACGACAAAAAATATATATATATTATTCAGTAGTATATGATTTTTAAAAAATAGGGATGTATTACAATACAGAGAAATTGTGGATAAATATAAAAAAGGCAAATACACTAGAAATATCCTGTTCAGTCCATAATGCAATAAAATATTACTAGTTTTATCAACGTGCACAGGCACAGAGCTCAAACCAAGATGGCTGCCCCCCTGGGCCTGGATTGGAAGAAGGCCTCCGCAAGGTGACGCTTGCAGATACATGGGCTGAAGTGCTAAACAGAATGAAAAAGCATTCTGGTGGCCTGCTGTGCCTCTGGCTGAGCCCACTGGGCATCCTGGGTCTGGAGCCTGATGGTGACCTGAAGATGGGGAGAAGAGGAGAGTCCTGGGCCAAGGAGATTGCCCCTGTCTGATGACTCCAATGTTATCTGTGTTGTTCAATGAAAGATCTCCATCTTCTTTCAAATAAAATACTAATCAACTCAGGGACTCACACCCACACACACAGACACACACACACACAAACACACATCCATGTAAGTGGAAATTTTTAAAAAATTATAAATAAATAATAAAATGAAATAAATGAATAAAATGATAAAATACATAAAATCATAAATAAACTTAAGAATAAATTAAATTAAATAGTTTTAATTTATATTTATAATTTTATATAATACACAATTTAAAAATAAATTAAAATAGTTAAAATTAAGAATAAATTAAAATAATTGATAATTAGGTAATAATGATGTTCATGTTGAGGGAATATACCAAAATTCCTGGGATGTAAGGAAAGCATGCAAAAGAAAAAGTATAGCCCTAAAAGCACTGGAACAAAAATAAAATAAGAGAAAATTATTGAATAAAATATACATTTGAAAACTCGAAAGCCAACAAGGAGACTCAAAATAAGCACAAATGAAGAAATCCTGAAAAATTAGATAAAAACAGGGAAATTATGATAACTAGCATTGGTGATAGTGCTTGAAAACATGCGGAGATCAAAAAGTCTATAGAGTTAATTTTTTAAAAACCCCAAAAGACAATTATTTTAAGAAGAGTAACAAAACTGATAAACATTTAGCTAAACTGATTATGAAGAAAATGGTAGGCAATATTTTTAAAAAGAACAAAATGAAATCTTAATAAAACCAAAAGAAATCAAAAAATAATTATCAGAACCTACCATGTAGAGTTATGAACAAATAAAATGGACACTATGAAGGAAATAAAAGATCACTCTCAATAACAACCAAACTAATGACAACAAATGCTTAACATCCAATAGATACTGTAAATAATTCATTCATGCAAAAAGAAATAGAATTATCTGTAAAGGAATTACAAAAATAAATAAATAAAATAAAAAGTCCTGTTCCAAAGAGATTTATAAGAAATTTCAAAAAAAATTAATAAAAACCAATACTACACAGATTATCAAAAGTTAAGAAAGAACTCTGCTAAAAAGCTCTTGAGATAGACTTCTAATTCCTAAACCAGGCAAGAATAAAGTAAAAAAAAAAAGAAAGAAAGAAAGAAAGAAAGAAGAAGAACCATAGGCAAATATCTTTAGGAATACCAATTCAAAATTTTAAGCCAAATTCTGTCATGAAACCCGCAATGGTAAGCATCTCAGATCAGAAAATTCAGGCTGAGGGAAATAATGAAAAAAAATCTATTCTTTCTCCAATTTCCTTCCTGTTCCTTATCTACCCAAAGAAAGTATGAAATAGTGGATGGTTTCATCACCCAAAAATTTCTAATGAACTGAATTTTGCCCCAACCACAAACAAGCCAGAGAAATAGAAGTATAAAGTTAGACAAAGAACCTAACCTCTGCCTAATTGTTGGATATTTTTTCTGGCTGGGATCTTAAAGTAATTACGACTGAAATCCTAAGTATTCATATAAAAGAAACACCCTAAGGCCAAAGCAGAGAAGCTCACATAGATATAAAGGTCATAATTTTGTCCTAGTCTTTAAAATTAGCTAATTGCTATAAAAGAGGTTACAGAAAGAAAACCTGCCACAAAAAGAAATGAAAACTGACTGGTGCAAAGTTATAACAACTAAGTTTGGCCCCAAAGAGAAAATATGAGAAGATATCTTCTACTACTCTCTTGCAGATGTGGACCTCTATGAGTTTGAAACATTATGTAAAATGACAATTTTTTTTGCATGTGTTTATTGGTTCACCTTTTTTATCTCTTTTTTTTATTTCTTTGTAATGGAGGGTGAGAGGGAAGGATATAGAGGGAGATATAGATGTGGTGTAAAAGGAAAGGGAGAGAGACAGATGTATGCTATATACATTATATATACTATATATACAGATACACAGATATGTGTATACATATGGGGAGATGTGTACATATACATATACTTACTGGCACAATGGACATAGTACCAGGAAGACTCATCTTGCTGAGTTCACATGTGACCTCAGACACTTACTAGTTGTGTAACTTTGGGCAAGTCGCATAACCCTGTTTATTTCAGTTTCCTCATCTGTAAAAGGAGCTGGAGAACAAAATTGTAAGCCACTCCAGTATTTTTGCCAAGAAAACCCCAAATGGAGTCATGAAGAGTCAGACATGACTGAAATAAGTAAACAATAACAATATAATTGCACACAGACACACATGTTCATGCATACACATGTTCATGCTTACACACATGTTCATGTGTGCGCACACACCATTTGTACCATTACATGAAAACACCTCCCTAAGTCTAGTCTCCCCAAGTTTGGCACATCATTTGTCTGCTCTTAAAGCACTGGTTTTTGGTTTGTTTTGGTTCTTTGCTTAATAATGTCAACACTCATAGCCACCATGCCTGGGCCAACTCAATTTGCAGAATCATATGTTCCTAGTTTTTCCCTTGGCTATTCTATCCATTCAGAGTTACTAGCTTTGTGTTTGTTTTGATACTCTCTTATGAGTACATCTTTGTTTCTCTCCTCTTGACTCCTTCCTCCTTCCTTTTTTCAGCTGTGTCCTGCTCCAGTGGAGTATCTCTGACTTGGGTTCAATTCCTTCCCTCCTTCCCACTCACCCTCCATTACAAAGAAACAAATATGAAGGAAGAAAAGAAAAAAAAATTCAGCAAAACCAATTCTTAACTTCGTATATCTTCAAAGAAGCGTGGGACAAGAATATAAGATTGCAAAGTTTTGAGGGGTGGATGGTCAAGAAGAGGAAGCAGTATTGGACCATGACTCAGGATGATACAAAGAAATTATCTCCAGACTCTGGAATCAGAGGACCTGGATTCCAATTCTGTTTGTGATAGTTATTATCTGTGTGAGTTTGAGAAAAATAACAACCTCCCTCGGCCTCCTTTCCTCCTATGTATAATGAGGAGATTGGATTAGATGGCCCCTCAGTTCACTTCCAGTCTTAGATCAGTAGCCCTACAAACTACTTCTTCATAGAGTAAAAGAGAGTTGGGAGCCCAGACTGAGGGTATAGGGCTTTCATGCACAATATTTTTAAGAAGTCAGTCAATCAGCTATCATTGATCAAGTTTCAGATTGGTAATTTTACCTGAAGAAGGAATGAAAATCCATATTTTATTGGAAAAGGACTCTACAGCATAGGTTGGCAATGATGAGCTTAACACTTGAAAGTATTTTACATGATAGCTATTTTTAAAATGTGTTTTGACTTAACTTGACATACTTTTTATCACCACTGAAATGAAGAGGTAGATGCTTAGGTAAAGTACTCTGAAATCATTGATACTACACATAAATATAATATCAGGAGGTCAAGATAGTTAATGGTCTTTGATCTTGGGTCTTTGATATTGGAAGTAAATTTTAATCTTCCATCACATAATGGCTATCCTTGAAAAAACATTTATTCTTCAATTGCTGCAGCTGTAAAGCTGAATGTCAAGTTCACAGTTTGCATATTTGTGCAGATCTGTTTAGAAAATGGGCTCTGTTGTGAACTTGTTTTAAAATTGCCAAATGTGTGTGTAATGAAAACACATCTGCTAAGCAAAGGAGAAAGACTAAGTTTAAGACAGAAATTAACAAGAAAGCACTTTGTTTAAAAAGCTTCTTTTATAATTAAATAGTGCTGCGAATGAAATCTATCTCTTTTCAAACATGCTATTCATAATATCAATAAATTTCCAAGAGTAGATGCTCTAGTACTAGAGCAAAACCAATCTAACTTTGGGTAGTGCAGAAATGGAGCATGATGGATGATGGGCTTTGGAAGTGACATAACGTTCTCTAGAGGGAACTTTCAATGTCTGGCTGGTAGAAATAAAAAGTTGGGCATGAAGAAGATTTAAAAATTATTCCTTTCAGAGGGCTGTAGCTGGAAGGGATCTTAAGAGAACTAGAAACACAGACAAATTCAATTAAGGCACTTCCTTTCCTGTGCCTTTCAACAATGAGTGAAAAAAATCTAGAAAAGTGGAATTATGATAACAGTATTAGAAATTGATTTTGATGATCATTGAATCCAGCCAAAAAAAGATTATTTGCCATCTGCTAAATTTCCAAAATTATATTAAGTGCTACTGTATAGTTAGGAAGACAAGATATTTTTGTTTAAAATAAATGAACAATTGTCTTCCACATGAGGCCTTTCTTGAACTCCATGTTGCCAGTCCTGCCTTCCCCCTCCCAAAAAAATCTTATGTCTATTTTGTATTGATTTTACACATGCTTGTATTTGTATGTTCATCTCTCCAGACAGAATGTAAGTTACTTGAGGGCAAGAACCATATCACCTATGTCTTTGCATCACTAAGAACTAGTCCAGCGCCGGGTGTGTAATAAATGCTTAACTACAATTTAAATTAGGTGCTCATAAATTGATTGATTCTTATATAATAGATTTGTATAATGTATGGAAGAGTATGAATTCTATAGGCAGTAAGTAGGGAAAGAAATTGTGGACTGAAATCAGATATAGAAATTTTCATGAAGAAATTGGGACTTGAACTTTGCCTGAAAGGAAGCGTAGAGGGAAAAGGCATGGAGGCACCATAAGCATGAAGTGCAAAATCCTGTCCTAAGCTAAACAATGTGCTATATGAGGAAATGATGAGAGAAAGGGTGGATGGTATGGCAAGACCATCTGAGCACTTTGAATGCTCCCATGCTTTGGGAATTCAGCCAGTGGATAACATGAAGGTCTTTGATAGGTTACTAAGCAAGACAGTGATCTCACATAATGGTAATTTCAGTATGTTAAGTTGGTGGGGGGGCGGGGGTAAGTTTTTATTTAGTACCTACCATGTGCCAAATACTGTCCTAGGTGCTTAACAGATATTGTCTCATTTGATTCTCACAATAGTCCTGGAAGGTGGGTGCTATCATGATCCCAATTTTACAACTGAGGAAACTGAAACAGAGTTTAGGTGACTTGTCTAGGGTTGCACAGCCAATAAATGAGACTGGACTTGAGCTTAGTTCTTCCTGACTCTGGGTCCAATACTCCATCCACTGTGCTACCCAATTGAGGGAGAAGTGGGAAGAAAATAGACCTTTAAGTCTATTTATTACATTATGGCAGTAATTCAGGCAAGAAATAGGGAGATTTGGATTGAATGATGGAAGTGCTAAGGGATAAAAGGCAAGGTAGAAGATGAATCAACCTGATTTAGTGATCTTTGTGACATTATAGAACTGTTTCAGAAACATGCTATAGAATTAATTATTATTCTTGCTTCAGGCACTTAGAATACCATAGAAGGGGCTGAGAATTAATAGGGGTAAACAGTGAACACATAATTTTTTTTTCTTTCTTCCTTTCTTTTCTGTACCATTCCCCCTCCTATGGTAAAATTTGTGAACTTGTCCTTACCTTATACTGTGATGAATTTTCTAGAACACTGGCAGAACATATGAGGCAGAATCAGAACTTAAGTCTTCCTAATTCCTAAGATCAACTCTAGACAGATATTTTTTTTTTTTTGATTCCTACGTGAATTGGCTTTAAGAGAGGTAGAGTTGAACGAAGTCATCAGCCTCACTCTCTCCTCCAGAGTCATCATAGTCCAGTGGCAGGACAGAGTCAAGATGACTGATGATGGCTCAGGAAGCAGTGGATGACCTTGGTGTCTTTGGTGTCTAACCAAGTTCTAAGCACTCCACATCACCTGCTTTGTCTGGTCTCATGGCCGTTGGAACAAATTGTTCTCATCGGCCCATTCCACCAGAGGAAGTCTACACATGTTTGGGGTAGACACCCCCCTAACTCACCGATGGGTTTGACAGTCCTTGGTTACCCTCAACCTGGTTTACCCTGTGTGCTGCCAGGGTGTGGCTGCCGAACATGCTGCAGCTTCTTGGAGCGGCAGGTGAGAGTTGGGTGGAAGAGGTGGACTCTAAAGGTGGAAAGAGCCCCGAAAAGGTCTTGGCAGCCATCACACCAAAGGTACTGTTACTGGTACTGGTCCTCGCTGAACACACCCTACACCCCAGATACGTATAGAGATAGATTAGATAAGACAGACAGACGTAGAAATAAACCATGCAAACACTATCTCTTTGCCCTTTTTCTAGAAGTTTTTTTTTTTTTTTTTTCCCTCCTCATCATCTACTCGTTGCTGAAAACACATCTCTTTATTTTCATGTAGCACCAGCTTAGCTATCACACTCACAAGGAGACAGAAGGAAATGACCCACTCCTCAGAATGGGCTCAGATTCGCAAATTCACCCCCTCCTTTAAACTTCTGGAAGTCAAGAAAATGCTACGCTGAAGGAGAAATCAGGGCAGACTGAATTCAGAGACATTGGCTGAGAATAGCTAAGCATGGCTGCCCCAGAATAAGCAGGGAGTAGGATGGTGTCAACTCTGGTCCTTTATTCCCTTCCTTTAATCCACCATAGGGAAAGCAAATCTCCCCGACACTAGTTAATTCCTTCATGTCTGCTCCCCATCTCCCCTGAAATGTTTGCTTTAGTCTCTACAGGTTACTAGAAACTGTGTTAAAAATGGCAGTCAATTTGTCGGAACTGTTGTACTTCACTTAGTACATGAGCACCAAAATGAAAGGGAGAGTTAGGTGGGGGGTGGAAAGAGGAGAGACTGAATTCTCAGCGTCTTGATAAATGAGAGGTAACTTCCTTAGCTGAATTAGACTGGGAATTTGTAGCTGCTCAGGCACAGGGTGGGGGTGGAGACAAGCATTATATTATCACAAGCCTGGCAAAGAACTAAAAATAAATAAATAAAATAAAATAAATAAAAATGAAGCGAAAACAAATGCTTAGAGATTTAAAGTTCAAGCTGATAAGAGTCCTGGGGGCACTTTTATCTTTATCAAATGATTAGTATTTAACACTTTGATTACAATTATATCACCTTCAGCACTGTTAAAATTTATTTAATTGAAATCTTACCATTTCTGAGATGTAAATTATTTGGTAAATATTTCATATTAATGGTTTACTCAAGTAACATTGGCTGGAACAAAATGAGTCTGTATAAACTTATTTTTACAAAATAAGTTTTATTTATGCTGCTTGTTTTTCAACCACAACCATTCCTAGATATTGTACTGTCCCACTCAACCCATCCCTTGCTATGAGAAAAAATAATTAAGCAAAAGCAGTCAATACAGGGACCACATTCATAAATGTACGTAACATTTTGCTGAAGTAATCCCTCATCTATCTGTTGAAAGGGAGAAGGTATGTTTTGAGATTTGTTCTATGGGGCCATCTTTGCCCCTGTAGTTACTTAGTGCTTATTTCCATTTTATTGATCTTTCTGTTACGTTATAATATTGCTCTACTGGCTCTGCATGTATCACTTTGCATCCACTATTTACATAACATACAACAATTTACATAACAAGTGATAATAACATAGCTAACATTTATATAGTACTTACTGTGTACTAGGCACTTTGCCAAGTACTTTACAATTATTATCTCCTTTGATCCCAACAATGGGGGATAGATGCTATTATTATCCCCATTTTACAGATGAAGAAACTGAGGGAAATAAAGGTTAAGTGGCTTGATGAGGGTCACACAGCTAGCACATGACTGAGGCTGGATTTGAACTAAGATCTATCCTGACTACAGGCCTAACACTCCAGGGCTTTACCTATTGCTCCACCCAATTGAACTGACCCTACAATCTTAGGATTTTCTCTTATTTATTATTTCTTATTGGCTAATACTATTCATTATTCTCCTTTATAAGAACTTTTTAAGTCCTTCTCCATTTGAAGGAAAACCACTTTGTTTCCAGTTCTTTGCCTCCACAATCATAAGAATATTTCTGCATAGATTTTCTGTCCCTTAACTTTTCCCCTCCTACCTTCCCTATTACTGCAGAGGCCAACACCATCCTTCAGCTCCATCAAGTTCATAACCCTGGGGTTATCCACCTCCTGTATCCAAGCTATTGCCAAGCCTTTCACCTTTTTGATTTCTCCTTTTAACATCTTTTCAAATACATCCCCCTTTTGCCCCCTCACATTGCCAGCCCTCCAGAGCAAGACCTCATTACCTCACTCCTGGACAATTACAGCAGCTGCTGGTCTGTTTGCCTCAAGTCTCTCTCCACTCTAATTCATCTTCCATTCGGTCAACACAGTGATTTTCCTACAATGTAGATCTGACTGTGTCGCTCCCTTAACTCAATAAATTTCAGTGGCCTCCTATTGCCTCTAGGAGCAAATACAAAATGCTCTGCTTGGCATTCCGACCATCCTAGCCCTCTCCTTCCTTTCTGGTCTTCTCACACTTAACTACGCACCAAAATCTCTTCACTCCAGTGCCTCTGGTCTCCTGGCTATTCCGCTAAACAAGACACTCCACTTCTCAGCTCCAGGCATTCTCTCTGCCTGTCCCCGGTGTCTGCAATGCTTTCTCCTTCACTGCAACTACTGACCTCCCTGGTTTTCTTTAAGTCCCAATTAAAATTCTACTTTCCACCGGAAGCTTTTCCTTTTGCATGTTGTCTCTCCCATTAGATTATAATTTTCTTGATGACAGGGATTTTCTTTTGCCTTTTTTATATTTCCAGCACTTGGTAGGTACTTAGTAAATGCTGATTGATTGATAATGATTTTTTTTTTCTGTCTGAGTTCTCTGAAGTAGATTTACAGTGATGGGGTTGCTTAATCAAAGGATAGGAGCATATGGGCCATTTTTCTTTTATGATTTCAACCTGTTGTGTGTAACTTCACGGCTCTATCAACAGTGGCTTAGTATGTGTGTTTTCCCACAACCACTTTAATATTGAAAGTCTGTCATCTTTGTCAATTTGTAGAATATATCATATATCAGAGTATTTTAAATTTGCATTTCTTATCATTTTTGATTTAGAGCATATGGTCATTTATAGTTTCTACCTCTTCTTTTGAAAATGATTTGTTTGTATCCTTTGAGCACTTATCTATCAGGAAATTCATTATAAATTTAAAGGAAATATTCTTTACAATGACAGTTTCTCAAACTAATTTCTAGTAAAATACTACTGTCAATACTGATATTTCTACTTTGTATCATCTCTGTAACAATATGTTAATTCAAGGAAACTGTCTACCTTTCTGAAGAATTTACTGATTAATCACTGTGCCAGTCCTTGATCCTTAATAAAAATATGGTTAGGGAATTCATTATTTTGCAGAACAATCTTTAGCAAAAAAAATGAAATAGTCAAAATTGTCTTGGTTATAGAGAAATGTCTCTGTTAAACATATCAATCTCTACTGATGGGTAATTTTACTGGTTGCACTGATTTCATATCTATTTCCATACCAGTGGTTTAATTTCATTGCAAAAGATGCCAAGGCTAATTGTTCTCATCTATTCAGTATATAATTAACATAGAAGGGTAAGCTGGTAAGGACTAGGAAATGGAATTAGAGAGTTAACCATGTTGACAGAGGTCTAGCATCCTTCAATTCTCCAAAAGCATGGTTTAAGTGACTTTGGTATATTGACTCCTACTGCAATATTCTGAATATTAAATTGTCTAGTATTGGAGCTGAGAGAAGTGGGGCAGAAATGGTAAGCATATTATTACCCAGTGGAAACTTGAAGAGTTCCCAGTCTGAGAGCCTAACCATCCCAACCACTTTTCTTGAATTAGTCGATTACTGCTTCAATCAGAAAGAGAGTTGAGATAATTTCTAACAGGGGAGATTTTACCAAATTACAGGAGTGTATGGTACTCAGAAAGTTTGGGACAATGAGTTAATAGCTAGAATAAACTCAATTCTCAGATGACTGAACATGATTTTCCAAGAAAAGAAGGAAATTCTATTAAAAATAGATTTCCATTTTAAAAGATATGATGACATTGAGTATTATTTTATTTTGACCAAATATTCAATGTTGCATTCTGTAATTTTGCCAGGAATAAAAATCAAGTTCACTATCCAATAGTTTGGAGAATCTATGCTCTTTTTTGAAAACTGGAGCAACATTTGTCTATCTCCATTTTCCTCCCCCTCTTGTATTTTTAAGACCAATAGAAGACCATGCAATCACATGCAACATTTTTTTCAGTACATTAGCATCCTATGCCAGGTGAATCATGCTATTCTGATGGTTCAAGCTTGGCACCAGAATGAAATGTGACATTTGTAAGCCATGTAACACACAACTAAAGGAAGTTACTCAACAGAAACATACAAAGTACATTCATTGAAGATGAAGCATTAGTTCAGTTGAACTTAGGTCCCCTTGACTCCCATCTGCAATGACCTGATCAGAAGGGAATATTGGTCACACATCAATGTGAAATCCATCAAGCCTAAAGAACACTAACTGTTAAGGTGGTGACCAGGAATCTTTGTGAACCACTTAAACCTTAGTCCCCTATACTAAAGGGGACTAGGTTTCCAGGTAAACTTCACTGTATTCATGGAAAATTAGTCTATGGGGCAGGGCCCTTTCAGTTTTCTTAAAAATAGTAAATGTTGTTTCTACCATTTCAGGATTGTAGCTTATCTGGATCTAGTGATAAACTCATTTAAGGTGGATGCCAGATGTCCCTTTATCATCCCATTAATCAACTTAGATTTCAATTCCCTATTGACCATTTCGGTTACACCCTTCTCTGTAGCTGTTGTTTGGAGCTAGGAGAAGTATAGATATAGTACACACTCTGAAGGTCATTGAGAAATTCCTTTGATTTACTATACCTTTGACTGAATCCAGTGCTCTTCAGTTCCTATACTTCTAACAGCTCTAGCTGACTCATGGCTAATTGTCATAGCGATGCCTTCTTTGCTCTATCTGTTTATTATACTGGGAGTTGTAATACTACATGTTCCTGAGTCAGGCCTTGATCATACTGAATCTTCCACATTTTCTGGGTCTTTCTCTATGCTTCCTGAACATATGAGCTTACTTGTTTACTCAGTTCCTATTCAATATTTATTAGAAGAATTTTCCAAAATTCTAATCAAAATAGTAGCTGTCCTTCCCTATTGTCTACAAGGTCTTGTGTAAAAATCCATATTCCAAATTCCAGCCACTCCTCACCTCTTTCTCCATCTTCTTTTCTCCTCAGTGATCAAATGTTATATGACATCTACTGCATCTTTCTTTTTTGCTCTCTCTGGCTCTCCTGTTAGATAGATGGTCAATATATGGACAACTATACATGCTGTGGTTGCTTGAATACCTAATATTTAATAATCTCATGATTCTTCAACTTAAGACATTGGAAAGAGGAGTGGGAGTAGGATGGAGGGGAAAATGATAGCTAATATTTATATAGCACTTTAAGGATTACAAAATACTTTGCAATGTTGTCTCATTTCATCTTCCCTACAACCTTAGGATATAGATGCTATTATTGTTTCCATTTTAGAGGTTAGGGAGCTGAATGTGGCAGAGACTAAATGGCTTTCTCAAATTCACACACACACAAAAAAAGATTCTCAACATTTCTTCCTCCCAGGGTTATTGTGAGAATCAGACGGGATATTTGTAAAGAGTTTAGCACAATACCTGGTACATATAGATGCTTAATAAGTCCTACTTCCTTCCTTCCTTCCTTCTTTCCATGCTATATTTAGTCTTAAAAGAGTATTATAATTACCTGAAGGCACTGAAAGGTTAAAGTTAAGGCCATGGTCATGCAACTTGTATGTTTTCAAGATAGGAACTGAATCCAAGTCTTCCTGATTCCAGGGTTAATTCTCTGTCAACTAAGTCACATTGTTTTGTGACTCAGATTCTAATACTTCCCAGAAAACCCTAAAGTTTACCACTCTGGAAATGAATGGGAATGATATTTGAGGGTAATTAAGGAGATATGATAGACCCAGTCATCTTCAAATCAATAATCTTCTTAAATGAGTGGTAAAGAGAAAAATTTAAATATAGGAAAGACCATCCGAAGTACGGGAATATAATGGCTAGACCTTTGTAGAGATATGACAACAATCTGGCATCATTTCAAATTTTCCCATCTGAGCATCTCAGCAAGACAAAGTCTATGCTAATATGTTGTGTGCTTGCAGAGAGAGCAACACTTAAGCAGATGTCAACAACAACTTTTTTTTATTTTTTTCTAAGTGAGGGCCTTGCTCAATATGGAACTTTAGTGGGATTTTTTTTAATGTGCATCCATAAAGTATATATGGATGGTAATGAAGGGCTGTAGGAGGAAGTTATGAAATTGTCCCCTGTTTGAAAAAAAGAAAGTGATGAGCAAGGGGATGGATGTAGTACATGGATGCCTGAGGCTGAAGGTATTGTCTCCCCCCAGCCCCTACCTTTATCCCTCAGTCCTTGGACAAGATTTTTGTTTGTTTGTTTGTTTTTAACAATGTGCCATAAATGCACATTTCCCCTTTATATCCTATATGCCAGTGAACTGAAAAATCCAGACTATTTTCTACCATAGATAAGTGGTTGCCTCCTACTAAGTGTGGTGGGGGGGCCGAATTGAAGGCCTAGAGTCTAGGCCAGGGTTTAGGAACCTGCACCCTGGAGGCCACATGTGGCTTTCTAGGTCCTTGGGTACAGCTTTTTAACTGAGTCTAAGTTTTATAGAACAAATCCTTTCTTTTCTGTGAAATTTGGATTCAGTCATAAGGCCACACTTAAGGACCTAGCAGGTCACATGTGGCCTTGAGGGTGCAGGTTCCCCACACCTGTTCTAGGTCCTAGACTATAGGATGCAGGACCCAGGACTCAATCACAGTCAAGCTGTCTCTTCCCTTCTATCAGGCAATGCTACAGTTACTCTCACATTTTGGGAAAGCATAGCCAAAGCTTGCAAAGCAAAATAATTGGAGCTATGTGGTAAGTGGACAAGGAGTCACAAATCCTTGGGTTTGAGTTCTACCACTGACATTTTCTAACTGGGTAGCCCTGAGTGGGCTCTCTGGGCTTTAGTTTCCTCATCTGGAAAATGACACCATTGGCTACAACTCTAAGGTCTTTTCCAGTTTGAAATCTATGATTTTATAATTCTAGGAACAGATTGCTATAAACAGTAGCATGTTTTGGGCTTTAAAATATCTGAAAATTATCTCAATTATCTATTCTGCTTCTGTGCATATAATACACAATCTATACAGCATATGTTTTCAAGTTTCCATTTTAGTGTTTTGAGGGACAGAGTGGCCAAGGAGCAGCTAGGTGGTGCAGTGGATAGAGCACTGGGTCTGGAGTCAAGAAGACCTCAGTTCAAATCCAGCCTCAGCCACTTACTAGCTGTGTGACCCTGAGCAAGTCATTTAACCCTGTTTGCCTTAGTTCTTCATCTATAAAATGAACTGGAGAAGAAAATGGCAAACCAGCCCAGTATCTTTGCCAAGAAAACCCTAAATGGGGTCATGAAAAATTTGAAATGACTGAACAGCCACAAAGTGATCAAGGACTTTCTGTTTTCTAGATCACAGATTGATTTTAGGTCAATTTTCCTGTCAGCTAAAGCCTCTCCTCTGGAGGTCATAACATAATCAGTAGTTAAGTGGGTAGATAATGGAAATACCTATCATTAAGTAGGACCCAAAGTCAAAGGGCCAACTATTTTAGGTTCCATGTTCTCCTCTTGTCTTGTTGTAGGAAAAGAAAAATACCACAAACATCATGGCAATTTATAGCTGAAAGAAACTTTGGAAATTATCTAATCTAACAGATTATTTTACAGATGAATAAATTGAGAGTTTCCAGGGGTTGGGAACCTGAGGCCTTCTAAATCCTCAAGTGTGTTCTTTTGAATCCAAACTTCACAGAACAGTTAAATGTCTGCACTTGAGGACCTCGAGGCCAACATATGGTCTCAAGTCTACAGGTTCCCCACCCCTGGTTAAGCAAATATTCCAAGGGTAAATAGGTAGCTTGTGGCAGAGCTAGAATTAGACCTCAATTTGATGTCCAGAATAGTACCACAAAATATCACCTTTCTAAAGGTCCACATACTGATTCTCACCCTTTCTCAGAAAGGTTTTAGACGAGGCATATGTGTGGGTATGCATTTATGTGTATACGCATACATGTGTGATATTAATAAATGAACAAATCTCTAGCAAAGAGGGGAATCCCTTTCAGTAATCCCTCAGTGATGCAGTGGATACTCTGGCAGTATAGGTGCATATGGAGGTTGGGATGGGGAGGCTATACTTAATTGACCTATGAGGCATATCTCAGAAATCATTCATACAAAACTCTCCTAAAAACTTCTGGGGATTCCAAGGACATGGTGACTAAACAGTGGACCTTTTACGGATGATAAATGCCTTGACTCTTCTCTCCTTGCGGCGGCCTGTCACTGAAAAAGTTTATCACTTTTGTATGATGCAGAAAAACTTGATTCTCCCATGCCCTGTGACAGTAGCAGAGAAAAAAAGCAAGATTCTTCCTCAGTTTAAAGACAGAGAGAGAGAAAGACAGAGAGAGAGAGAGAGAGAGAGAATGCTTCCGGGTGGCTTTCTCTTCCTTCAGCCTTCCAGGGGGAATCATGTAACTGGGCTATCTAAAGGGGTAAAGAACAGACAGGCCCATTCCTACCCTGGAATCATGGCAGTCATCCCTACAAAGACATCCCTACAGTAAGGGGACTTCCTCCTGTAGGTGAGTTTGTACCTGGACACTACAACAGCTTTTACATTTTTTTTCTTTCTTGAGTAGCTAAGCAAGCATCAACCTCAGGAAGGACATGTCTACGCTTAGAGACAAGCTTGGTAGTCAGGAAGATCGAAAGGTCCTGGGGCTTATTCAGCGAACTGGACTGGCAGCAAAAAATGTTTCTTCAAGGGAGATGACCACCAGTACGAGTCTAAATGCCTGGCCTAGATTTCTAGAAAACATGGACTTTGAGGAAGACAGTGCAGAGCTGAGGTGAAGTGTAGGCCGCATTATCAATAGACATACAAAGTGCTTCAAGTTAAGTAGTTTTAAGTATCACTCTGCCAGATGGGTATAATGGAAGTTAGCACTCTCATGTGTATAATTTGTGTTACTGTTAATAAACACTTGGGAGTGTTTTTCATGTTTTAATGTCTCTTTTGTGCTAGGGAAATAAATATCTGTGGCATAATTTTTGATTCCTAAGCTATTACTAACCCTTCCATAAGGGTGAGTAGGAGGCTCATGAAGCCTAACCCTCTTCTCATTGGAGGACACTTCCATCAGGTCCAATTGCCTGGATCTGGCACAGAGAAGACTCTTAAGAAGAGGGAGTGTGTAGGTATTCCAATCTCTTGGTCCCAGAAAGTCATTTCTTAATGTTAGTTACGCCTCTACTATAAATATAACAGACTTGAGTTTACCCATAATACTCCATTCAAGACCAGAAAACTTACATTTGCTACAGTATGTTGAATAATAACTACATTTTGCTAAAAATCTGTCAGTATTTGGTCATAGCCACAGCAATACACAAAAGTCTCCTCTTTTAAACTGAGTGTGCTTATATAGTATAAAATGAAGCAATCTGATCAATGTAGATGTATATAATAAGTCATTCCCCAGGTCTCAAGATGCTCTTTTTTCAATCTGCATTATTCTTTTGGTAATTTCCAGTGAAAAAATCAAAGCAAACTACTCTCAAATAATCTCCACTACACCTTGTACAATAATAAGCAAACACGCATTTATTCTCCTTTATGATTCAAGAACTGTCAACTGCTGGCTTAGATGTCAGTCTTTTGAGGTCAAAGCTGTTACTGAAATGAGGACTATATCATTCACACATGGTTCCAACACCCTCTATTTAATTACTAAAGAATCATTTTATAGATGGTCAAAGAATCTGCAGTAGGATTATACTAACATAGAGACAGACATGAATAAAGTCCAATAGGAATTCCATTGAAATGAAGTTGAATGACTGTTTTGGAGGGGCGGGTAAGAGGAGAGTGAAGAGTGTGGAGGGTTATGCCTTCCCTACCTAAATGAAACAAAAATAGCCCTGTTATTAAAGAAACTGGCTATTAAGGAACAGTTTCTTGAGTCCCACTGGAGCATTCAATCAAAAGAGTTAGCATATTAATGTGGCATCCACAATTACTTGGAGCAAGCTGTCTGGGGAGCATGCTCAACGATGTGCTAGAAAATCTCCCAGAAAATCCCCCTGGATTTCTCACTTAGGCTGAGTTCAGGGAAAGATGGCAGTGTTGTCTAAGAACTCTGACATGTGCTAGTTGAAGGGACTGCCAACCAGAGAGAGGCAGTAAGCCAGGGATTAGTGGCTCTCATTGCCCCCAGTTTGGCTGTGGGAACATAGATAACATGAGACTCAGCAAAGTCTTGGCAGCCTGGGACTTTGGGTCACACAGATTGAATTTCCTTTTGAAAATTCCCCTTAAATCAAACAGGGAGAAATATATAAGAGATCTTTTGTCTCTATCTTTCCTTCTCCATATGTTATTCACATTTACTGTAAATAAGGAATGTTTTTCATGTTGGTTTTTAAGAAGGGCACCCTACAGTGAAGTCAATGTTGTGACACAAAATAATCTTGAAAACTGAATGCAGAACAAAGACTTAAGACAAGCTGTAAACCCCCAATTTTTCCACATGGCTTTGCTCTGTGCCGCCAGCAAGCACCAGGTATGTAACGCATAAAAAAAAATAGGTTTCAAAAGATCACTTTTGTACCTCTAATTCAAACATCCAAGTGTGTTGCCACATAGCAACTGTAATATGGTGGTCAATATAAACACCAGCACATGCATCTTTATCCAAAATACCCCATAAGAAAAGGAAAGACACAGAGCTGAAGAGATTCGAGTCTATGAAGGGAGTGATGTATGAAATAAAAAAAAAATGATTCCCAAGGGAAGTCCTTGAGTTTGACTTTAAGAACCCCTTGTAAGGGTTCTAAATCCTGGCCGGGGGGTGGGGGGGAATGGAGGGATGATCCCAGAGGGAATTTGTGAAGTATACTTTTCTGAAGACTATTTCAACAAGGGGTTCTCATCTGTCTGAGTCCTGATTAAGTGGACTCAAGAAATAGGCAACCTCTGTGGGCAGCTTCCAGCTGTATGATTCAGGTGCATGTTCAGTTGCTTCAGAGATTTCTTTCTTTTGATTTGTATTTATCTCTTTTTTCCTGTAAAAAAGCTACCTAGCACAGTGGTTAGATATTCAGCCTTGGAGCCAAGAACCCTAAATTCAAATCATATTTCTGATATATGCTGTCTGTATGACCCCAGCCACAGCACTTGACCTCTACCAATTCTAGGCCACAATCAAGAGTGTAAGTTTCTGAGAAAATACTACCTCCATAGGTAGATGGAATTGCCTGATCTAGGAGTTCCCTATACCAATACCTTAAACCATAGTTCTAAACCCTATATTCTACATATACTTATATGTGGGGTTATCTCCCCTCATAAAAACATAAATTCCTTGAAAAAAAGTATTATTTCATCATTTGTATTTCAATCTCAACCACCAGCACATATCTGGTACCTAGTAGGTACTTAATAAATACTTGGATTGATTAATAGATACCCCATCTTCTTGGTACATTTGGGGTTAGTATAAAATGCATTGAAAACTTGCTATTTGTCATTTGCTAAAGTTCATTTAGACCTCATCCCAGGGGGTTTAATCCCTAAGTGCCCCAAAGACTTTATTATCTATTATAAGGTAACAAAAAACAGTGAGATGTTACACAAAGAATACTTGATTTAGAAATAAAAGACCTGGGTGCTATTCCAATCCCTGACACTTACTAAATGTGTGACCCTAAGCAAGGAATTTAACTTTTCTGTGCTTCAACTTTTCTAAATTTCTCTAAAATGAGGAAAGTGGACTAGATGACTTCTGAGGTCCCATCCAACATTGTCTATAATTCTACGTACGTTAGAGTGAGACTTTCAGTTATTTTATCTGTTTGGTACAGCTAGACTTTAGAAATTATGAAAGGATAATTATTTTATTTTCCCTTTTGGTCTTTTTTTGGTGTGATGCTTTTTTTGAACTATATCAGGATACAGGTTTGGGCAGAGAGTTCCCAGAAAGCTTCTCCTTGATGACTCAGAAATTTATGCCCTGTTGGACCTAAAAGGTCATATGGGAACAAGAATCAGGAAAAGAGGAAGTCAGGACCTTGGAGAGGCAGGCATCCACTGAAAGATAAGTGGTCATGGCAGACTTTTATCTCATGCCAAGAGTTTCAGCTCTCCTTGGCTGGGCCTAAGAGCCCTGTTGAGTGGCAGACACAGCTGCAGTACAGGGTGAAGGATATCTCAGAGGCTGCTAGGGACTATCTGACCTGAGAGCATCTGGTGCCTTTTGGTGAGGCAAACATTGGGGATTTTATTCTGTACTTTCTAAACCAGAGGATTCCTACTGTTTCTTAGCCACTACTTTCTGGCTTTCCCTGCCCTCAATAAGTGAAATGGAGAGGGCATGATGGATGGCAGCCTCAGCCACTTCTTTGCCTCCCCCTCGTTCCTGGCTCTAGCCCAGGTAACTACAGCTTAGAACTGTTATTACCTTTGGGGGTTTTCTTGTTCTTTGGAGAACTGAATTAAAAAAAAAATAGCTGTCTTATGTGTATCAGTTATATTTGTCTAAATATGTGAAGGAAATTGGATATTGTGAGAGAAAACTTGATAGCAAGGCAGTCTAAAGTATTGGAATTTATTTCTATCTAATCCAAATTAACATTGTAAGAGTAGGATTTTTGGCTGGAAGTTCACAGAGCTTAACACTGAGAGAGTGGCCACCAGGGTGGGTAAGTAGTGAATCTGTAGTTATTTTTTTTTTCCTTTGCCCCATAACCCAAGCTTCAAAGCCCATTTGTATGATCATATATATATTGAGTAAACAATGAGGAGAGTCCCATACAAATGAGTTTTGAGGCTCAGGTTAAACCCTGAAAGCCCCTTATGTACTTGAAAGGGAAGGGCACAGTTCTGAAGGGGGGCAGTCTTAAAAGAAGCCCCCATCAATACCAAGGGAAGGAGACTAAGTTGCATAAGCATGGTCAGGGGATGCTCCTGTCTTACACACCAGCACCACCTGATCATTTTCCGACCATGCTGCCTCATGACCATCCTTGTCCTTTCCTCCGCTCTAGAACCTGGACACTGTCCCTGGGACACAGTTCTAAAGAGTGAAGTTTCACCTTATTTTACATAAAACTAGTCATCCACATCATTTCCCAAGAGCTTACAACTGCTCCCTTCCTTGCTTCCCTTTAAGTGTTTCCTTTCCCCATTAGGGTTTAAGCTCTGTGAAGGTAGATAATGTTTTGCCTACTTATATTTATATCCCCAGTACTTAGCACAGTGCCAGTCATATAGAAAAAGCTTAACAGATGATTTTTCATTTATTCATTTATATGTGTATTTTATGATAGTGTAACACAGTGGAGATTTTACAAAGAAATGTTTACTTCAAAAGATAATTAAAAATTATACAAACATTCCCCCAACACATGGGAGGCATTATTCCTCCACCTCCCCACCACCCCAGTCTCTGGGGAAAGGAATATGATTAGGTTCACAACTTAAATCAGTTACTATAAAGCATAGTGCCGGTTCCGAGTCCAAACTAAAACTCAGGCTGGAGTCCCAGGCACCTTCCCTTCTCAGGACTGATCCGGACTTCACCCCTGGCTCCAATACCACATGGCTTGAGTGCCTGATCCCCTGAGGATCACCTCAGGTAGTCAGAACTGAGGAAAAACAACACAGAATATAAATGAACATGGCCAAGCTTATTTCTTGGGGCTGGGGAAAAGTGGCAAGGAATTCTTAGTATATTAGCTCAGCCTACCCATGAGCAATTAATATTTTCCCAGTTGTTTAGATCTCACTTTGTGTGAAATGTTTTGCAGTTGTGTTCATATAGTTCCTGGGTATGTCTTGGCAGGAAAACTAGCAAATATGTTATATTTTCTATGGTTATTTTAAATGGAATTTCTCTATTGCTGCTGGATTTGGTTGGTAATATATAAAAATGCTGCAATGGTTAAACAAGCTGTAGAATATGATTGCAATGGAATATTATTGTGCTGTAAGAAGTGACAAGTAGGATGATTTCAGAAAAACCTGGAAAGGTTTACATGAGCAGATGCAAAGTGAAGTGAACAGAACCACGAAAACATTGTACGCAGTAACAGCAACATTGCTCGATGAAGAACTGTGAATGCTCTAGTTATTCTCAGCAATACAATGATCCAAGACAATTACAAAGGATGACCAATTTACCAAAAAAAAAGGTCATCCATTGGGAGATACCTCACAAGCAGCTGGTGATTCAAGGTTAAAGTTTAGGGGAGAGACTAGGGACAGATGTATGCATCCTGAAATCATTTGCAAAGATCTAACTGAAATCAATTCGAGCTGTTGAGATTATGCAAAATGGGGTATAGAGAAAAACCAGAAGATAGCCCAGAACAAAGTCTTGGTTGGGGAACTCCCAAGTTTAGGTGGAATAATAATTTGGCAAAGGAAACTGAGGAGAAAATCAGGCAGATAGAGGGAGAATAAGAAAGGATAACATCAGGAAATGTGAAGGAGAAAAGAAGATCCAGCCAGAGTGGGTATTTGACTGTATCAGAGTACAAAACTTGGAGAGAAGAAAAAAGGAGGGTAAAAATTAGTTTTTGATTTAGAACTTAAGGTAACCATGATAACTTTGGAGAGAAGAGTTTGAGAGGTAAGATTAGAAGTCATAGTGCAAGAAAGTGAGAAAGGATTGGGAGGAGAAAAAATAGAAACGAAGATATTTCTAGGATTTTGGTTATGGGGAAAGAAAGTTTCCCATTTTAAATGATTATTCCAAATAACCAGGTTCTAGTGCACACAAGATGATAGAGCTGTGAGAGCATGAGAGGAGAAGAGTCAAATTTCTTTCACCAACCATCTCCTCTTAAATGCAGCAATAGCGCCATCCTTTTCTGAATGCAGTTACCACCCAAGGAACACAAACAGTGTTCCACTGAAGGATATCCACCTATGATCAAAGATGGTCAGAGGGCTTACCCTCTTACCCAATCCTAGCTGAGCAGACAAATTCCCAAGAAATATCATTCTCTGCTCCATGTGTGGAGGAAGTGGCAGAAAGGGACTCCTCAAAACCGATCACCTGCCGGATCCTCCCAGTGTTCATACCAGGATGCATACTTGTTTCCTCCTTCTGGTTTTAGAAAAGCCTAGCAACAGGGAGAAACCTCCACCCTATGAGGAGGTAGGAATTTATGGCAGCAGTGTTCTCATGACAGTGCGATACACTTTCCCTGGTCCACTGCTGCTCCTTAGGTCCGCTGGTCCTGGAACTTTCGTGCCTAGTTAAATGAGTCTCCCAGCCACTTGGGATTTGGGGCAGGGAAGTAGGAGGTGATGGTCAGGTTAAGTTGGGGGCCTGAATGGGACACAGTGATGGAAAGCCAGTGCCTCTGATTGGAAGTGGGGAAATCCAATATTTTCCTCTCTTTTATCCAGATTATTCCCACTAGGGAATTTTAATGATTGAGGGCCCTTTTATCCCCATATCATTTCCCATCCCTACCACCCATCTGCCCTTATGGTTTTGAGTGGGAAGTGCCCCAAATCTTATAGCTATGGCTTTCAAAAGAAGAAATATTGGATCTGACTTGTTCAGACCCTAGTGAAGGAACAGGGCATGGGGTGTTTACAATCTTACCTATCTTGTATCATTCTCCCTACTAGAGACAGTTTGCTTCCTCAAAGTCTTCAAGGCCAATACACCACCTTCTAAATTTAGCCACAATGGCCCAACTTGCATTGACATTGTTATGGGTCTGTATCAAGAGAAGAATGATTATGATGACAAAGTACCTTATTATCATGACATAAAAATCCTTTAAGGTAAATGGGTATATTTATTGTGAAGAAGATTAAATAAGGCCCTGATTCATTATCTTCAAGCGTCTGAATAGAGGAGGAGGGATTGGATGAGTTCAGGTATGTTCAAGAGGACAGAAGTAGGAGCAATTGTTGGAAGATGGAGACAATCAAATTTTGTCCTGATTAAGGAAGAACTTCCAAACAATTAAGATTCCCCCACAATGGGAAGGGCTCTTTGGGCTTCATGTCACTAGAGTACTTCAGCCAAGATTGGTTTTGTTTGATATGTTATTGATGGAATTCTTGTTTCTTTATGGGTAGGAGCAGAGGACCTCTGAGGTCCCTCCCAAATCTGGGCTTCTAGGATTTCTATAGAACAGATGTGGATGTTGACAGGAGGTGGGGGTGGTGCAGAGGGGAGATAAAGTAAAGAATTAATTAGAGGACAGCACAAGAGAGGATATGATAATATGTTAAGTTGAATATAATCCAACACAAAAGGAAGGAGCAAGGAACCTCACTCATTTGCATTTCAGCCTGGCCACAAGGCAAAATTACTCCAGACATAATTTTAAAAAATACAATGCCACTAAGAAAATTGATCAGGATCTCTTTATGCTAGTTTAATGAATATGGGGGGGAACCTTCAGATTTTATAAGTAAATTGTCACTCATTTAAAAAAAACCTCTATATATTCTGATTACAGCTGTTTTCTAGTCCACATACAATTTAAATGCTTCACTCTAATAAACCTAATTTAGCATGAAGTTTCTGTATATCTCAAAATACTGCAAAGAAATGTGAAATCCTTCCAAGTCATTTTATAGGTTCAAATACTGCCCATGAGGTCAATTAATGGATGACTGAAGACCATGTCACCAAAGCAAATGAAAAGAATGACTGTGGGGATGGAGGGCCATTCATTGATTTATCCTAATATCATAAGATTTAAGGAAATGAAGGAAGATGGAGAGGGCTCAGCCTATAAAGTGACCTCTGCTCTCATCTTTAATCCCTGCTTGTGAAGCATGACCAAGATATATTAGCAAGGTAAGGCCATACAGTAAGATCTGGTATACAAGCAGAGCTCAGTTTCTAATCCTCAACCAAATATAAAATTAACTCATTAAAAAAAATAAATAAGTATCACTTTCAGCTTGTTTGACCAGAATATAGAGGAATGTAACAGGGCGTTTAGGGAAAAGTGAATCAATAGTCCCAAAGTGTAGGCCATCTGAGAAAAGGGACTTCTTTGTGCAATAAACTTTCCTGGAAAATCTCTGGCCTCACCCCTCGAACCCCAGCCCCACCCTTGCTCTGAGGCTATACGTTAAAGAGAATTTTTTGAGGTGAATAGTGTTTTGCCACACACCCAGTTTTCCTACTCAAGTCAGGTTAAATCAAATCCAAAGAGCTTTTCAAGGGGCATTGAGGGTAAGGAAAGATAAAACTTGGTATTTGCTCTTGTCTAGAGGTGTCCAAGAGGTCTGGTCACACAAGAAGGCTCTGTCTGTGATAATTCTGGCAGTAGGAGCTTTAAGTTTATTCTAAGGAAAGTCTAGGATCCCCTTTGGTCTAGGGTACTTTTAAGTTCACCTTCAAGTTAAATTGCCTTGAATCTCCTCTGAGTCTTTTGAACTGACTGAGGCTGGGCCAGAACTCTAATCTGGCTTTGGACTAAACAGATTTCTCTAAACACTTGAGTTGCCCTATGTCCAAATCAGCCACCAAAAGGAAATGATAAGATTTATCTCAAGGGACCTTTAAGTTCAAACCTGGAGCATTTAAGGGAAAAAGAAACTATCATCACTGGCAGAAAGAATCATGCCTAGGTGTTTCATGAGAGGTAGAGCTGATGTCAGAGCCTGGGAGGGGAGAGAAGGCAGAGAATACCTTTTCACTTTTTGTGTGTGTAAAGGGAAGAGATGATTATACGCTCTTCCCCTCCTCCATCTTCCCCTTCTCTCAGTGGGAAGCCATTATTATTGTGCTATCTACTCACTTTAAACTTCTTACTTCCATCTAGGTCTCAGAAGATTTAGTCTTTATCCCAAACGATCAATTTTTTTTCTATACTAGTAAATGTGATAAAACCGTTGATGAACATAAACTCAGACTATTGTGTTTTTCTTTAAATGTTCCTATATGAGACAGAAAGAACCCTCTGTTCTTTGGAATTTATTATTTATTTATTTTGAAGATTCTTTTGATTTAACATTTTGACTTCCAAATTCTCTTCCTCCCTCCCACTGAGAAAGCAAGCAATATAACATCATTTATACATGTGAAATCATACAAAGTGTATTAGTCATATTCCAAAAAAGCAAGAGGTATGATGAAAAGGAGAAAATGATGCTTCAATTTGTACTCAGAGTTCATCAGTTCTCTCTCTGGAGGTGGATAGCGTTTTTCCATCATTAATACTTTGGAATTGTCTTGGATTCTTGTATTGCTCAGGGTAGCCAAATCGTTTACAGTTGATGATCATTATAACATTGCTATTACTATGCACAATAATCTCCCTGTTCTTCTCATTGCCTTTGCATCAGTTCACATAGGTCTTGCCTTGTTTTTTGGAAGCCATAATTTCTTATATCGCAATAGTACTCCATCATATTCATATGTCACAACTTGTTCACCCATTTCCTAATTGAAGAGCATCCCCTTGAGTTCAATTTTTTGCCAACACAAAAATACCTACTATAAATATTTTTAGACCTGTAGATCCTTTTTCCTTTTTCTTTGATCTTTTTGGGATAGTATTTGTGGGTGAAAGAATATTTACACTTTTATAGTCCTTTGAGTCTAGTTCCAAATTTTTCTCCAGAGTGGTTGGAACAGTTCCTTGGTGTAGCTGTTTTTCCCTTTGTCCCTCCAGCATTTGTCATTTCTGATAGGTATGAGGTGGTACTTCTTTTCAATTGTTTTTCAATTGTGTCCATCTCTTCATGACCCCATTTTGGGTTTTCTTGGCAAAGATACCAGAATGCTTTGTCATTTTCTTTTTCTAACTCATTTTAAAGACAGAAAAACTGGGGCAAATAGGGTCAACTGACTTGCCCAGAGTCACATAGCTAGTACATGTCTGAGGACAGATTTAAACTCAAGAAGATGAGTCTTCCTGACTACAGACATGGCCTTCTAGCTATTGTGCCACCTAGTTGCCAGTTTTACTTCAAACCTATTTTAATTTGCTTTCCCTAATCAATAATGATTTAGAGCATTTTTCATGACTATAGGTAGGTTTGATATCTTGTTCTAAAAATCACCTGTTTATATCCTTTGATCATTTATTAAGTAATGACTATTATTTTTATAAATTTAGTTCAGTTCCATACTCAGCATTCATTTGAGAAATCAGACCTTTATCAGAGAAACTTGTAAATTTTTTTTATATCATTTCATTGTCTATGGTACCTTTTAGCAAAATCTAGTTTAGCTGATTATCCCTTTAATGAAGTCTAATTTTGTTTTTGCTTTGTCTGAGATAGGATTGCTATTCCTGACTTTATTTTTTTTTAGTTTGACTGAAGCATATTAGATTCTGTTCCAGCCCTTTAATTCTGTGCATGTCCTTCGGTTTCAAGTGTGTCTCCATACATATTGTTGGATTCTCGTTTCTCATCCACTCTGTTATGTGCTTCTGTTTTATTGGTGAGCTCATCAAATTCACATTTGCACTCACAGTTATGATTACTGTGTTTTCCCCTCTGTCCCATTTCCATCTTCTTCTCTTTTTATCCTGTCCCTACTCAAAGTCTATTTTGCTTCTAACCACTGCCTCCTTTAATATACCCTCCGTTTTATCACCCCCCCTTTTCCTTATCTCCTTCCCCTCTTATTTCTCTAATGGCAAATTACATCTTTATGTACAACTGAGTTCTTCCCTCTTCTAACCAATTCTTATGAGAGATAGGTTCAAGCTTTGCCCACCTCCACCCCATTCCCTGCCATTTTTCCCTAAACTGTAAAAGTTCTTTGTTCCATACCTCTTTCATGGGAGGGAATTTTTTTTTTCACTATACTTCTCCCTTCCTCTTTCTCCCAGTTCTTTCCTCTTCCTTACCCCTTCATTTTTTGGAGTCCATTGCAGCATTATGTACTCACTTCCATCCCCTTTGTCTATATAAACTCCTTTTAACTACCCTAATAATGATAAAGGTCTTAGTACTTACATGTGTCGTCTTGCCATATAAAAATGTAAACAGTTTAACCCTATTTAATCCTTTATGATTTCTCTTTCATGTTTACCTTTTTATACTTCTCTTGAGTCTTGTATTTGAAAGCCAAATTTTCTGTTCATCTTTGGTCTTTCCATCAAGAATGCTTGAAAGTCCTCTATTTCATTAAACATCCATTTTTCCACTGAAGATTATATTCAGTTTTGCTGAGTAGGTGATTCTTGGTGGTACTCAGCTCCTTTGCCTTCTGAAATATCGTATTTCAAGACCTCCACTTCTTTAACATGGAAGCTGCTAAATTCTATGTGACTGTGGTTCTACAATGTTTGCATTGTTTCTGTTTTGGTTTCTTGAAGTATTTTCTCTTTGACCTGGAGCTCTGAAATTTGACTATATTATTTCTGGGAGTCATCATTACAGGATCTCTTTCAGAGGTGATCAGTGGATTCTTTCAATTTCTATTTTACCTTCTGACTCTAAGATATTGGGACAGTTTTCCTTCATAATTTATTGAAATATTATCTTTCTTTGATTATGACTTTCAGGTAGCCCACTAATTCTTCAATTATCTCTCTCTGTTTTTGTGATGAGATAGTTCACATTTTCTTCTATTTTTTTCATTCTTTTGACTGTGTTTTATTATTCCTTGATGTCTCATCAAGTTCTTAGCTTCTAATTGCCCAATTCTAATTTTTAAGTAACAATTTTCTTCAATGACCTTTTGTACCCTTTTTTCCATTTGGGTAATTCTGTTTTTCAAGTTCTTTTCTTCAGTGAATTTCTATACTTCTTTTACCATTAGATCAATTATGTTTTTAAAGTATTATTTTCTTTAATATATTTTGTGTCTCTTTTACCAAACTACCAATTCTCTTTTCATAATTTTCTTGTATCACTCTCATTTCATTTCCCAACTTTTTCCTCCATCACTTTTATCTCTCTCTTAACTCCTCCAGGAATTCTTTTGGGCTTGGGTCCAATTAACATTTTTCTTTGGGGTTTCTTGGCAGCTATTTTCATGTTGCTGTTTTCTTCTGAATTTATGTCTTGGTCTTCCTTGCCATGGTAGTAAGTTTTTATGATCACAATCTTTGTTGTGGTTTGCTCATTTTTCCATCCTATTTCCTGACTTTGAACTTTATATTAAAGTTGGGCTCTGCTCATCTGGAGGTGAGGAGGCACTGTCCCAAGCTTCAGACTTTTTCATGCTGCTATTTTCAGAGCTAGTTGTGGGGATCTACAAGTACAATTTTGATATATGTATGGAAAACTTGTGTTTACAAGAGATCCTTGAAGGTGGCATTTTGATCTACAACTAAAAACATAAACAGTGGGATCTTGTAAATCCATGGAGTATGTACCCTATAAATAACATATAAACATGTAATGCAACATATAAACAACAAGAAACCTAGAAGAACCAGAATAAAAGATGTCATCAAGGAACTATATGATAGAAAGAAGAGATGGGCTGATCATCTATTGAACATGAGGAATCTAGAACACACAGATAGAGATAGACAGAAAGATAGATACATGTATATGCATATAAGCATATACAAAATATATGTAACAGAAATATATGAATATATACATACATATAAAATCCTTTTCTTCTATAGGAAAGATATGTTGCATAAGGTTCTATAAAATTTCAATTAGAATGTGAAATTACTTTGGTCTGCTTATTTGGGAATTGGAGACAATTGTTCACATAACTCATAACACATCTGAGACTTTGTCCTTTAGCCCATCAATGCCCACTCGTTTTGAATTTCTAAGGTCTTGTGGGAAATAATAACCTTCGGCTCAAATCATGGGCTTCAGGTACCTAACACAGCATATATGCAATGTAGATATAAAATACTTACAGATTACTCTGACCTATTTAAAAGTTGGCACCTTTGAAGAGTTATCCAAGAGACTAAGTTCCTAACGGGTAGAGGACAGATACTTGGCTCATTCTCCTCTGCCCAGATTCTGCCTTAAAACTGTTCAATCTTACCCTTGTCCTAGACACAGATCAAGGTGATAAATGAATTATTTGGAATTCTGTTTACTGTATCTCCAAGTAAGTATCCTACCTAATAAAAAGAAAAGAAAAAAAATGGACAAATATGTTAAAACAAGTAAACTATTCATTTGCTTATCCATTCATTTGTTCATTCACTCCATCCACCTATCAACTGACTCAAAGAACATTTGTTGAGGATTTACTATTTATAAGGCATGCTGCTCACTGAGAGTGAAAGGGATCTTACCATGAATGATAAATTGATGGACAAACAGAAATAAGTCTTCTACCAATCAGGTTCCTAGAGTATCCATTTTTATCACACGGAGAGGATTAATAAGGATGTGTATTTGTGAAGATCGGTGATGAGAGTATTTAGACCCATACTTTCATCAGAGTGGGGGATCTCTGGACCTGGTGAGTGTAGAAACTCCTTCCACAGATGCAGATCAGCAACTTTCCTGAAACTGGGCTCCTGAAAAACTGTGTGCTGGGCCCATGGTCATACACAGGAGTGTGCTAAAGCCAGCTCTAATTGACTTTAAAGAGTCTATTGTTAAATTTTCAGTGTGAGAAGCAAACCCTACAAATCAAGACCTGATTTACTGTGTTTTTGATTGTCTAGACTTATGAATATGATAGAGAATATGTAATAATACATATTAGACTTAAATGTGTCATGTCTACCCTGGGGAGCAGGTAGGATAGAGGGAAAGCCAGTTGTTAAACAATGACCAGCATACCACTAGCACACAGCTAGTATGCATCAGAGGTAGGACTTAACCCCAGGTCTTCTTGACCTAAAGGATAGCCCTCTAGATACTAGGCCATTAATTATGATATTTATAAGTTCCAAAGTTGTGCTTTGCAACCAAGAAACACCTTAACCAGGAGTAATCTCACTTCATTTTAGCAAGGCATATGATGTGGGTTGTTTTTTGTTTTTGATTTTGTTTTTTTGGTTTTTTTCCCTTTTTGGAAACTGAAAGGAATATGGTAAATCGGTTTTTCAGTTGGCACAGGCCACCTAAGGAAGGAACATCTCCAAGGTAAGAAATAAAGTGCTAGAAGTCTATCATTTCATTAGGAAGCATACAGCATGCCAAGAAATGCTTTCACCTACTTTTCACCCACCGTCTAATCAATTTCCATTCTTTTTGCATTCTCATGCAACAAGGTAGAAAATAGCTAAATGGAATGAAAAGTGTTTTGAATTGCTGTTGGTAAATGGTAAGTACATTATTTCATAAACAGAAGAGTGCTACCCATAGTCATATAATTTAAGAAGGAAAGTATGTCATTTGAGGAAGAAACTAGCACTAGATTTTGCAATCCAAGCTCTGCATTGACTGTCAGCAGTGCAGATTACCATGAAGACAAACAGTTCTAATTAAGTGTGCATGGGAAATCACTCGTACAAGGAATCTTTGTTAGTAGCCGCCACAATTGAGGAAGAAGCTTTCTGTGATAGTTTTCTTTGCAGCAGATTTCCTTGAGTTCTTAATAACCAAAACAATGAAATGAAAAGTATCCATGATAGTGGGAAAGAGACATATGGGTACCCCAGATCCTGGGGATTATTTGTTCAGAGGTCTCAGGGATAACCAACCCTGATGTCACAATAATAGGTATGGAGTAATGACACTTACATACCTAAAGTTGACTATTTCACCAAAGAATCTACCAATTCAGTCTTTTGTTAAATATGACACTACTTTTCTATATCATATATTCAGCTAAATCTTTTAAGTTGGCAAAAAGAAACTATTAATTAGAGAGGAATTAACTGTTTGATTTGTCTCTGATCTTTATCATTGACATGAAAAGATGAATGGAAAGCAGCCTAGAAATGATCATGTTTAAATCAGCAAACTTGCATCAAGGGTCTACTGTGTAGATGGCGCCTTGGTAACCATCTTAGCCCTCAAGGAACTCAACATCTACTAACAGATAGAAGATAGGAAAGCAAATATTATGACAAAAGACAAGATATGACAAGGGCAAAGGAGAAATCTGCACAAGACGCCCTAAGAGAATTTGAGGAAGGAGAAAGAATTTTCTTTTTTTAAAAATTTTCTTTAATTTTAATTTTCAGTTCCAAGTTCTTTTCCTTCCTCCACTCCTCTCTTACCCATTGAGAAGGCAAGAAATATGACGCTATCATACATATGAAGCAATACAAAACATATTTCTGCTTTAGACATGTTCAAAAAAAAAAACAAGGGAAATAAAGGAAAAAAACGTGCTTCTATACTCTGAGACTATCAGTTCTCTGTTCAAAGGTAGATAGTATTTTATATCACGAGTCCTTTGGAGTGTGATGAATTACTATATTGATCAGAGTTGCCAAGTTTTTCATGGTAGATCATCATCACAATATCAGTGTTACTGTGTAGAGTGTTCTCCTTGTTCTCCTCATTTCACTTTGCATCAGTTCATCTAAGTGTTCCTAGATATTTATGAAACCATTCCCTTCATCATTTCTTAAAGCACATTAATATTTCTTCATATTCGTGTACCTTAACTTCTTCATACAGTCCTAAATGGATGGTCATCTCCTTAGTTTCCAATTCTTTTCCAACACAAAAAGAGCTGCCATTTGGTGTGTAGGGGTCCTTTTCCTTTTTCTTTGAGAAAGATAATTTATAGGTGGAGCATAAGTGAAGAAGGCACCATGAAAGAAATAACAGCCTAGCTGTTGAAGGAAAATAAAGATTTCAACAAGAAGAGATGATGCCTGGTGGGAGGGGAAAGCAGGGAGGAGAGACAGCTGTCACTCCTAGAAGTAAAGAGGGCAGCACTAGAGCAGGGGGCAATGAGTGATCTAAAACATAATGAGCAAGAATGAGTAGGCTTCTTTATTTGTCTTTCAAGTACTGACCAAGCAACCCTTGCAGAGGCCTGGGTATTATTAGAGGCCCATGTATTCTTGCATGAACACATGAATTCTACAAATAATTTCAAAATGCTATGCTAGGTAATGGTTCCTACTTCCCACCTACCATGTCATAGCCAAAGAAGTAAATGACAAGCAAAAATTAATCTTTTCATTTCTTTTCCTTTTATGTAAATATTCTCTAGTGCAGGAACAAGGCCTTGGTTGACTTACAACACTCAATTAAAGTAAATATTGTTCTTTTGCCAATTGTCTTTTTAAAATTATTTTTTATCCATTCTAGAGATCTAGGTGGCCCAAATTATGCAGGAATGGAGGGAAAGGACACAAAAAGAGGAGGAACTTTGAGACAAAAAAGAAAAGCTACCTTCATGTGGCTCATTGTCATGAAGCAAAAGGAAAAAGGTAGGTCTGAGCTGAATTTGAATGAACAAATCTATTGTAAAATTGGACATTTACCATTTCCTTCTCTTTCAATTATGACCCTGCATAAAATAACCCTATTCACTTTAAAGAAAGTTTTCGAAAGTTAAAGAAATAAATAAAAGAGCATCTAAGCTCTTTTGTTAGTAGCATAACTTATCAACCAACACTCATTAAAGGCCACTTTTTTAATAAGCAGTTTTTGCAAAAAGGAGGCTTTGGTATAGTGGCAAGAACATTGAACCTGGAATCAGAAAATTCGTAAAAATAATAAGTGACTTTTTATATGGTACCAACCATGTGCAAGGTACTGTGCCAAGCGGTTTATAAATATTATCTCATTTAATAACCTCAGAAGGTGGTTGCTATTATTAATCCAATCTCACAGCTGTGGAAACTGAAGTAAATAAATGACTTGCCCAAGGCCATTCGGCTATTTAAGTGTCGGAGCCAGAAGTGAGCTCAGGTATTTCTGACTCCAGGAGCAGCAAAGTATTCACCTCACCACCTAGCTGCTTCTCAAAATTATGAGATCCTGGAGTAGGTGGCATCCTGTTTTGCTTTTAGGCAACATGGCACAGCGGATAAATTATTGGATTTAAGAAGTAAGAAGACATAGAGTTCAGATATTACCTGCCTCAGATGCTAGTTGTATCATGAGTAACTGACTCAATCTCTGTGAGAAACCAGTTTCCATATATGTAAAATGCAAACAATAATGCTACCTACCTCATAGGGTTGTTAGGGATAGGAACAGAACCTGGAATTTCATTAGAACAGGGAACTTCCAGCTGAGGAAACTTTTTCTACATCTTGATAACATCTCAGCAATTTGTTTTCTTAGACAGTGACCCAGATCACAATGAAGTTCAGGGTTTTCCCCAGGATCACACAATCACTATGTTAGAGGGAACACCTGAACCCAAGTCTTGAAATAGTGTGAGTTAGAAGGAGGATTTGCACTCAAATCCTAACAGTAGAGTTTCTAGATCTATAGTTTTCCTAGATTACAAGCCCCTCCCGGTGTGCTTCCCATTAACAATTAAGCAGTAGGCTCAATTAGCAAAGGCATTTAGTAAATCAGGTAGTAAAAATAGCAGGCACAAAATATTTTTCCTATAAATTTGGAACTCACTCTCTCACAAATACACACAATGTCCATGGGAAGAGAGGTTCAGACTTCGAGTAAATTGGCAATGAGGTACACATGTAAAAATTGCATGGAGCAAAGGCAACTCACAATCCAATCTTGGTATTACAAAACCTAGGAATCCTTTCTCGTTTAAAGTTTTCATCCTGGGTTTCCAGGGTCTGCTTTTCTCCATAGCTTGACATTTGACATTCACTAGATGTGTGACATTGGGCAAGTCACTTAATCCCAAATGCCTCATCCTGAGCCATCTCCAGTCATCCTGATATCTGGTCACTGGATTCAGATGGCTCTGGAGGAGAAGTGAGGTTGGTGACCTGCACAGCCCTCCCTCACTCAAAACAAAGTCAAATGCAAGTCATGTCATTTCTCTGATGGAGTGGTCTTCCTTGGCAACGAAGGATGAGCACACATGATTTCAATTGCCAGAAACGGTACTCCTTGAAGGTGATTTCCCCCTTCAGGGAACTATCTCTTCTCCTTCCTTAGCAACTCTATCTTCTGTTTAAAACCCTAGAAATAGCTAACCTCCTTGCTCAGCTGATCACTCTGTTCTGTTAGTGACCTAATCAGAGCATTTTTATCTCATAAAAAAATAAGAGAATAGATTCATTTATTTACATATTAAAACCTCATCAAATGCGATTATATTATCAACTTTGAGAGCATAAACTGAGTTGTGGGGTGAATAACATTCCCTCTCTCTTACCTTATTAGTAATTTCTCTGGACCTCAGTTTCTTCATTTGAAACCTAAGGAGTTGAACTAGATGATATCTAAAGTCTCTTTAAATTCAAAATCCTAAGAAACATAAGGAAAATTTTACATCTCTATTTTAGTAGCTATAATTTTGTTTCTGCCTAGTCAAATCAAGATTGAAGTACTTGCTAAGTATTTCTTGTATGCCCAAGATTCTGTTCTGCACAGTAATGCATACTGCATACAAAAAAAGGCATGAGTTTTAAGATTCTGCATTTAAATAGGGATAACTAGGATAGTAAGAGGATTGGAGAATGTGCCATAGGAGCCTCATTTGAAGGAATTATGGATATGCTTAGTTTGGAAAAAGGAAAGTTTAAAAATTGACTTCAAATTTAAAAGGTTGTCATTTGGAATGAGATTAGACTTGATCTGTTTGGCCTTCAGTGTGGAATGAGTAGAAAATGTAGGGAGAAAGATTTAGGCTTGATTAAACACAAAAACCTTCTTAACAATTCGAGCTGTCTAAAGTGGAATGAAGTGACCTGGGAAATAGGAGGTTCACTGTCACCAGAGATTGTTAAATACAAGCTGTTAATGGATATAGGAAATTCCTAGTCACTTATAGGTTATACTGGTAACACTGTGATCCCTTCAGACTATAAGAATCAACCACTCTGACGTTCCTTTCCCTTAGATATTTAGGATTTAGTTCAAGAAACAAGATTTACATGAATTAAGTAAGTGGAGAATAACTTTGTTACTGTAGAGTCATTTCAGTAGTGTCTGACTCTTCATGACTCCATTAGGGATTTTCTTGGCAAAGATACTGGAGAGGTTTGCATTTCCTTCTTCGGTTCATTTTACAGATGAAGAAACTGAGTCAGACAGGGTTAAGTGGCTTGCCTTGAAGTGTGTGCCTAGGATCACACACATAGAAAGTGTCTGAGGTCAGATTTTTTACTCAGGTCTTCCTAATTTGAGACCCAGCCCTTCATACACTGCAGTAATTAACCGGACGTTAAGGTAGCCCAATGGATGGAACGGCAGACCTAGAGTCAGGAATACTCCTTTTCCTAAATTCAAGGCTTACTTCAGATACTTACTAGATATGTGATCCTGGGCAACTTCCTTAACTTTATTTGCCCCAGTTCTCTTATCTGAAAAATCAGCTGGAGGAGGAAATGGTAAACCACTCCAGTATCTTTGCCAAGCAACCCCAAATCGGGTCATAAAGAGGGAGGCAGAACTGAAAACTGACTAAACAAAAAAAAAATATTAATGGACTACATTAATTGGATGTTGAAGCAGGAACTTATAAACATTCCTTCTTGTCATTGTTTTTCCATAGACACTGCAAATAAATACCCAGTTTTCCCTTTCTTTTTCTTACCCTTGGGCAGTTCTGCTCCTGGCTTCCAATTAATCTCCTGTTCTCCTTTATATCAGAGTATTTCAAAGCATCTAAATAAGTTACTGAGTTGCCTGGTGAGACCACCACAGAATATTATCTTCCATTTTGCCTGTGACATTTTGAAAATGTGTGAATGGGAAGATAACTCAGATCCAGAACTGAAAGGGAGAGATAACAGGTCAAAATACTTAAACCAATATATTACAGCTCAGAAGGAAGATAGGCCAAGAGGAATTTATTTCATGTAGATATAATAGATTAGACCAACCTGAACTCTTCATTTCATCATAACTCAATAAGGCAAGGAATGTTTCTTTAAATTAAATTAAATAGAAAGTTTGTTTCTCTCAAGATGTGAGACTTCAAGAATTGAGAAAGACCTTTCAAGCTTCTGTTATTAAGGAGGAACAGGATGTCAGTGTTTCTTTTTCCTCATGCAATTAGGGTTATTTTCCATAGCATATTACCAATTTGTGGTTATGCAATTAAATAAAAACTGTACAGAATAAAGAATTACACTCTTTATTGTTTGTG
The DNA here is from genome assembly GCA_023548195.1 of Bettongia penicillata ogilbyi. NCBI lineage: Eukaryota > Metazoa > Chordata > Mammalia > Diprotodontia > Potoroidae > Bettongia > Bettongia penicillata. The sequence continues at coordinate 361,362 of JAJHZJ010001000.1, forward strand.
CATTTTAAAACAGAATCTGATTCAGTAAAACGAAAGATATGAACACTCAAAAGTTGTCCTCAGACAAACTATCTCTTAGACTAAACACTAAATTATCCAAAACTCTTGGACATAGGAAACCATGAAATTTTAGAGAAGTGTTAAGCAGGGAAAGAGCTGTGTTCAACTAAGCTATTAATCAGCATGATAGAATATTTTTTCACAGATTCCAAGAAAAATAAGCTATATCTATAGCTTTGGGGGGTTTGAAATGCCCCTATTTGCAGATGGCATTGTATTAATTGCTTCAAATTTCATAAAATTTCTTCATCCACAGCAAAGTAAAAGAGACTGTTCTAAGCATTTACTGTAGAAAAAAATGGGCAAAAAAATACATATTTTCTAGATTATGATAGGGAGGTTATTGAGTTAATTCATAGATACATTTATATATGCATAAATATATGGGATATATATATATATAATTTTATATCCCTAACACCTGTACAGGATATATACATCTATATGTATATTTGTATATAGATGTATATCTGTATGTGTGTGTGTGTGTATAGAGAGAGAGATTTATATAGAGATTTATATATACATGTATGTATGAATATATCTGGTATAGGTGACATGAGGGCAGCTTAGGAGTACAATAGATAGAATGTTAATCCTAAAAGTCACTTCTGGAATTCAGATACTTTCTAGCTGTGTGACCCTGGACAACTCACTTCACCCTGTTTGCCTCAGTTTCCTCATCTGTAAAACATGATGAAGAAGGAAATGACAAACCACTATAGTATCTCTGTCAAGAAAACCCCAAATGGTTTGTAATGGTAATTTAAGGTTAATAGTGGGGGGAGGGTTAAAGATCTTCCTCTGCCAATAATAGGCCTCAATACCTTTTGTTAATTTCTATTAAGGCACTGTGTCAGCCCTGAAAAGTGTATGTATACTCTGAGGTGAGGTTTTTACTTTGAGGCTTACTCATTGGAAGTGTTTTGTTCGGTCAGATGGGACTCTGGGCAGCCACTAAGGAGTCCCCTGGCTTTGAAAACCCAGAGGTTGGTGCTTCTGTCTTTGGTAACTTTGTATATATATATATATATATATATATATATATATATATATATATAAAGGTCAGACAGTTGGATCTGTCTGTTGGTCTTTATTTCTGTTTGTGTTTTCTCTGAAGTTCTGGGTACTGACTTTTCCCCCTGAACTAAGTGAATGATACATGTGCTTGATTAAAGTGATTGTTGACCTCTCAAAAGTTGCTTTCCTTCTAGAAAAGCAGGTCTAAGAACCTGAGCAGCAGACCCTCCTATGTGTGCTGGGGTCCTTGCTGTTACATGGGCTCATAAAGAGTTAGACATGATGGAAAAAATGACTCAACAACAATAGGTGATGTGGATGTATAGTGATCTGGGCCTATAATTTAGTGACAAGAGAAAATTGTTCTAGTTCGAGTCAGTCAAATCCCAAGTGAGATTTTTTGTGTGTGTGCTCCCCAGTTAAGAATGTTATTCCCCTTTAAAAAAAGTGTTTTTTGTTTTGTTTTTTTAATGCAAAAAATATTTTTAGCTCATTGTCAATATAAAAACAAGATGTTTTCTGGATTTAGCCAATTTGGTGAGCCCTAATCTATATCATATTTTGAAAAATATACAGTTTTCAATAATTCTCGAATTGTTCGGTGCTTTAAAAGTCTATCTTTTGACAAGATATCCCCAAGCCATTTCTACATGGCTAAAAAGAGTAGAGCAATGCGATCTTGAGAAAATCTAAATTATAAATAATCCAAAGGACAATTGAAACAGACATCATTACCTACTACAATTTACCAACAATGACTTAATCATAAAATGTGGCATTAAAGAAATATTAGCTTTAAGAAAAGTGCAAATCAATCACAAGGTGGTTTTACCTGCTAGTCAGCAAATTGGCAAAAATTTCCAGAAGTTGGGAATAATCAGTGTTGAAGGGAATGTGTTAAGAGAGTCATACTAATGCATTGTTGATGGAGCTGTAAATTAATACAACCAGTCTAGAAAGCAATTTGGAATTATTACAATAATTTGACAAAAATGTCCCATGAGTCTAGAAACTCTACCACCAGACACATATCACAATGAGGTCATTAAGAAAAGAAAGACTCCATACACACCAAAGTATTTATAGCATCACTTTTCATGGTAGCAAAGAACTAGAAAGAACATGGATAACTATCAATTAGGGAAGAGCTAAACAAATTATGGGACATGAATATGATGGAATAATATTGTGCTGCAAGAGGCAATGAATATGATGGCTATAGAGAAGCATGGGAAGACTCACATGAACTGATGCAAAGTAAGCAGAGCTAGAAAACCCAATGTATGCAATGACTCCAACAATGCAAATGTAAAGAATAACCTCAAAACAAGGGAAAGTAGATGTTATAAGAATCTCTTCTCCCTTACCCCATCCACCTCCTTCTTTGCAAAGTTGTCCAAGGCTTTGGAACTCTATTATTATAAGATTGTTTTCCATGTCAGTTTTGCTAACTTTTTTGCCTGTTCTCATCTTTTTTTCTTTTAAAAATTCTTTTGTTGGACTCTTGGGGAGTGGAGAAGATCCAGGAGGAAGTGTAGGTGATATAAAAAATAATATCAATAAAATTATTTAAAAATACATTTAAGCCATGTGTCAGCAACTTTCACACAACTTGACAGATCCAGGAATGCTTTAGGTATCTTCCCAAATCTATGCTCCCAGCCAGAAATTGGGACATTATATGAAACCATCATCTGTGTTTTCAACAGTTCCTTCCTTGCAAAATCACACATCAAAATGATAAAGAAAAATAAAGCACATGTACTTCTCCTCCATTGAGTCTTCCCTGATTTCTTCAAGAAGTAATGAGTTTTCCTTATTTAAACCTTGCAAAACCCTTTCTACTTCTCTTTGTTCATAGCATATTATATTCTACTTCTTTGTGGTTGCTGCTGAATCATTTTTCAGTCATGTCCAAATCTTCCATTTGGTGTTTTCTTGGCAAAGATACTGGAATGATTAGCCATTTCCTTCTCCAGAATATTTGACAGATGAAGAACTAAGGCAAACAGGGTTAAATGATTTGCCTAGGGTCACACAGTTAGTAAGTGTCTGAGGCTGGATTTGGATTCAGCAAATTAACTCTCCCTAACTTTCGGGCTTGGCACTCTATCCACTGCACCACCTAGCTACCCTATTACAGTTTACTTGCAACTACTACATAATTAGGATATACTGATTCTTACTATATTTCATATTCATCCTGCTAGAGAAAGGTAGAGAATGTACCATGTACCAACATAGTATGACACTTCTTTTGTTTGACTAACTACCAGTAAAATAAGAGAAATAATTCACATGATCAGTGCCTTTTTTCATGTATGTGATAAAATCTATTGAAAGGCACATGTATACAGATGTACTTTACAATAACTTCCATTATCTCTGTCCATTTCAAATGAATACTTGTCCATCATGGTCAGTTATACAAACCTTCATTCCTTGCCTTTGAAGTCAGTGAAATGCTACTTCATTAACCTTCATTGTCTTTCAAGTATTTTTTCTCTCCTTTTTTTTTCCTGACCTGTTTGTAAGGGCTGAACTACTCCTCTGTAATGTGCATATAGTTATTCCCACTGCCTGCCTGCCTATTAGAAAAACTGGTTGGCTGCAAGATCCCTGAGGCTCTGTAACGCATTCAGCTGCCTCCTCCCAATGATGCTCGTCTATTGCCTACTTTAGAGCAAATGATGATCTAATGGATTGTTTTTCTAATATCAAAGAGCTATACTATTCAAAATTCAGGCAATCAGAAGTGACCGGAAAGCCTATGGTCTTTGGTAGCATAACCTAACATCACCTTGTTCAAAATAAAAGAAATGTTAAAAGAGAGGAGAAAACAAAAGCAGGGCAGAGGCAACCTTTTATAATATTGTAATGGTACTCCCATAAATACATAGAATAATTTTCCTTAAACCAAAGATTATCATAATGCAGAAATACACACTAAAACTAGGTCTCAGCAGAATACTGAAGTCAAGGTTATATGGAAAGAACTGTCTTGGTGTCTGAAAACAGCAACAAAAAATAGGAACAAATTATAAAGGAATCAGTAGCCAACTGTTCTGCTATAGTCAGCGAATCTAAAAAATAACAAACTAAGGGTCCCTTTGGACAAGATGAATATTTCTGTTGTTAATACTGTGTTCCTTTGAGAAGGTTAATAACTCATTAAGACTGTACTGTGGCTTGGTAAGAAATGTGAAAGGTTAGGCGTGAGACTTGATTTCTTTGGAATCAAACATGATATGTCAGAATGCTCCCACCAGCTAAGTCCTTAGCGTACTCAATGCAGAGATAAATAATGCCAAGAGTGTGACCACACAATCTTTCTATTACAATTAATACAACTTGCCAGAGAGAAGTAAAGTATTATGCAAATCCCCTGAAATGGAAAAATGACCTACATGTTGAGCAAAACCTTCTAGATGTCTAAACAGCACTCTGTGTTGAGTCAGGCACCATGAGAAATACAAAATTTAGGCCACTAGAGTACCATCTGGTGTGACACTGAGTGCGTGGCACTCTAGTGGCCTAAAAGAATTCAGAGGATAATTTAGACAATGGGAGAATCTAGCTCATTAAGAAAATACTTGCTAGACTAACAAACATAGGGGATGCATCAGCCAGCAAGTGCTTCACCTTCTCTTGGAAAAGAGCCAATTAGTACACTGACTACATGGGAAATGATGCCAATTATTTCTTTTTTTTTTTTTCCTGATGTTTGCACAATTTTCAGTCTCGCACCTTACTCTGCCTTCCAAATGACTAATAGGTTTGAACATTTTTAAATTAATAATACAATACCTAAGATTAGGGTGGCATAGTAGCTAGAATGCTGGGCCTAGAGTCATTAAGACTCATCTTCTTGAGTTCAAATCCAGCCTCAGATACTTAATGGCTGTTTGACCCTGAGCAAGTCACTTACCCCTGTTTGCCTCAGATACTCATCTGTAAAATGTGCTGGAGAAGCAAATGTCTAGCCACTCTAGTATCTTTGCCAAGAAGACCTCAAGTGGGGTGATGAAGAGTCAGACATGAGTGAAAACAAAGCTCCAAGATTGTGACCAACTGCACGTTACAAAGCAAATCCCTGTATACTGTTATTTATCATTACCATTCATTCATAAAGCTTTACGTTATTGGAACATGTTCAGCTATGTAAAATCTCAGAACACAAAGCTAGAATTGACCTTAATAAGTCAATGGAGTTAACATATTCAAACAGCCTGCTAGAAGAGAGGAAATCTCAACTCTCACAAGGTTTTAGATCAGCTGCATCCTGAAATATGTCAGAAGGAAGGGCTCTGAATAGCCTGTTTTTAGAGTGCACACAGAACATAGACAAAATTTTGTACCAGAAAGATAGGGATTTAGTGGGAACTGCTAAGCTCATGGATTACAAGGGGAATATTAATCCAGTTTTAGCAGATACTAAAGACTGCAAAAACCTCAGGGGGATTGTTTTTATTGCCAGAAAAAAAAGCAGAAGTGAGATAAAGGTAAAAACAGCACCAAGAAGTTGCTCTCCCTTCCCCAGGCAAAATGGTAACTTCAGGAAGGAAGAGAAGACTGATTTGACTAAAAAAAGTAAGCCAGAGTCTAGGATATTTGTCTTCTAGAGTATTTCTGCTAGAGCCCAATGTTGGACCATGTCTCTCCTCCCAAAGATGATGGATCCTCCTATTAGAAGCTTTGAGAGCAAAGAAGTGAATTTAGAAAGAGAGGAGTCTCACTTTATTATATAAAAAGTCAACTCTCTCATTGTTTATCAGGCACTACTATTATCAAAGAGCAAAACAAGCATCTGTTAAGTGCCTGCTCTGTGTCAAGCACCATGCTAGGTAAGGGAGATACAAAGACAAATGAAAACAGACCCTGCTCTCAAGAACCTTATATCCTATCTGGAGACACATGGATAGATAGACAGATGATAGGTAGATAGATAGATACATAGATAGATAGATAGATAGATAGATAGATAGATAGATAGATAGATAGACAGATAGACAGACAAAAGATAGTTCTGTGTGTGTGTGTGTGTGTTCATCCTTCGTTGCCAAAGAAGACCATGCCATCAGAGAAATAATGACGTGGCTTGCACTTGACTTTGTTTCAAGTGAGGGAGGGCTGTGCAAGTCACCAGCCTCACTTCTCCTCCAGAGCCATCTGAATCCAGTGACCAGATATTCATCAGGATGACTGGAGATGACCCAGGATGAAGCAATTGGGGTTAGGTGACTTGCCTAAGGTCACACAGCTAGTGAGCGTCAAATGTCTGAGGTGAGACTTGAACTCAGGTCCTCCTGACTCCTGCACTGGTGTTCTACCCACTACACCACCTAGCTGTCTGGATAAATAGATGAGAGAGAGAGAGAGAGAGAGAGAGAGAGAGAGAGAGAGAGAGAGAGAGAGAGAGAGAGGGAGAGAGAGAGAGAGATCTACATATACATTAAAAAGAGAAAAAGAGAGAGGAGGAGAGCTTTTGTAATGATAGAGACATAGGCATAAACATAGCTATGCTCTCCACACACATATACACATAAAGTAAAAACAAAATAAAATGAACCTACTACATTTACAGTGAAATGTCTCCCCATCAATCCCACCCCTGTTTGGGTAATATTCCTACCCTGGAAGAAGTTGTTTTATCCTCAGTAACTTCTATTTATATAACATCGCTAGGAATATGAGTTATATCTCTTCCCCAAATCCCAACACATTATTACCAAAGGCAAAGCCATTTAATGAAGTCCGTATTTAAAAAATTTAAAAGTAAATGCAATACTAAAGACTGGTGCTAAAAGTCACAATACTAAAAAGCAAAATTACTGTAATGGTTTTAAAACTTCAAATCTATGTCAGTGGCTTGAATTCTCAATCTGATGACTCAGTTTAAGGTTCAAGTGATTTTGATAAAGAGAATTAAGCATTCTATCATTTCTCAGATTTAGCATGCCCTTAGCCTTCATGTGGTATTTCTGAAAATGGCATTTGTAAGCCAAAATGAATGATTCATTAAGATATCGTTGCAAGAAATCCAGTCATTTCACCTTAGCACAAGAACTACCAAGTAAGTTACCATAAGAACTACTTGGAAGTTTAAATACCCTGAAACCTTCTGGAGTTTGGAACGAATTTTGAAAATCAATAACACCTTTTGTTCATTTCAACTAAGTGACCTTCTGATTTCTTAGTAAAATAAAGGCACACATGCCAAAATTCATCTGAGAGAAGTGATGCTTTTGTTTTAGGAAGGACCTGGAAATGGGTAGAATTGATGAGGTGCAACGTATCAGACTTCATCACCAGATAAAGTCATAACCTGAAAAGGAACAAGGATTTTAGAAACCTCTAGAAAAAAGACAGACATATTTTTCATATGAACCAAGACTCTATTTGCCAGTCATACTGTAGGTTTATCTTCCTGAAATAATTTCTATGTATTAAACAAAAATTCAATCAAATGTTGAATATGCAGTATGCAGCAACTTCCTTCAAAATAATTGCAATATATTTTATAGGTGAGTCTTATGAAATTAGTAGG